>CM069150.1:18507600-18817600 GCA_035221665.1 Okamejei kenojei | reverse complement strand
ACCGAGGCTCTCTCTTATTTTGTTCACCATTCCCCCCCCTCCCTCCACCCGTTTATCCCTTCTGAACCTAGTTTCATCAGTCTATCGTCCACACAGCTCTCTGCCCCGTGTATCCCTTCCCCCATTACTGTCCTCTTCCCAATCTGATTCCTTCTGCTCATCAAGGACTCCACCCCTGCCCTGATGTAACTCCATTGTTATGTCATCTCTGCTGGCTAACTACTAGCCTTTGTCTCACCTCCTCCCTCTCACCTCTTCACATTGGCTATCTTCTCTCTGCACTAACAGTCTTGATACAGGGTCTCAACCCATAATGCCAACCATCCCCCTGCTTCCACAAGTGTTGTCTGCCCTGTTGAGTTCTTCTTGCAGTTTGCTTTCCATTCCAGATTCCAGCATCTGCAGTCTCTTCTGCTTCCATTAATTAATATTATTTGCTGCAAGGTCTGAAGGTTTACCTGTACATAGTACAAAACCATAGGCAGTGACTATTCCCTGATGCTGGAATAGAAAGGGAGAAATTGGATTTTGGTAGTTAGCATAAAGTGCATCTGAGAAGAGTGGTTAGCAATTATGTTCATCTCAGGTTGAGCAGGCTAGGTCTCTATTCATTGGAGGGCAGGAAAATGAGAAGTGATCTTACAGAGGTGTATAAAACCTTGAGAGGAATAGATCGGGTAGACGCATAGAGTCTCTTGTCCAGAGTAGGGGAATCGAGAACCAGAGGACATAGCTTTAAGGTGATGGGAGAAGTATTTAATAGGAATCTGAGGGATAACGTTTTCACACAGGGAGTGTTTTGGAACAAGCTGCCGGAGGAGGCAGGTTATAAGGCAAAGTTTAAGAAACATTTAGATAGATACACGGATAGGAGAAGTTTAGAAGGATATGGGCCAAATGCAGGCAGGTGGGACGAGTGTAGATGGGATATGTTGGCCGTTGTGGTCAAGTTGGGCTGATGGGCGTATTTCCACGCTGTGCTCTGGGAAATCAGTTCCAAAATAGGTGGAGGCGTGTAGGATTCCTGCACATATAATTAAAAAATCATTATCAAAATTAAATTTTCATTCAGGTGTCACCCCTAAGGGTTTTAGACTGGCATCGAAGTTGTTCACACGGTGCAATTGGTGAGGACAGGCATTTAATGACAGCCCAAACAAAACAAAAAACGCTGGAGTAACTCAGGCAGCATCTCTGATGAACATAGATATGAAATGTTTTGGGCTGGGATTCTTCTTCAGACTGATTGTGTGTGTGTGTGTGTGTGTGTGTGTGTGTGTGTGTGTGTGTGTGTGTGTGTGTGTGTGTGTGTGTGTGTGTGTGTGTGTGTGTGTGTGTGTGTGTGTGTGGAGTTAGATGGATGAGAATCCAAATAAGTGAGCACAGTGGGGGGGGGGGGGGGGGGGGGTTGATAGGCAGATAGTCTGGCAAAGGCCAGAGATGAAAAAAAGTGTGAGATAAAAAGTTCAAAGGTTCAAAGGTATTGTCACGTGTACCACAATAGGATTGAAGAGTTACGAATAGTGAAGCCAGAGGAAGGAATGTAGGTGGAAGGGAAGGGGACGGGAGAAATAGGTGCAAGTCTAGGTGGGGTGCAGGGGAGAGGGTGTAGAAAGGGGGGTGGGGGTGTTTTGAGGAGAAAGGGGAAGGTTGGTTTTTGATAGTGGTTACATGAAACTGGAGAACTTAGTGTTCTCAATCATCTGTACACCATGGTTGGCTTAATTGTAATCATGTATAGAAACATAGAAACATAGAAAATAGATGCAGGAGTGGGCCATTCGGCTCTTTGAGCCAACACTGCCATTCAATGTGATCTTGGCTGATCATCCAAAATCAGTACCCCGTTCCTGCTTTCTCCCCATATCCCATGATTCCGTTAGCCCTAAGTACTATATCTAACTGTCTCTTGAAAACATCCAATGAATTGGCCTCCCATGGCAGAGAATTCCACAGTTTCACAACTCTCTGGAAGAAAACGTTTTTCCTCCTCTCAGACCTAAATGGCCAACTCCTTATTCTTAAACTGTGACCGCTGGCTCTGGGCTCCCCCAAAATTGGGATCATTTTTTCCTGCATCTAGCCTGTCCAATCCCTTAAGATTGTGTTTCCGTTGACGACATAGCTTGCATCAAAAACACTTTCAGCTGTTCCTCAGTACACGCGACAATATACTAAACTACTGTAAACTGAGCTAAAGAGACCGTTCTTATGATTTAATTGATTTTCTATGTTGTGCACCAGTCTGCTGTGAGAAATGCACACTGTTCTATTTCTAACATTATCTTATATGCTGCTATTAATAAATATTCTGCTTTTGTTTTAGGTGTGACAACCGCCTTTCACCTCTATCCATTTATCATTTTCCTGTTCTCTTCATGAATCCAGTCAGCTTCAAATATAGTTGGGCTCTGGAGGACTTTTGCAGACAATATGCTTTTTAGCTTTTTTCACAGAAATGTTCCGATCTTATTATGATGCCAAGATGAAATGGAGCAAAAGATACAAAGCAACCAATAAAACCCTTCTATTTAAAAGAAAATCCATGAGAAGCACAATGTTAAAAATGTCTCTGGTTCGTTAAGTCCACGTCTATGAGAGGACCACCTCATGAGTCAAGAGACAAGAGTGTTTAATTGTCATATGTGCCAACGATGGAACAAATAAATTCTTACTTGCAGCACATAACAAGCCTGTAAACACAATGCACATAGCTAATATATAATAAACAAAAGTTCAATACATGAAAAACCCCAATACAAGTGCAAAACCCCCCAGTCCTTAGTGCAACTAATGGCAGTTCATAGCTCATAGTTGAGGTTAGTGTTGTATAGTGTTCAAGAGTCCAATGGTTGTTGGGAAGAAGCTATTCTCGAACATTGAGGTCACGGTCTTTTAGACTCCTATACCTTATTCCCAGTGGGGAGGATATAGCTATAACGTTAGAGGAAAAATGTTTAATGGAGATGAGCGGGGCAAGCTTTTCACACAGAGAGTGGTGGGGGCCCAGAGCGCATTGCCGGGATGGTGGTGGTGGAGGCAGATATGATAGTGGCAATTAATAGGCTTTTAGATAGGCACATGGAAGTGCAAGAAATAAAACGATATGGATCATGTACTTCTGACAAAATCAGTTTAACTTGGCATAATATTGTGGGCCGAAGGACCCGTTTCTGTGCTGTAGGGGTCTATGATTTGATGATTTTCCCATTGGTAGGAGTGAAATCAGAACATGGCCAGGGTGGTGTGAGTCTTTGATGATGCTGGCTGCTTTTTTGAGGCAGCGCCTGCTGTAGATGCCTTCGATGGACCGGGAAGTGTCCAGATCAATCCCATTGCAATTGCTCTGGATGCGCACAATGGTCATTGTGAACCGGGAATGATGTGGAATTTTACATCCACTGTGCCCATTTCAACCGATGATTTGGATAGTCTCACTCAGAATATCTTAAACAGGAGCTTAATAATGCAAAGCTAGTTCCAACAAGTACCTGCTGTTCTTTCTGAATCTTGCTACCACTGGACACTGAGAGGTGGGACCTATGTAACAGCCTGGTTGCTGGCTCGAACGGCCGAATGGCATACTCCTAAAGTCCAAGTATCTTTTATTGTCATTCAGACCTTTCGGTCCGAACGAAATTTCGTTGCCTTGCAGTCATACATATAATAAAAAACAAAACACACAATAAACACAAATTTATCATCCACCACAGTGAGTTCACCAGGCACTGTGATGGAAGGCAAAAGTCTTAAAGTCTTTGTCTCTTCCCTCCTTGTTCTCCCTCTGCGCTGTGGCGAACCAGGCCTCTGAGTCGGGCCGCCGCCGCTGGAACGCTGGTACGCCGCCACAGCCCCGAAGCCGCTCCTGCACCTATTGTCTATTGTCTATTGCCTCCCAATGGTTTAATGGATGGGTTATTTAAAGAGAGGATATTGTAGGGATATTGTAAGGGAATACATTGGGATTATGTAAGGGGAAGTGTTGCAATGATGGTGCAATGAATGTGGGGGAATATGTATGCCAATTGTATTTGCTGCATGTATTATGATTGAAGAATATTTTTGAAATGGGAAAAAAAAAAATCTTGCTTTACCCTCCCAAACCGAATGGTCTCAGAGGGAATGTTTCCATAGTCAGTAGATTTTCGCCCATAGAGTCCACGTGTGTCACAAGCAATTTGCTTCAGTGTATTTATCTCCTCTCACAATTTCTTTTGTTTTAAAAGGCCACCTTGCCGTCCAATTTCAAATCATTGTCTTGCATTCATCGAGTGACCTGAAGCAAAAGCTGGACAAAAATGATCACTGGCATAATCTGCAGTGGATTGGGAACATCTCTAGGTATCTGGGATGCTTATAGGACACCCCAATCACATTTTATAATCCTAAAATAGTTACATTATCGTCAGAGTCAAACCACATGGAAACACTTTCGGCCATTGAGTCTGTGTCGAACATCAAATGGCCATTTACAGTAATCCTTTGTGAATGCCATAGAATTATAGAGTCATTCAGCATGGAAACAGCCCTTCGGCCCAACATGCCCATGCCAACCATGAGGCCCTATCGATGCTCGTCCCACCTGCCTGCATTTGGCCTACACCCGCCTCAACCTTTCCTATCCTTGTAGCTGTTCAAATGTCTTTTAAATGTTGTTATATTCTCCTCACAATTTCATCAACTCCCCTCGAATTCTATCACTCATCTACACGTTACAGTCGATTTACACTGGTCAGTTATTCTACAGCCTGCATGTCCTTTGAGATGTGGGAGGAGATTGGAATGGAGAAAACTCTTGGGATCAAAGGAAAAATTTGAAAATTGCACAAAGACAGCACCAGAGGTCAGGAATGAACCTGGGTTGTTGGAATTATGAGACAACAACTTTACCAGATGCACCGGTACAGCACGACTAACTGAACTTAACTCTTCAATTTGATTGTGGCCGACACAGTAGTCTTATTCTTCCTTCTTGATTTATTTTGTAACATAAAACAAATATAAAAATGCCTCATGTAATGAGCTCCCATGGACCGTTTCCAACCATGCACAGTGCGCTTTAACTTTGTAGATAGATCCATTTGTAGAGTTGTAACTTCCATATTTAAATGTGCCAGTAACTGCACTTACAAGCATTGGCGCTGCACAGAATGGAAACCAAATCTAATTTTTTACCTTGCAAAGATTAACTAGTTTGCATCAGTGCAAAAATAAAGATGTACCGCAGCTGAATGAGTGCATTGAAGATCAGTTATGATTAACGCACCACAGTCAGAGAGGCTATAGGTCTCCATAATAGAAGGTTGAGGGTGAATATGTTTTAGGTACTATTGCTTTACTTTAGACATTAGAGATACAGTGCGGTACCAGGCCCCTCAGCCCACCGAGCCCCGTGACCAGCAATCAAGCATACACCAGTTCTATCCTACACACAAGAGACAATTTACAGAAGCCAATTAATCTACCATCCTGCACATCTTTGGAATGTAGGAGGAAGCCGGAGCACCCGGAGAAAACCCACGTGGTCACAGGAGAGGGAAATCTGGAAAATAAATGGGGGGGGGGGGTGGCAGGACAAAGCCAGCTAAGTGATAGGTGGATACAGATGAGAGGGTCGAACCCTGGTCTCTGGTGCTCTACGGCAGCAACTCTATCGCTGTGTCACTATGACACCCTGAACTATTCTGTCAAATATGTTCCATACCAACCTCCAGAGAGAATAATAGCTTCCTTGCTGATGGGACTGGCAACACACTCACAACATTATCTTTTCACGCAAACTGGAGGAACAGCACCTTGTATCCTGCTTGGGTAGCTTACACCCCAATGGTATCAACAGTGAATTAAAAAATAGAAATATAGAAACATAGAAAAATAGGTGCAGGAGTAGTCCATTCGACCCTTCGAGCCAGCCCCGCCATTCAATATGATCACGGCTGATCATCTAAAATCAGTACCCTGTTCCTGCTTTTTCCCCATATCCCTTGATTCCTTTAACCCTATGAGCTAAATCTAACTCTCTCTTGAAAACATCCAATGAATTGGCCTCCACTGCCTTCTGTGGCAGAGAATTTCACAGATTCACATCTCGCTGGGATTATTTTTTTTTCCTCATCTCAATCCTAAATGGCCTACCCTTTATTCTTAGACTGTGACCCCTGGTTCTGGACTTCCCCCAACATCGGGAACTTTTTCCTGCATCTAGCCTGTCAAATCCTTTAAGAATTCTATATGTTTCTATAAGATCCCCGCTCATCCTTCAAAATTCTAGTGAATTCAAGCACAGTCGACCCATTCTTTCATCATATGTCAGTCCTGCCATCCTGGGAATTAACCTGGTGAACCGAGGCTGCACTCCCTCAGTAGCAATAATGTCCTTCCTCAAATTAGGAGATCAAAACTGCACACAATACTCCAGTTGCGGTCTCACCAGGGCCCTGTACAAATGCAGTACGACCTCCTTGCTCCTAAACTCAAATCCTCTCGCAATTAAGGCCAACATGCCATGAACTTTCTTCACTGCCTGCTGTACCTGCATGATTACTTTCAGTGACAGATCTCTACATCTAGATAAATAACCAACTATCCCCCACCCCTTCCTCTTTCCCATCCCCTCTTTCTTCTCCCCCCTCTCTTCCCCGTGGCCCGCCTGGATGTGCACCCATTTCTCCCACTCTCCTGCCACATTTCCCCTCTTCCCCATCCCCTTCCACTTGTATCCCTTCCCCTGGCCTCACAATTTACATCTGTTTTTACCTTATCCCACAGCTTTTTGTCCCCTTTTCACCCCTGGCCTTTGTCCCTCTATCTTGCCAAGCAACACCCTCTCATCTGTATCCACCTCTCACATAGCTGGCTTGGCCCTGCCACCCCCCCCCCCCCCCCCACCCCCGTCTCTCTTCCAGATATCTCTATCCTAGTAGAGATGTCCCAACCAGAAACACCAGCTATCTATATCCTCCAGAGATGCTGACTGACGCATTGAGTTACTCCAGTTATGATTTTTTTAAATTGTTTTTGGCTCCAGTCCAATCCGTTGCGAAGAGGGTGATGAGGAAATCTAATATTAAATGAATATATGGACTAAATCGGATCCAGATATTAAAATACGGCCGCGACTCAACTCACTGTATCGCGAGGATGATACATTTTGTTCAGCTTTTGCTTCATGCTTCATCAACACTCTGATTGGAACAGTTTTATGAAGTTTTCCTTTCAGACTGCAAGGGGGGGGGGGGGGGGGGGGGGGGGGGGGGGGGGGGGAGAATAAAGCAGCAAATAAATAAGGTCTTAAAAATCTATTTTGAGTTTGTCTTTTTAACGGTTGGACTTCAAGGCAGATGTAAATAAATATTAACTCAGAATTCTTTCCGTTGGAGATGTGGGCTGTGAAGAATGTAATGCATTTGGTTTGAAGCACTCAGGAACACAACGTTTAATAGAAGCAATCCCACACAGAGGAATTCAGGACACTGTGTGGGCAGGAGGAGAACAATACTGAGATTCATCTTTCTTTACTCGGTGTTTATTTCCCAATGATAAAATTGGGTTGTGATTGGCCTGTAAACCCATTTTACACTGTTTCAGATAGATGGCACATAGTTCCTGCCTCTCTGCTGGAGTCAGACACTCGTCTTAACTCCTTTATGTCCAGGCAGGTTGCAGATGCCCTTTGAACTTAGTGTCTGTTTGACAGCTACACCGGAGTTGCCTGTTGTGAACATGGTACCTGCATTGAGCCAATTGTATCCTATCATAATGAGCAAGACAAATGTATCATCGGATTTAGTTTCTGCCTGTTTTACTAAAGTTTTACTTTAGTTTATTTTAGAGACACAGCATGGAAACATGAGAGGAATAGATTGGGTAGACGCACAGAGTATCTTGCCCAGAGCAGGGGAAATGAGAACCAGAGGACACATAACTTTATGGCGAGGGGGGAAATATTTAATAGGAACCTAAGGGGTAATTTTTACACAGAAAGGGTGGAGGCAAAGTATGGAACTGGCTGCCAGAGGAGGTAGTTGAGGCAGGTACTACCACAAGGTTTCAGAAACATTTAGACAGTTACATGGATAGGACATGTTTAGAGGGATATGGGCCAAATGCAGGCAGGTTGGACTAGTGTAAATGGGACTTGTTGACCGGTGTGGGCAAGTTGGGCAACAGGACCTGTTTCCACACTGTAAGACTCTATGACTCTATAACAGGCCCTTCAGCCCATCAGGTCCGCACTGACCAGCATCCCATACACTAGCATTATCCAACTCACTCGGGACATTTTACAATTTGTACTGAAGACAATTAACTGACAAACCTGTATGTCTTTGGAGTGTGGGAGGAAACCTGAACTCCTGGAGAAATCCCACAAGGTCATGGGGAGAAGGTACAAAACTCCATGCAGACAGGGCTTGTAGTCAGGATCGAACCCGGGTCTCTGGCGCTATAAGGTAGCAACTCTACCGGTGCGCCATCGTGCCACCCTTAACTTGCACTTAATAGAGAAGTTCAAGCAATCAGCAGTCTAATCCATACTAAGAATGGATTAATGCAGTTAGGCATTTGACTGCTTAAATAGCAAATTCATTTTGAGTTCTGGTGAGTACTTTTGAGTGTAGATTAGCATTAAGCAGTGCTGTCAAGAAACTAGTTGGTGTAATTAATTTCCATGTGGGATTTGGTGGCTATTCCTTATTTCTGCCGTGTCTTTTTTACAAACTAAGAAACATCAAAGATCCTGTAAATGATGGTATGCATGTTGTATGGAGTTTAATGCATGAGATTAATCATCAAGGGGTTCACAGCGGTCCTTACATTTAACTGTAATGGATTGCTGCCCACACAAACAATCAATTGGAAGTTTCATAATAGTTCTGATGAAAGATCTTGGAGCTGAAACGTTAACTCTGCTTCTCTTTCCACAGATGCTGCCTGACTTATGGGCCTGTCCTGCTTAGGTGACTTTTTAGGCGACTGCAGGAGACTATGCAATCGCCACATGGCCGCCACATGTTCGCTGGCGGTTGCCGAGGAGTCGCCTTCATGGTCGTGCATTCTGGGAACTAGTCGCGGCCTCATTATGGTCGCCGTGAATTTTTCAACATGTTGAAAAATTAGCGGCGACTAGAATGAAGCCGCCATGGAGATTAGCGAGAATTCTCCAGCCGTGGGTGGGTCGCCAGGAGGTCCCAATCGGTTGCCAGGAGGTCGGAGGTTCTCGGAGGTTCTCGTAGGTTGTAGCCGGTGCTGACCGGTGAATGCCATTGGCTCGTTGGGAAAAAAAAGGTAAGCAGTAGTTTTCAGAACCAAGGATAACCAAATGGTAATGTTAATGTCTGCCGAGCTTCACAGCAATGTATCTCTGGCTTCTTAAAAGTTGTCTCCACTCCTTGGCCCTCCTTCTCCCCCCTCTTTTAAAGGACTTACCATACACTGTGCTTTAGCCGTCTTTTTACAGCGCCAACCTTCTGTTTCACCTTGGCTTTGCACCATGTGAATTTTTTAGGCAGCACCTCCCCCCGCTGCCCTGTCCCGCACCTGCATAATGGGCTGAAGGAAACAATGTGTGTGTTCCACTCTGACAGTCGCTGTTCCAGTTGTCGGTTTTTCAGGCGACTGCCGTCAACTTGACAGTCGCCGGCAGTCCGCTGAAAAATCGCCTAAGTGGGACAGGCCCATAAGTGTGTGTCTCCAGCATTTTCTATTTTTATTTCAGATATCGGATTTCAGATTTCCAGCATCTGCAGTCTTCTGAACAATCATTGATATTACAGGGTAGAAGGCAGGAAAATGGGATTGGGAAGACTCTTTAGACGCTTCTGTTTCTTCAATCATCAGACTCTTCAGTCTTCAGAAGGATCTCGACCCGAAACATCACCTATTCCTTTTCTCCAAAGATACTGCCTGACTTGTGGAGTTACTCCAGCATTTTGTGCCCTTCTTTAGACTGATGTAAGACTGAAGAAGGCCCTGACACAAAATGTCATCTTCCCATTCGCTCTGCAGATGCTGGCTGACCTGCTGATATCCTCCAGCACTTTGTGTTTTTCTCATGATTCCAGCATTTGCAGTTCCTTGTATCTCTCACCCCTGGGGTTATGTTCCACAATCGGTGGATTTGAATCGAAACTAAGACAATTCTTAATTCATTTTTTGCACCCTTCCAAGTGAGGGCTGTGTATGGAAGGGAGTTAAGGCCAGATCTAATCATCCTCTGTTCTCCCTTCAACTTTAATTTAGAATTCATTCTGGCTGGTGTGAGACTCCTGAAGGTGAGATGGTAATAGTGTTAAATTCAATGATGATATTATTGGTGACATGAGGTAACTTTAACAAGGAGATAAGGGCTGGGGGAGAGGCTTTTTTAGAAGGGGTAAAAAAGGTTAAATCCCAAAGACTGAAGCATGGCAGTCTTCGGCCCATCGAGTCAACGCCAACCAACGACCACCAGTTCACACGAGTTCTATATTATCCCACTTCTCATCTACTCCCTACACACTGGGTGCAATTTACCGAGGCCAATTAACCTGCTAATCTGCATGACTCTGGGATGCGGGAGGAAACCAGAGCACCTAGAAGAAACCCATGTGGTCTCAGGAGAGAACGTGCAAACTCCACGCAGGCAGCACTCGAGGTCAGGATCGGACCTGGTTCTTTGGTGCTGTGAGGCACATTAGTGAGAGGTATGTTAAAGTCCGTAAGAAGGAACTGCAGATGCCGAAGATAGCTTGAAACCAAAGATAGACACAAAAAGCTGGAGTAACTCAGCGGGACAGGCAGCATCTCTGGTGAGAAGGAATGGGTTATGGGTCCAGAGGGACACGAGGCTTCTCCTTTGGGCCTTGGAAGGCCTTCGATGAAGTTAGGTCGCCATGGATCCTCATGATTTCTTGCTCCTGCAATCTGCCTCTATTTTTGATCCTCGAATTTTGGGTAATATTTACAAAGGCCTGGATTTAAAATCACCAGGGCAGTATGATGTTCCTCAGTTAAAGTAGCTCAGGCTACGTGTTGAGACCTCTAGATTTTCATAGGTGGCAGCCTTGTGTGCCCTTTATTTAATATGGATCATTTTATATTTGATCTGTTGCTTTACAAACCAATTTTTAATATGATTTAGTTTGTTTAAGTACATTTGATTTTATCCGAATTGAGCCGTGCTTACAATAAATTGATCTGTGTCAGTCTATGACCTGGATTTGTGCAGCTAATCGAATTGGAATTGATCTCAATTGGTTTAGGTAGACAGCAGTTTGATCAGAGCTTCTGCTGGCTCCATTCAAAAACCATTAAGATCTTTTCCTGCAAACCAATGCTGTTTTTAAAAAAATATATTATAATACCTAGTCGTTTAAATTCTGGGCCTCCTCTCCTCGCATATTTTCCCAGTTTTTTTGCTTTATTTGACATGCGTTTTCTGAACATTTGAAGTGGTCCTATTTTCATGCCAGGTCCATACATACTGCTTTGCACAATGTGGCACGATGGAAGAATACCATTATGGAAGGCAGTTGGAAGATTGAGAAGATAGACACAACGTGCTGGAATGGGTTGAGCAGCATCTTTGGAGGACAAGGATGGGTGACATTTCAGGTCAGCACCCTTCATCATCCTGAAGTCTGAAGGAGGAACCTGTCCCGAAGAGTCACCCATCCTTTTTCTCCAGAGATGCTGCCTGACCAGTTGAGTTACTCCAGCACTTTGTGTCTATCTTCAGTATAAACCAGCATCCGCAGTTCCTTTCTACACAGAAGATTTGGTATGTCAACATATACTTGCTTGAAGTTGCAGGTGTACAATTGACTGATTACATCACGGGCATGTTTGGCAACTCAAAAGCCCAGGGATGAAGAGTTAAGTAGACGCTGGTCGCTGGTACGCTCCCAACCATCCATAGGAGGCACTTGGTCACTTGGAGGCAGCCAAAATCATAGACCCACACCACCTTGGCCACACTCTCATTCCACTCCTACCATTGTGAAGAAGGTATAGCAGTCTGAAAACCATGACCACCGGGTTCAAGAACAGCTTCCTCCCAACAACCATCAGGTTCCTGAACACTACACAATACTAATGTCAACTATGAACTTCTATTGACTGTCTTTGATCGTACTACACTTTGGGTTTTTTTTTGCATTGGTATTGCAGTTATTAATTTATTGAATGAACAAGTCAAATGGTCTTGAGGAGAGTGTCAGAACTGAATGAGGAGGGGGACACAAATGCAGGCTCAGACATAGGGCAGATCCGTATTCAGAGTTTAATCGGTCCAGGTCGGTACACAGGTAAGCAAACACTGAAGCAACTGTAATCTAGGAGCAGGCAAAAACAGTGGTCAAAAAACAGGCCGTGGTCGAGTACACAAAGTCACAATATTTCTAGAGCTGGCACAAGGTGATACCAGGTAGCATACACAATGAACTGGCAAAGAAACTAAACACAAAGACTTAAATACAGACTTAACAGGGGATAACAAGACACAGGTGAAACACATCAGGGCGGGGTCAACAATCACATGAGGGTAAACGACCTGACAGGAAATGGCACCTGAAACAAGAGGAGATGAGGCACCAAAATAACACAAGAATGCAAACTCATTATTGAAAACCAATAAGGAACAGAACCTAGACTAAACACGAGACCCGACAGTACCCCCCCACTCCACGACCGGCTCCTGACGGCCCAGGATCATCAGGATGTTGGCGCCAATATTCCCTGATAAGTTCTGGGTCACATATGTTGCAAGCCGGCACCCAAGACCGCTCCTCAGGTTCGAAACCCTCCCAATCCACAAGATACTGACAACCACGCCGGCGCATCCCCAGCATCGGCTGACCGTAAACACTGGACCCCCATCAAGGAACCGGGGGGGGGGCGGAGGGGGTATGGAGGCAGGGACCAAAGAACTCTCCTTAACTGGCTTCAGTCAGGAGACATGGAAAGTGGGGTGGACCCTCATGGCACGGTGGAGTCTGAGACGAACCGCCACAGGATTGATGACCTTCGAGATCGGGAAAGGACCAACAAAACGAGGAGCCAGCTTCCGGGATTCCATCCACAGAGGCAAGTCTCGAGTGGAGAGCCACACCTTGTGGCCCGGCGAGTATACTGGAGCCGGCGTTCTTCCACGATCAGCCATCCTCTTGTAACGCGCAGAACTGCGCAACAGCATCTGACGAGCCCCATTCCAAACCTTGCGACAGCGACGGATGAGAGCCTGAGCGGAGGGCACACTGGACTCCTTCTCCACAGCAGGGAACAATGGCGGTTGATAACCATAGGCACACTGGAATGGAGAGAGACCAGAGGATGAGCAAGGAAGTGTGTTGTGTGCATACGCCCCCCAAATAAGGCGTTTGCTCCAAGTCGAAGGATTCTGTGCCACCAAGCACCGCAGTCCTGTCTCCAATTCCTGGTTAAGGCGTTCAGTTTGTCCATTGGATTCCGGGTGATAACCAGATGCAAGGCTGACCGTGGTGTCCAACAGAACAAAACTCCTTCCAAAACCTGGACATGAACTGAGGCCCCTGGTCAGACACAATGTCTCTGGGAAATCCATGAATTTGAAAAACATGAGACAACATGACCTCTGCCGTCTTCCTGGTGGAGGGAAGCGTGCGCAACGGAATGAAATGGACCATCTTAGAAAATCTGTCCACCACAGTCATGACTGTGGTGTTACCTTCAGAAGAGAGCAGGCCCGTGACAAAGTCCATGGAGATCTCTGACCAGGGGCGTGAGGGGACAGGCAGCGGATTCAGGAGGCCAAAGGCGGGCCGACGCGAGGTCTTGTTCCGAGCACAAATACTGCAGGCGGCGACGTACTCCTTAATCCCCTTCTCCATGGAAGGCCACCAAAACCGCTGTTTGGCCACAAACAGGGTTCGACGGACACCGGGATGACAGGAGATCCGAGACGTATGAGCCCAGTGAATCACCTGTGAACGAAGAGACTCGGGAACAACACAAAGACTAACGGAGACTGAACACCAGCAGTAGCCTCGGAAACTCTTCTCTCAATCTCCCAAGTAACCGCCCCAACAGAACGGGAAGCAGGCAGAATGGGAGTTGAAACCTTAGGGGACGGGTCAGGATCAAACTGTCTGGAGAGAGCATCAGGTTTGCCATTCTTGGCACCAGGGCGGTAAGACAGTACAAAATCAAATCGATTAAAGAAGAGAGCCCACCTAGCTTGGCGCGAGTTGAGGCGTTTGGCTGACTTGATGTATTCCAGGTTCTTGTGGTCTGTCCAAACTAGAAACGGCTGCTTGGCATCCTCCAACCAATGTCTCCATTCCTCCAAGGCTGCTTTAAAACCGCTAGCAGTTCACGGATACCCACAGCGTAATTTCTCTCAGCAGGAGAAAACTTTCTTGAGAGGAAAGCGCAGGGATGTAGTCGACCATCTGTGGAGGATCTCTGGGAGAGTACGGCCCCGATGCCCACACCCGAGGCATCCACCTCAACCACGAACTGGAGTGACGGGTCAGGGTGAACCAGGATGGGGGCTGAGGAGAAGCTCCTCGAGTCTCATAAATGCAGTTTCTGCTCGAGGGGACCACACGTGGGGTGAGGTGAGAGCATAGAGTGGTGCAGCAGTGACACTAAAGTTCCGGATAAACTTCCTATAAAAATTAGCAAACCCAAGGAGCCCCTGAAGTCGCTTACGACTGGAGGGTGTAGGCCAGGTGGCCACAGCACTGACCTTGCCCGGGTCCATCTGTATCCCATCAGGTGACACAACATAACCAAGGAATTGAACAGTGTTAGCATGAAATTCACATTTCTCAGCTTTCACAAACAGATCATTCAAGAGCAAACGTTCCAGCACCTGGTGTACATGCTGCACATGGGAAGTTTCATCTGGAGAAAAAAATCAAAATGTCATCAAGGTACACAAACACAAATGTGTTCAGTATGTCCCGTAATACATCGTTCACCATGCCTTGAAAAACAGCTGGAGCATTAGTAAGACCAAACGGCATGACCCGATATTCATAATGACCACTGGGTGTGTTAAACACAATCTTCCATTCATCCCCCTCCCTTATCCTTATCCTTACCAGATAAGCATTTCTAAGATCTAACTTAGTGAATATTTTAGCGTCTTTTAACAGTTCAAATGCAGAGGAGATAAGAGGAAGAGGGTATCTGTTCTTAACAGTAATGTCATTGAGTCCTCTGTAGTCAATGCAGGGCCGAAGTGTTCCATCCTTCTTATCCACAAAGAAGAATCCAGCTCCTGCAGGTGAAGAGGAAGGTCTGATGATCCCAGCAGCAAGGGCGTCGTCAATGTACTTTTCCATGGCGAGCCACTCGGGTGAAGACAAGGAATAAAGACGACCCTTAGGAGGCGCTGTACCTGGCAGAAGGTCTATGCGGCGGAAGAGAGGTGGCCTTGGCCTTGTTGAACACCTCCTTTAGGTCTAGATAACAGGAGGGAACCCTGGTGTGATCTGGAAAATCCCCCTCCCTTGAACGGTGAGGCTGCCGGAGGGTGGTGCTGGAAGATCCCAGCAAACAGCTCCTTGATGGATCCTTCATAAACTCAGGAGAGGAATCATGTAGATAGATGAGGTTACAATTATTACCCCAAGAAATTACTTCCCCAGTACCCCAGTTCATGTGAGGATTATGGTAAGACAGCCAAGGGAGCCCCAAAACCAGAGGATGAAGAGGACAGTCGAGGAGATGAAAACTGATGGTCTCCAAGTGATTACCTGCCATGATGAGTTGAACAGGTTGAGTTTGGTGAATCACCCTGTACATTAGGCGCCCATCCAGTGCACCAGCCTCCTGAGGATCTTGAAGCTGTTCACGTTCCAGCTTCAATTCATCAGCCAAGCGAATGTCCATGAAGTTCTCATCTGCCCCAGAATCAACCAAAGCCTGCAGGGAGTGCCACTGGGAATGCACCAACAATTGTACAGTTGTGAGTTGACGAGAGGAACGGCTCATAGGAGTGGTACAGCTCACCAATGTCCTCTTTCATAGGTGAGCCTCGTCTTTTACTGAACAGCTGTTCAACAAATGTCCCAGCTCCCCACAGTACAAACACCTCCCCTCCCTTAGGCGGCGCTGCCGTTCCTCCGGGCTGAGTTTGGCTCGTCCCACATGCATGGGCTCCTCTGAAGAGACAGGTGGCGCTGTGGGCTGACTGGACCGGCCGAGAAGGACGAAGGGCGACGCGGCCGCCATGTTGGGACGACGACCGAACTGCCGCCGATCTCCTCTCTCGCTCTCTTTCTCTCAGCCTAGCGTCAATCTGAACAGCAGGGAAATCATAGACTCTAAGTCGGAAGGCAGGGTTAATGGAGCCAACTGATCCTTGATAGCTTCAGACAATCCATTGCGAAAAGCATCCAACAAAGCAGCCTCATTCCATCCACTCTTAGCAGCAACAGTTGGAAATTCAATAGCAAAATCCATAACTGAGCGATTACCTTGTTTCATGGAGACCAGGTTCTGTGAAGCCTCTCGGCCAGGATTGGAGTGATCAAACGTGGGGGACAGAGCTTCCATGAACAGGACCGACGTCTGGCAACCAGGAGAATTCCGAGACCATTCCGCCGTGGCCCAAGCCTCCGCTCTACCCGACAGGTGCGTGATGATAAAGGCTACCCTTGAGCATTCTGATGGAAAGGAAGCCGCTTGAAGTTCGAAAGGCAGCCCACACTTCTCCAATTCCCCTGAAAAGCATTCCAGTCTTGCCAGGTGGACGAATGGAGACGCTGTGGCAGCCGTGGCCATCGGAGCCCCTGGAGACACAGACAAGGAAACAGACTCGGCAGGCACGGGAGCCGCAGCAGGAAACAAAGAATTCAGCTGAGTAGCCAGGTGTTCAAATCGAGAAGTTAAAGTGTTCACCTGTGAACCGATGTCCACCTGGAACCCCTGCTGACGCTCACCAAGATCCCGGAACCCGTCGACGGTCAAGGTGAGTTGACCCCCGTTATGCAAGAGGCACTCCTCTTGCTTCTGAAGCGCTGCACAAAAAGGATCAGAGCCCACTGAGTCCATTGTTGGCCAGTTCGTACTGTCAGAACTGAACAAGGAGGAGGACACAAATGCAGGCTCAGACATAGGGCAGATCTGTATTCAGAGTTTAATCGGTCCAAGTCGGTACACAGGTAAGCAAACACTGAAGCAACAGTAATCTAGGAGCAGGCAAAAACAGTGGTCAAGTACACAAAGTCACAATATTTCTAGAGCTGGAACAAGGTGATGCCAGGTAGCATACACAACAAACTGGCAAAGAACCTAAAACACAAAGACTTAAATACAGACTTAACAGGGGATAACGAGACACAGGTGAAACACATCAGGGCGGGGTCAACAATCACATGAGGGTAAACGACCCGACATGGCACCTGAAACAAGAGGAGATGAGGCACCAAAATAAAACAAGAATGCAAACTCAAATATTGAAAACCAATAAGGAACAGAACCTAGATTAAATGCGAGACCTGACAGAGAGGGCATTTTTTCAGTGGTGTCACTGTTACACTTGTGTAGAGGACAGGCTGCTTAATTATGGTACTCAGTTTGATCAGAGTTTGCATCTCCTGCAAACACAGCTGGTGGACAGGACCATACAAGAACCTGGAACTGGGAGAGCATAGAGGCCAGGCACGACAAATGTTAGAGGATGTCATAGGGTGCAACCATGTTAAGGTGAGGATGAAGAGTTAGCATTCAATCAGTTAAACAAAGAAGAAGCCAGCGGAGGGCAACAGGTCGAAACAAAGGACTGCAGATACTGGTTTAGACAAAAGGACACATAGTGCTGGAGTAACACAATGGGTCAGGCAGCATCACTGGACAACATGGATAGGTGACGTTTCAGGTTGGGACACTTCTTCAGATTGGACTCTTTCTTCACCCAAACATCACCAATCCACGACATCCAGAGATGCTGCCTGATCCATTGAGTTACTCCAGCACTTTGCATCCATTTGGGGCCAACAAGGGTTCGAATGGTGGGCATGTATGACAGACGACAGTGAAATTTCAATCTTTGATTTATGTGAGGCCGCTGGTGTACAAATAAGAGATCTTAGGAGGCGATTTTAGGGGAAAAGATCAGCTCTGCTTTGGGCGGCACCGTTTTTTAAATTTATTTTTTATTATCAAAAAATGAATCAATTATTAAAAATAATATTTTCAATACAATAAAACAAAACAGAACCCACCCACCATAATATAAGACAAACAAATATACTAAATAAACTACTATATAACTATGTTACAATCCTTGTCAAGGATGCATTCAACCCCCGTGGTGTCCAGCGGTCCCGGAAATCCCCCCAGCGTGCCCGTGGACAGCGCGTAGTCCCTCTCTAACACCACTCGGGCACGGACGTAACCCCGGAAAAGGGGCAGGCAGCCGGCTCGGCCAGAGCCCTTTGGGCGGTGCAGTGGTCGAGTTGCTACCTTACAGCGCCAGAATCCTGGGTTCGATCCTCACCACAGATGCTGTTTGTAATGGTTTGTACGTTCTCCCTGTGACCGCGTGGGTTTTCTCGGGGTGCTCTGCTTTCCTCCCGCACTCCGAAGACGCATTGGTTTGTGGGTTAATTGGCTTTGGTAGAATTGTAAAATGTACCTAATCTGGAGGATAATGCTAGTGTACGGACGATCGCTGGTCGACGCGGACTCGGTGGGCCAAAGGGCGTGTTGCCGCACTGTATCTCTAAAGTCTAAAAGTCTAAAGTCTAAAGGTAAGATGCCAGTTTTGAAGGTTTGCTCTGTTTAATTGATGGTCCATTTGCAGGCAACCACATTATGTATTTCCCTGCAAGCTTTCCAAAGGATGTCTTCCAGTTATAAATATCTTCCTACCTCTATTGATTTTTCTGTCTTTCAAATTTATTATAAGTTTTGTAAGTTTACCTTGAGTTTCCTTTGGACAAACGATCGTAAGTTCTAGGAGCAGAATTAGGCCATTCGACCCATCGAGTCTGCTCTACCATTTGATCATGGCTGATATATTTTCCCTCTCAAAACCCATTCTCCTGCCTTCCCCTTATAACCTTTGACACCTTTACTATAAATATCTGTTTTAATAATACCCCAATGACTTGGCCTCCACCGCCGTCTGTGTCAATGCATTGCACATTCACTCCCCTCTGGCTAAAGAAATTCCTCCTTATCTCCATTCTGAAGGCAAGTCCTTTAATTCTGAAGCTGTGCCCTCTTTGGGCCTGGAGCGGGGTCGTACATCACCCGGCGCGGCCTCAATGGACATGGGACTTAACACCGCCCGCCTGGGGCTTCGACATCGGGAGAGAGATGGTGCGGGGGAGAGAGAAGAACTTTGCCTTCCATCACAGTGAGGAGGAGATCCACTGTGATGGATGTTTGTGTGAATTTAATTGTTTGCGTGTTTTTTTATGAATTGTTCTGTTTGTTTGTTTATATGACTTGTAGAAACGGAGTTTCGTTCAAGCCTCTCTGAGGTTCGAATGACAAGTAATAAAATCAAATCAAATCTGGTCCATGATTGTAAATATCCTCTCCGCATCCGCTCTATCTAGGCCTTTCATTATTCGGGATTTAATCTGGATGCAATTCAGATTAAAAGAAACAGCCTAAAAGGCGGTGGAAGGTCTGTTGTAAGCTATGCACCAGAGCACAAGGCACAGAGATCTTTTACTATCATCTATTGATCCCTTCTCCAAAATGCATCTTGGTCCATAACATGGCACTGCCCTCAATATAAAGAGTAATGCACATGAATTTGGCTTAATTGTGCTTGCTGAGAGATTCCCTTTGAAGTACGTCCATATTTTCTGGCTCTGCAGGAAGCATAGTCATTTTTCTGGTGTTTTATTGCAATTATTTAATCATCTTTTAAAAGAAAAATCTATCCCTTCTGAGTCCTGCACTGTATTTTCTGTTCCTTTGAATGGATTTTTTTTTTTGGCATAAGTATAAATCAAGCAAAAAATCGAAAAGCTGCTCCTATTGCGGACACTTAAACATCCCACACTAGATGTGTATGAATGATGTTTGAATGAATTGAACGTTGAATTTTTGTGCTGGAAGGCACAATTTTCCTCAATGCTTACACTGATTTGCATTCACTTTATGGGTTATGCATAATCTAACAAGATGCCCAGGAAATTTGCTGAGAACTTGGGGGCGGCACGATGGCACAATAGTAGAGTTGCCGCATTACAGCGCCAGAGACCCGGGTTTGATCCCGACTATGGGTGCTGTCTATACAGTTTGCACGTTCTCCCTGCGGCCGCATGAGTTTTCTCCGGATGCTCCGGCTTCCCACCTCCGAAAGATGTGCAGGTTTGTAGGTTAATTGGCTTCAGTAAAGTTTGTAAATTGTCCCTAGTGAGTAGGATAGCGCTGATGTACCGCTATCGCTGGTCGTCACGGACTCCATGGGCTGAAGGGGTTGTTTTTGCCCTGTGTCTCTAAACGAATCTAAATTAGATTATACTAAACTAAACTGGTTTTGATTTTGAGTTTAAGTTCCACATCCAGAGGGAAGTTCGGGCTACGGGTTTTAGCAAGATATGATGTAACGATTCCACAATTAAATGATGATTCTGAAACAAAGGGGAATTTAATTCCTGCATTGGCTCTGGGCAAACAAAGCAACAAACAACAAAGCACACTACAAACAGGCTGCAAATATTCATTAACACCTGCCTTAGGAGAATACGTAACATCTGGTGGAGTGTCAATGTAAGCAATGAGGACCTGTGGTAAAGAACAAGCCAGGTGCCCATTGACTTACAGATTCAAAGGAGAAAATGGAGTTGGATTGGACACATCCTCAGGAAACCTGCCACAGACATCACCCGGCAAGTCCTGAAATGGAACCCCCAAGGAAAAAGGAAAAGTGGTCGCCCCAGGAACAGCTGGAGAAAAGGTGCCCAGACAGAAATGTCTGGCTCAACTGGGGAGATCTCGAAAGAACTGCCAACAACCGAGTGAGGTGGAGGACATTTGTCAATGGCCTATGCTCCCTAGAGGAGCAAAGGGCTTAGGAAAGTACGAAGATTGGATCAGAGCCAGGTATAACCTAGCAAAGATGGCAGCGCAGTGGGGAAACGGGCAGTGCTGCTATTTCAAAGCTCCAGTGACCCGGGTTCAATCCTGAGCTCTGGTGCTATCTGTGTGGAGCTTGCGCGTACTCCTTGTGAACTGAATAGTTTTAACCAGATCTTTAGCTTTCCTTCCACATCCTGAAGACATGGTAAGATAACTGGCCACTGTAAATTGCCCCCAGTATAGGTGAGTGGTAGAATCTAGGACACTCAAGAGGAATTTAGGGAGGAGAAGATTTGTCAGGGAGTGGGACCTGTGGTCTGCTATAGACTCAATAGACTAAAATGGCAACTGATAGGTAATTTCTAATAACCACCCCCCCTCCCCTTATTTCCCTACAAATCCCCTTCCTACATCCCCTTCCCCAGTGCCCCACATGGACACACCTATTTCTACCCTCCACCTCTTTATCCTGCATTCATCCCTCTGGCTTTACAATGTTCAACTCTTTATTCAATCTGTCTCACATCTTCTACTATAATCTCTGGCCTTTGTTTCCAACCATCTGCCTATCAACACCCCCCCCCCCCCACCCCCAGCCTATGTCCATCTCTTACCTGCCACGCTTTGTCTTGCCTCTTCTCTCTTCCAGTTTTCTCTCCCCCTCCCCCCTACAATCAGTCTGAAGAAGGGACCCACCCGTGCTGAAACATCACCCATCCCTGTTCTCCAGTGATGCTACCTGACTCACTGAGTTACTCCATCACTTTGCGTTCATTTGTGCAATCCAGCATCTACAGTTTCTTGTTTCAACTTCTAGACTAAAATGCGCCCCCTTCTATGGCATGCGGAACTATACGGACACAAAGAAGAATGAATTCCTTAACTTCTGCTTGACTGAAAGACAAAATCTGGGTTTGCGGGCTTCACTTACAGGAAAAGGTTGGAAAGGCTGGGACTTTTTTCTTTTGAACATAGGAGGCTGAGGGCTGATTTTATTGGGGGGTACGAGATCACGAGGAGCATGGATGAAGTGAATGCTCACTGTCTTTTCCCAGGGTAGAGGATTCTACAACCAGAAGGCTGAGAGATTTAGGAGAGACCTCAGGAACAACTTTTTCTGTATCTGAAGAAGGGTCCTGACCCGAAACGTATTAAATTTTCTCGAGATATGCTTCTTGACCCGCTGAGTTACTCCAGCATTTTGCATCTATCTTTGGTATAAATCAGCATCAGCAGTTTTTTTTTTAAATTACATTTGAACGTTTTCCGTATCTGAAATGAGCTGCCAGAGGAAGCTACAGAAGCGGATATAATTAGGTTTGGAGGACTATGGGTCAAATGCAGGCAAGTGGGACTAGCCCAGTTTGCCAACTTGGTTGACATGGACAAGGTGGGCTGAATGGCCTGTTTCTATGCTGCACAGCTCTGTGACGCCATGACGATGAACGAGCTGTAACTCAATGTATCTTTAAAAAAATACTGTTTCAAAAATCACAGCATCTTACAGAGTACTTAGCAAGAGCCCTGTTTCTCCAGCTCACCATAAGAATAACCAATATCAGACAAAGAGAAAAGCTGTATTGGTATATTTTTAAAGTGCTAGCTGTAGAGGCCAAAGAGGTCAAGTGTGTGGATGTTTATAGCCCGCGTCAGACTGCAGTTTATTGGGTCCCGTACTCTAATGGAGTTATTTTGTTCACTCTTCAATGTAAATGATATGTTGGTGATTATACTATATTGGCCTTAGGGTCCCAGAGGGATGAAAGGTCAAGTATTACCACTGATCTCAGGAATCCACCGTGTCATTGGAAGGGTTCGCAGCCCTGCGAAAGGCCATCAGGGGTCTGCCTTATGGCAATTTGCTGAATTCCCAAGGCTGCACATAATCATTTTACTTTACAGCTCGCAGCGGTTCCTGAATGATGCCTATTCCGAGCCTACCTTTACAGATGGAGATGTGTATTAACAGCGAAAAGGATTATTGGCACTCCTCTTCAATAAAGCTTGAATGCCTTTCGATTGGGAGCAGCTCTGACTCGTGTTACTAATTCATATTAATTCAGTGCCATTAATGATGAGGTATCATTGCATCTCAGCAAGCAGGATGATCATAGGAATTTAAAGCTGTGTTTGTGTTGTGCAGGCAACCTGCAAAGGCATTCTGTGCATTAAAAGAACGAGTTAGTGTTTCACAATGGCTACAAGTTGTGAACGAGATGTCAACCAGAATAAATCTCACCTGCTCTCCTTACGATCAGTACATTTAGATTTTTAACTCCCATGCGTAGAGAGTAGGTAAAGTCTTCCTTAGCTTGTCACACTACGCCGAGCCACTAATAGCGCAGCTTTCCCCCGGTGTAGACCGTTGAACTGAGACTGAGGCAGCATCTCTGGAGAACACGGAAGGGCCCCAACCCAAAACGTCAACTATCCGTGTTCTCCAGAATATAGACACAAAGTGCTGGAGTAACTCAGCTGGTCAGGAAGCATCTATGGAGAAACATGATGGGTGACTTTTCGGGACCCTACTTCACACTGAATGTAAGAGGAAGGGAACTTCTTCTTCTTGTGTATGGCGTGCACAACCTAAAGTTGGCGGACAACTTGTTCTATTTGATCTTATTTGATTGTGCACACCGGGTTGATTGCATTTGTCGAAACAGGTTGGACCACGCGAAGGTTGCAATCTCCCACCCCGGGAAGGGAACTGAAAAGGCCAGAACAAAGCAGGGCCGGTAACAGATTACAAAGGATAGGTGAATCCCCTAATGGCCCATTGTTAGTTGGGGAAGAGGTGATAACGAAGGGATACAAGGTTGTGGACAGTGGAACAACCAGAGATGTTGCCTGACCTGCTGAGATATTCCAGCTCATTGGAGGCACAGTGGCGCAGCGGTCGAGTTGCTGCCTTACAGCGCTGACAACGCCAGAGACCCTGCTTTGATCCCGACTACGGGTGCTGTCTGTATGGAGTTTGTACATTCTTCCCATCACCCCGTAGGTTTTCTCTGAATCTTTGGTTTCCTCCCACACACCAAAGACGTGCAGGTTTGTAGTTCGTAGGTTAATTGGCTTGTTATAAATGTAAATTGAACAGAATGTAAATTGTCCCGTAGGATAGAGTTAATGTGCGGGGATTGCTGGTCGGTGCGGACTCAATGGGCCGAAGGGCCTTTTTCCCCGCTGTATTTCTAAACTAAATTAAAGTAAAACCCACTAATCCACCAAAGGCGCAGTGGTAGAGTTGCTGCCTTACAGTGCCAGTGATCCTAACCACGGGTGTGTTCTGTACAGTGTTTACACTTTCTGCTTGTGACCTCGTGGGTTTTCTATGGGTTCTCCGGTTTCCTCCCACATTCCAAAGACGTACAGGTTTGCTGGTTGATTGACTTCTTTAAATTGTAAAAGTCCTGAGTGTGTAGGATAGTTCGGAGTGTTTGCTGGATGGCACGGCCTCGATGGGCCAAAGGGCCTAATTCTATGGTGTATCTCTAAAGTCCAAAGTCTAAAAGCCTAATTTATTCAAGGTGTTCCATTCGTCCCAATGCTCGCTATTTGAAATGTACCCATTCCACACCGTATCCTTTTTCTCATAACAATAACCTTTTGAAAGTTCAGATAGAACCTGCTTCATTTAATGTGCTCCAGATCTTAACAAGCATCTATGTGAAAAAATAATTTCCTCCCTTGTGTCTTTGCCAATTATTTTAAATCATTGACCTTTGGATGTTGACCCATTTGCCAGATTAAAAAGCTTCACTTTCATGCTCTATCAGAAACATTGTTATAAATATTAGGACTGCCACTAAATTCTTCTGATCTAAAGAACTAGTTAATCAGTTAACAGTTAGTTACACCCCAGCGAGATGAATATTGATTTCTCTCATTTCAAGCAACCTCTGCATTCCTCTCTTTCTGCCCCTCCTCCATCCTAGCCGTCCTGCCAGTTCCACTGTTTGCATCCATATCCCTTCGTTATCATCTTTTCCACAGCCAACAAGGGACCATTGTGGGCTCCACTTTTCCTTGGTCTTTGGTGCCGGCTCTGATTTATTCTGAACCTTTTCTTACCTCTCCCCTGACTCTCAGTCCGAAGAAGGGACCTCGTCCCGAAACGTCACCTATACCTTTTCTCCAGAGGTGCTGCCTGACTCGCTGAGTTACTCCAGCATTTTGTGTCTATCTTAGGTGTAAACCAGCATTTACAGTTCTTTCCTGTACATAGTTAGTTAGTTTGATGGTTACTTTGTTTATTGTTATGGATAGGAGATACAGTGCAGGTTATCATACTGTATGAGTACAATAGATTCTCTTCTGGAACAGCATGTAGACAGTTGCCACGGCTAAATTAACCTACAAACCAGCATGTCTTTGGAGTGTGGGAAGAAACCAGGGCACCCGGAGAAAACCCACGCGGTCACAGGGAGAACGTACAAACTCCATACAGAGGTAGTGGCGATGGTAGGGCAGGAAGATGAGATAAACCCCTAATTATTGGTGGAAGGAGGAGCAGTGTAGCAGGGTGGGGAGTCGATGGAAGTAGAAAGAATAGTTCTTAGCGGTAGTATGTCTTCCTCTAGTGAAAGAGGATTGGCGACCCTAGCGCCCACTGGTTCAAAGAGAACAGGAAGGTAGATCATTGATTATGATTATAGATAAACTATGATAACATAAATTATGATTGAATGGTGGAAATGACGATGAGCCAAATGGCCTAATTCTGCGCCTATAATGTATGAACTTATGAACTTCTCCAATGGATTGGGAAAGGAGACTAATTTATTCTGTAAGCTGTATTCCACCTTCATATGCTCCATAGATGCTGCCTCACCCGCTGAGTTTCTCCAGCACTTTTGTCTACCTTCGATTTTCCAGCATCTGCAGTTCCTTCTTAAACATTCCACCCTCATATCCTTGCTGACCCAAGGCACCAATGGTCAACCTCTGCACAGAACAAAATAAACAATTCCCCTGAAGAAGGGTCTCGACCCGAAACATTACCAATTCCTTCGCTCCATAGATGCTGCCTCACCCGCTGAGTTTCTCCAGCATTTTTGTCGACCCTTGAAGTCTAAGGTATCCTGAAATAAAGGATAGGTCTTTGAGTATTTGGGTGCGTTTAGTTAACCTGCAATATTAGGAGCTTACATCAGCAGCTACATTTGATGTTACCTTATACTTGGTTTTAAAAGTGCATAATGAGCAAGATGGAACTAAAATATCTTTGCTTCCTTCAAGAATAACTTACTGTAAGGTAATATACAACATTTTTCATATTGGTGAACCAAAGGCAATGGTATCGTTGCTGAAAATTGGTCTTTAAGTACGAGCTGTTTTATCAAGTATTATGTGGAGAAGCATTTTGGTAAAGTTTGCTTGTAAAATGTTATGATTATGAGGATTAATATTGTGAAATTATACAACCCAGCTGGCATGCCGTGAAGGCATAATAAATGATCACTGGAGGAACTAATTTTGCATAGAGCTTTTTATATTTTTACATTTCAAGTAGTCCATAAAATTGCTGGACTAGTTATCAGGATATAAATGTTAATTCATTTGCTCAGAAATGCTCCCTCTCTCTGCTGTGTTGTCAGTAGTGTGAAATCATTTAGTTTTGAAAGGATAGCACCACTATTAATCTAACAGATTGTGGCAATTCACAGATGAATGAGTTCTATCTCCTGCACATTCATGATTTCCATGGAAACACCTTTGGCAAGCTTGTCTTTAGCGGCCAAAGCACAAAAATCTACGGTTTAGAAAGAAGGGTCTCGACCCGAAACGTCACCTATTCCTTTCCTGCAGAGATGTTGTCTGACCCGCAGTGTTGCTCCAGCTTTTTGTGTCTATCTTCGGTTTAAACCAGAATCTGCAGTTCCTTCCTACGCAACATCTGTGGTTTGATCACTCCCTATATACTAACGGCTATACGGCCAAATTTGGCCCTAACCCCATCCAGAGGATTGCAGGTAACACCATTGTGGTGGGCCGAAGCACAAACAAAGACAAGACAGAGTATAGAAGGGACATAGAGAACATCGTGACATGGTGTCAGGGCAATATGGTGGCGCAGCGGTACACGTACTCTCTATCTTCCCCTTCGCTTTATCCATTGTACACGAGTTTGACTTGATTGCATTCAAGTATGTATATCTGATCTGATTGCATAGCAGGCAAAACAAAGCTTCTTACTGTACCTTAGTAAACGTGACAATAATATTAAACCAAAATATTCTTGAGCAACTTTTTAGTTATTTGCTCTTGAATTTTTCTAAGATTTATTTGATAATATGCTTGTCTTCTTCTTCTTTTGTGTGGCGTGCACAGCCGAAAGCTGTTGGACAACTTGTTCTATTTGATCTTCCGTTTTTGTGCACGTCGAGTTGATTGCATTAGTCGAAACAGGGCAGACCACGCGAAGGTTGCAATCTTCCACCCCCTATAATATGCTTGTGATGGACCTGAACATATTGCTCTATTACACATGCAATATCAATGTGATTCTTTGGTTTGCAATGTCATAGGGAAAAGACATTTATCCCTTGATGAACTTAATGAAGGTCTTGTGATCTTAGACTATAAGATGTAAGAGACTATTCTGCTCCACCATTAAGATCTCCGCTATGTACAGATTCACTGCCCTCTGGCTAAAGCGTATGCCTTTTATTCTGAAGCTATGCCCTCTGGTCCCAGACTCTCCCACTACTGGAAGCATCCTCTCCACATTTTACGTTTGAAGTTCCATTTCCACGAGCATCTACCTATTAAAAAAAAAAAATCCTTTCATTAAGGACAAAATATTGCAATTGTCAGAAATCAGAATTATAAGCAGAAAATAGTGAAAAACACAACAATCCCGGAAGCATCTATGGTGAAACAGTCAAAGTTTCGGGTCAATAATTGCCTTTTGGGCCACCTACTTTAAATGCCAACTTTTCATAATTAAGGACATTTTTTTGGTAATCGTTTTCTAGTAAGTATATAGGAAAATTCATGAAAAGTTGAAACCAAAACATTATTTTGTTGTTATACTGAATTATCTTCTTTATAATCTGCCGCTTATTCCTTTCTGCAATTACCAATGAGAGTTGCATTAATATTCCACTGAAGCCAGAATGTTTAAGCAAAGATTTCTGCTTTCTTCTTTGTTGTGTCAAACCATTTTATGTTGGGGCAGGGCAGTAGAAGCGAGCAATTCCTGTCCTCCAAAGGAGATATGATTTTTCATCTCATTTCCATCTGTTCACAGATGATATGTTTTTCTTTTGATATCCAACGCACAAAACCAAGTTTCTGTCCCTCATCAGTAAAGTTTGAATATTTTCCAAGCTGCACTGGTAATATATAGATCTGTGGGTGTACTTGAAATGCAGGAATTCTCAGAACCAGGTTTTAAAACTTTAATCTTCAAATGAAGGTTTATGCTTTAGTGATTAAAAATCAGTGTAATTCATTCCTTCCAACATTTCTGTAAGTTATTCTTCTTCAGAAAAAGTACAGATCAATATATTAATTTATACCTTCTAATTTCTAAATCTTTTTGCTCACAGTTCCACACCACAGGCAACGTGCGACTGAGTAACATTTACTCGAGAAAAGAAAGTTTGCATTTATGTAGTCATAGAGTCACACAGCAGGGAAACAGATTCTTTGACCTAACTCATCCATGCCAACCAAAATGTCTCTCCAAGCTAGAGTCTAAATGCCCATTTGCCTGCTTTTAGAAACATAGAAACATAGAAAATAGGTGCAGGAGTAGGCCATTCGGCCCTTCGAGCCTTCACCGCCATTCAATA
The DNA here is from genome assembly GCA_035221665.1 of Okamejei kenojei. NCBI lineage: Eukaryota > Metazoa > Chordata > Chondrichthyes > Rajiformes > Rajidae > Okamejei > Okamejei kenojei. The sequence continues at coordinate 18,788,789 of CM069150.1, read as the reverse complement.
TGATCATGGCTGATCATCCAACTCAGTATCCTGTACCTGCCTTCTCTCCATACCCCCTGATCCCTTTAGCCACAAGGGCCACATCTAACTCCCTCTTAAATATAGGCAATGAACTGGCCTCAACTACCTTCTGTGGCAGAGAATTCCAGAGACTCACCACTCTCTGTGTGAAAAATGTCTTCCTCATCTCGGTCCTAAAGGAATTCCCCCTCATCCTTAGACTGTGACCCCTTGTTCTGGACCTCCCCAACATCGGGAACAATCTTCCTGCATCTAGCCTATCCAACCCCTTAAGAATTTTGTAAGTTTCTATAAGATCCCCCCTTTGTCTTCTAAATTTCCAGCGAGTACAAGCCAAGTCTATCCAATCTTTCCTCATATGAAAGTCCTGACATCCCAGGAATCAGTCTGGTGAACCTTCTCTGTACCCCCTCTATGGCAAGAATGTATTTTCTTAGATTTGGAGACCAAAACTGTACGCAATACTCCAGGTGTGGGTCTCACCAAAACCCTGTACAACTGCAGGGTTGGCCCACAACCTCCTAAACCATTCCTATCCATGTAGCAGTAGTGATTTTTCACAATTGTAGATCAGGCCAATTAGTTCCTTCTGGACCTCCTTCAGTGAATGTTGTTGTTTGTTAACCACGTCGGGTTAATTGCATTAGTCGAAACAGGGTGGACCACGTGAAGGTTGCAATCTCAATGACTGCTCACTGAGGCTTTTCCCTGGTGGCATCAAAGTCATCCACCCAGTAACTGATGCTGTCCTGGCCTGGATGTCTACCCTGGATCTACAACTTTAGGCTGTGCACGCCATACATGCAAGAAGAAGAAGTGAATGTTTTTGCAATTAATGCAGTGGAGGTAGGTGCTGAAACCAAGAGAAGGTTTCTTGGAAATTTTCATTGCTCTTTTAGAAATTGTTGGCAATAGATGAGGGATGAGGAAAATATTTTTACGAAGAAGGCAGACATGATCTGGAATTCACTGGGTAGTGCGGACATTGGACTTTGCCTCTACAACTATTAAGCTACAATGATGAGAACTATATTCTGCACTCTGTATCTTTCCCTTGCTCTAACTATTGTACTTGAGTTTGGCTTGAATGAGTTCATTCTAGACTTTAGAGATACTACGTGGTAACTGGCCCTTCAGCCCACCAAGTCTGCGATGATCTGCGATCCTACTATCCTACACATTAGACACAATTTTACAACTTACTGAAACCAATTAACCTACAAACCAAAACTTAATGTATAGGATTGTATGATTTGAATTGGATAGCATGCAAAACAAGGCTGTTCACTGCATCTCGGTACACGTGACAATAATATACCTAAACCCAAAAATAGGACGGGTACTTTAGTTTTAGTTTATAGACACAGCGCAGAAACAGGCCCTTCGGCCCACCGGGTCCATGCTGACCAGCCATCCCCGTACACCAGCACAATCCTACACACTCGGGACAAGTTACTATCTTTACTGATACCAATTAACCCACAAACCTGCACGTCTTTGGAATGTGGGAGGAAACCGGAGCAGCCGGAGATAACCCATGCAGGTCACGAGGAAGACGTGCAAACTCCATAAAAGACAGCACCCATAGCCAGGATTGAACCTGTGTCTCTGGCGCTGTAGGGCAGCAACTCTACCGCTGTACCATCATGCTTCCTCAGTGCTGACTAATAACATGCAGCATTGTGAGGAAAGAGCGGAGGAATTGTACGGAGGAGATCATTCCACTAAGTGCCAGCAAGACCCGATGGACCGAATGTGCTGTAATAATTCTGTGATTTATTATATTTCGTACCTCATAATAATTCTGTATAATAATTCTGTATCGCACTTCCTGTGAGCCAGATAACTCACCCAGTCCGGGTCGTGAAATAATTTCAAAAACGAATTTTTGAAATATGGCCTTTAACTGATTGTTTTGAAGGGATATTATTATAATGATGCTATTTGCAATTATTGCTTTGTAAGACCTTTCTGACAAGACTTAATTATTGACCAGTTAAATGTTTTTAAAACATTGATTGTCAGAATTGAGATGTACATGCAAAAGAGTGAGATTTGTAAGATGGATTGCACGGGAAAGATCATTTGAAATTAAATGTATTTAGATTGGATTATATTGATCAAAAGGATAAATAGACTATAATTTCATTTGCAGAAAATTTAAACAGTCATTTTCAACTTCTACTTAACTGTATGTCAATATCCCTTAGCTGAATGATATGATAATACGTGCATTAAAACTCAGAATAATCGGAATCTGGGTCCAATATCTGACATGCCATTATGACGGCATCTTTGGATTTATTCTGCTGCAGAACCCATAAAATCTGCATCTGGCACCTTGCCAATAGCCCCATAGATCCAGTCCCACATATGTCGCTGCTGTCTCCATGAATAACATTTCCTGAGATGAATTGTTTATGTTCACAATCAGTTGTGCAATGATTTTTAAGCCTGGTTTCAGGTGATTCAGATCTAAGCAGATTTTCTGTTCCCTGGGCACCATTTTGGATTGAGGAAACAAGGAATTGCCGATGCTGGCTTAGCCTGCAGAGTTTGAAGAGCGTGAGGAAGGATCCTGACCCGAAAAATCCATCCATGTTCTCCAGAGATGCCGCCTGGCCTGCTGAGTTACTCCAGCACATTGTGTCTTCTCATAGAATCAGAGAGTAATACAGCATGGAAACAGGCCCTTCGGCCCAACCTGTCCGCGCCAACCAAGATACCCCATCCACAATAGTCCAACCTGCCCTCATTTGGCCCATATCCCTCTAAACATACCCTATCGATGTACCTGTCCAAATGTCTTTTTAATGTTGTTATAATACCTGCCTCAACTACCTGCTCTGGCAGCTCATCCATATATCTACCACACTCCATGTGAAACAGTTTCCCTTCAGGTTCTTAGTAAATCTTTCCCCTCTCACCTTAACCCATGTCCTCTGGTTCTTGATTCTCCTGTTCTTTGTAAAAGACTCTGCCCCAGCTTCCCTATCTATTCCCCTCATGATTTTATACACCTCTATAAGACCACCCCTCGGCCTCCTGCACTCCTAGAAATAAAGTCCTACCCTGCCCGACCTCTCCCTATAGCTCAGGCCCTCATGTTTTGGCAACATCCTTGTAAATCCTTTCTTCGCTCTTTCCAATTTAACAACATCATTCCTATAACAGGGTGACCAAAACTGAACTCCAAGTGTTTTGGTCCACATGTGGCTTCCCCACATTTGTGTCTTCTCATGGTGTGTGGCTCCCTCCCCATCCCAGGTTGGTTTAGGTTTATGAGGTTTATGATTGTCACGTGCACCAAGTCGCAGTGAAAATCTTCATTTCTGCTATCCAAACAGATTAGGCATACCATACATAAACACAATCAAGTCAAACCAACGTACAGTAGATAGAGTCATAGAGTAATACAGTATGGAAACAGGCCCTTCGGCCCAACTCGCCCACACTGGCCAGTAATGTCTCAGCTTCCCGAGTCCCAATTGACTGCGCTTGGCCCATAACCTACCAAACCTGTCCAACTGTTCCTTAAACAATGGGATAGTCCCAGCCTCAACTACCTCCTCTGGCAGCTTGTTCTAAACACCCACTACCCTCTGTGTGAAAATGTTACCCCTTGGTGTCCTATTAAATCTTTATCCCTTCCTCTTTAACCCTTCCCCTGATATATTCCTCTCATGATTTTGTATACCTCTACAAGATCTCCCCTCATCCTCCTATAGGCTCCATAGAATAGAGACCCAGCCTACTCAACCTCTCCCTGTAGCTCACACTCTCGAGTCCTGGCAACATCCTCATAAATAGATAGAGCAAAGGGGAAGCTATACTTACAGGTGGATAAGAGATTTAAAGCTAAGCCAAAACTGATCTTCAATGAGTAAATCGATCACATCAGATGATCGTAGATCCTTCTTTGGGAAGAGGATGCAGAGTTGCCACTCTCCAGTGCCATGCCCTGATTAAGCGTGATTTCTATTCTATCATGTGGAGTTCAAAGGATTGCAGAGAGCTCATAGCGTGGACAAAGCCATCCAGCCCTTCGGATCCCTTCTTAATGGGATCATGCATTTTGGTAGTAGGAATAAAGGCATGGACCATTTTATAAATGGGGGAGAATTCAGAAATCGGAGGTGCAAAGGGACTTGGGAGTGTTGGTACAGGATTCCCCAAAAGGTTAATTTTCTAGTCTTCAGACTAATTGGTAGTAAGAAAAAGCATTGGCAACGCTAGCATTTGTTTGAAAGGACAAGAATATAAAAACCAGGTTGTAATGCTGAGGATTTATAAGGCACTGGTCAGATGGCATCTGGAGTATTTCAATTCAATCTTTAATTGTCACTGTGCAGTGTACAATACAGAGACAACGAAATGCAGTTGGTATCTCCGAAGGGCGAACTTACGAATGAACAAGTAATTGCGCAGTAGTATGAGTATATACATCTACGCATATACAGTATTGTGAGCAGTTTAGGGCCCCATAGCTGAGGAAGGATGTGCTGGTGTTGGAGAGGGTCCAGAGGAGGTAAGGCAAGTGCTTAGCAAATCACGGCCGCAATTTTATTGATGCTACTTCTGTGTGGATGTAGCTGCCATGGTTTAGTTTAGAGATACAGTGCGAAAACAAGCCCCTCGGCCTACTGAGTCCAGGTCGACCATGATCATCTGTACACTGGTTCAATCCTACACACTGGGGACAACTTACAGAAGCCAATTATCCTACAGACCTGCACGTCTTTGGAATGTGGGCGGAAACCGAAGCACCTAGAGAAAACCCATGCAATCACGGGGAGAACATACAAATTCTGTACAGAGTCAGGATTGAACTCGGGACCCTGGCACCCGAAGGCAGCAACTCTACCACTGCGCCACTGCTCCACCCTTGGTGGTCAATGATTTTCAGAGCAAGCCAATTTGTTAATGGAGGTTTGAAGCAGATATCAGGCCTCCCATGTTAACGTCATGTACAAAAGGCTCAATGGCAAATTCGTAAGAACATAAGAAACATAAAGAGTAGTAGACGGCAGGAGACACAACGAACTGCAGATGATAGAATCTTGAGCAAAACACAAAGTGATGAAGGAACTCAACGGGACAGGCAGTATTTGTGGAGGAAATGGACCGCCGATTGTTTGGATCGTAAGCCTTCTTCAGACTAATAGTAGCAGTGGGAAGAAAGCCCTAACAGAGAGAGGAGACTTGGTCCGCCTATCATGTACTGCCGAACCTTTCACCCCTCGGCCTCTACTCTTTATAAAGGTAATAGTCATGTTTGCCAGACGCTAATGCAGGTAAAAAGATATTGTAGTCAAAGTATACGTCCGTGGGGCTAAAGACTGAATGCGGTTCTGATTCGGCTGCTATTGATAGCCGCAGTTCTTGTCAGTTTGCAAGAAGGGCAATAGACTATACATGATTACAATCGAGCCATCCACAGATGCAAGATGAAGGGAATAATGCTTAGTGTAAGATAACGTGCAGTAAAGTCCGGTTAAAGATAGTCCGAGGATCTCCAATGAGGTAGTCAGTAGCACTTTGTGTCTATCTCCTCATCTCTGGAGTGGTTACAGTCAATCTTTTTTCAGTTGTTTATTACTGATTACTAAACACAAGGACATAAAAGCTCAAGAAATGAAAGAAGGAGTAGTTTATTTGACCGTTTGTGCCTGCTCCACCACTTATCTGGGCCATGGAGGATTTTGTTTCACAAGCAACACTTTCCTATCTTCATATTTTAACATTTTGTTATGACGTCAAGAGTTGCGTGTTTTATTGCTATATGCCCCAGATAGGACAACAAAATTATTGCAACAAAATGATTACAACAAAAATATATATCTATATCTATATCTATATATATATATATATATATATATATATATATATATATATATATATATATATATATATGTATGTACACACACATGTACACACACACATCTACTATTCCTACACTATTGTACTCATGAATGATTATGCCAAGTTACTGAACTTCATGCAAAGCAAATTTCACTGTAACTAGGTATGTGTGACAAAAAGTGCCATTGTACCATTGTTAGAAATAGGCCATTTCAGCTCATTTATTTAAAAGAAATGTTAAGAATTATTGATATTTATAGCAGAGTAATTAATATGTGCTAACTTACAGAACAAATCCTTCCCCCCCCATTAATTTTACTGTCATCAACTCCCCCTTCCCCCTCCCTCCCCCACCTCGATTACCCTGAACTCCCTCCAGATTCTCAGACTTGCCCACACCAGCGGTCAATTAGCTTACCTTGAACAGTAACTTTGTCAGGGGTTACGGGGAGAAGGCAGGAGAACGGGGTTGAGAGGGAAAGATAGATTGATGGGCTGAATGGCCTGATTCTGTTTCTAGAATCTGTGAACCCACACGTCTTTGGGATGTGGAAGGAAAACAAAATACGGAGGGGGGAAGCCCACACTGTCACAGGGAGATGGTGTAAACTCCACACAGGCAGCACCTGAATGCTGTGCCAATCTTCATGATCGCATGATCGCAATAAATGCAGATAATGCAACATTGTTGAGGGAACACCCAGACTTAAACTTGTGACCTCTTGATTTGCGTTCAAATGCTTTGCCACTGAGTATGCACCCAAGCATATCCTATATCCCTTGGTTCATTTAATATCTAAAAAATCTAACGACTGGTGGCTGGAATTGACTTGAATGGCATTGAGTATTTTACACACTTAGCTCACTCAAGAAATTGGAAATGGATAGCTCTAGAAATGTCGCACTCCCCATAAATGCTGCCCCAGTAACATACAATGCTTAATAAGACAAAATTAGGGAATTCCATCCTCCTTGTAAGACTGTTGATAGAAACATATCCAGATAGCATTTATAGATGCGTAATAGTCCAAGCAGAATCATACCCTTAAGTATAACTTACATCATATTTAAGTGTTCAAACTAGGAAAAGATAAATGGAACAATGAATAAGTAACAAAGGTTGCATAGATTCCTGTTTTTATAAATTAAAAATAAGATCAAAGCATTTGCTGCTTGTTACACAATAGATAGGGTATCTTCTGCCTTACTGAGGTAGTACTAACCAATGTGCGCTGTATGCTTGCATGTTATCTATGTCTCTGGTTTCTCAGCTCTGGCTTAGTTTAACGTTTCCTCAAGCTTTTAGCTGTAACGTTTGCTACGCCTTGGAAAGTTGTAATTTACAAAATCTCATAATATTGATTCTAAGATTTTTCAATCAAAGAAGCTTTAACTGCAGAGTATTACTCAGAGGCTAAACTGAACAGGAGATTCCATTTTTTCAGCTCACTGAATCGATTGCCATTTTCATACATTACTGCTTAATTATTTTAATCAATTTAACAAATGGTACAATCTTGCACCTCTCCGCTGTAGGGAATGCAATAACTTGTGAGGAATCAAAAACTGCACAAGCATAAAGCTCTGAAGCATCGCCAAACTAGGCTAATCCCTCTCTACATATCATAGAGAGTGTCACAGCCACAAATCCATTTGCTTTTATGATTTAACGGCGTGAAAAGCTCAAACACAGGAACTGGCTGCTCGTAGCTTTTCCTTTCATTATTATTAAATCTGCAAGAATATCCAAATGGGTGCATTAATAGCATCACAAATTCAAAGGGAAGGATTATTTTTTTTTTTACCCTTTCCTGGAATGAAAAGTTTTACAGTGACATTTATTCATCATGTTCTTTGCTGTTTCATTGATCTGTTTGGGAATTATCTTTTATTAGTCCTTTGAGTACTTTGCTTTATACTCTAATGCAAAAAGGTGTCAGGTAAATAGTCAATTAATTACACATGTACTAGGCTTGGCTGTCAGTTCCATGTTGATGAAAGGTCCATTTTATAAAACCCAGTCACAGATCTTGATATTAGCTGAATAAGCTCCAGTAGTCAGAGTGGCTAAATAACACAGCATGTTGGCTGCTGCAGTGTTTGCAGCTTGCTGTCGTACACTCGGTAAAACTGGTTGTTGTTAAACAGCCTTATTAACCCCAAGAATAAATAACTACAGGGGTGGAGCAACTCAACAGGTCAGGCAGCATATCTGGCAGACATGAATCGGTGACGTTTTGTGTCGGGACCCTTCTTCAATCTGACCTGAAACGTCACCTATCCATGTCCTCCAGAGAAAAGTTCTGAACCCATTCATACCTCTAGTTTCCCTCTACTCTGTAGAAGGGTGTCAGCCCGTAACGTCACCTATTCCCTCTCAGTCTGTAGAAGGGTGTCAGCCCGTAACGTCACCTATTCCTTTTTCTCCAGAGATGCTGCCTGACCTGCTGTGTTACTCCAGCATTTTGTGTCTATCCTCCAGAGATTCACATTGTTTAGTTTAGTTTTAGTTTAAAGATAAGTGTGGAAATAGCCCACCAAGCCCGCACCGACCAGTGATCACCCGTACACTAGCACTATTCTACACACAAGGGACAAATTACAATTTACAGAAACCAATTAACCTGGGCGACACGGTGGTGCAGCGGTAGAGTTGCTGCCTTGCAGCGTTTTAAGCTCCAGAGACCCGGGTTCAATACCGACTATGGGTGCTGTCTGTACGGAGTTTGTTCGTTCTCACCGTGACCGTGTGGGTTTTCTCCAAGATCGTCGGTTTCGTCCCACACTCCAAAGATGTACAGGTTTGTAGGTTAATTGAATTATGTTGTGTAAATTGTCTCTAGTGTGTGTAGGATGATGTTAATGTGCGGGGATCGCTGGTCTGTGCGGACTTGATGGGCTGAATGGCCCGTTCCCACGGTGTATCTCTAAACTAAACTAAAATTAAACTAAACCTGCAAACCTTATGTTTTTGGAGTGCTTTAGGAAACTGGAGCACCCAGAGAATATTGTAGGATAGTGTTAGTGTGCAGGGATCGCTGGTCGGCACAGACTTGGTGGGCCGAAGGGCCTGTTTCCGCACTGTATCACTAAACAAAACTAAACTAAACTAAGCTGCCAAATACATACCCAAGTCTTATGCTGGAATTTAGTTTGTTTTGGATTGACCCTAATGGAGATGGGACAATGTAAAATGGAGCAAAAATGCTACAGTGAGGAAAACTGATTTCCCCTGCTTTGGCTGCGCAGAATACGCCCGAGCCATGCAAAATGTTGGGGTGCAACAGAACTGCATGGATCAGCACTGTGTGGTGTAAGCGTTTGTCCATCAATCTGAAAATGATAACTAAAACGGCAACCAGGCAAAAACCCCATGCACCAGGGACATCAACATGAAAGGATAGCTCCCAGCATTTTAAAAGTAATGAAAATCTAGGAATGGTAAAAATCCAAAGAGATTTAGTTCACAGATCTCTAAAGTGTAGTGGTCAGGTACCAAATAATTCAAAAAGGAGAATGGGAAAGGTCTTTGTATCCCAAAGGGTTAGAATGTTAAAAGACGGAAGTTTTTCCAGTGCTCTACAATTCTTTGGTTAGATCACATCTGGAATGTAGTGGGCAGTTGTGGGAATACACAGTTACGCTGGAGACTTTTCTTTATTTATTCTTAAGATGTGAAGATTGCTGATGAGGTGAGCACATATTTCTCATCCCTAATTGTTCTTTGAAGTTAGTGGCTCGTCGGACTACTTCAAAGGGCTATGAAGACCCAACCAGATTGGTGAGTTTTGGGGTCATGTAGAATAGGCCAGAGAAGAATGGCAGCAGAACACTGGTGAATACAGATGGGTTTTTGCAGCAATCTGGTTACTTCATGGGTGCCTACGCTAGCTTTTCTCATGATTCTAGATTTAAGTTAGTAAACTTAAATTTATTGTATCTCATGCTTTCATGATCAGATTAACGATCATGCTTCTGAATTAGCAGTCGTAGAGTCATAGAGTCATACAACGTGGAAACAAGTCCTTCGGCCCAGTTTGCTCGCGCCGACCAACTTGCCATGGCCCATCTACATAGTCACGCATTCCAATGTTTGGCCCATATCCCTCGAAACCTATCCTATCCATGTACCTGTCCAAATGTTTTTTTAAAACATTGTGATAGAATCTGCTTCAACTACCTCCTCTGGCAGCTTGATCCATATACCTACCACCCTTTGCCCATCAGGTTCCTATTAAATCTTCCCCCACTCACTTAAACCTATGTTCTTTGGAGATACAGCACTTTGGCCCACCGAGTCTGCACCGACCAGCATTCCCCCACCTTAACACTATCCTACACACACTAGGGGAAATTTACACTTATATCAAGCCAATTTACCTACAAACCTGTATGTCTTTGGCATGTTCTCTGGTTCTTGATTCCCTTACTCTGGTATTCCTTTACCCAATCTATTCCCCTCATGATTTTTACACCTCTTTTTGATTCCTCTACTCTGGGTAAAAGACTCTGTGCATTTACATTATCTATTTCTCTCATTGAACTTAAACACTTCTATAAGATTACTCCTGCGGTCGAAGGAATAAAGTTGTAGCCTGCTCAACCACTCCCTGTAGCCCAGGCCCTCAAGTCCTGGCAACTTCATTATTAACTTACTATACGCCGTTTCTAGCTTAACCACATCCAGGTATCTTATTCATGAGTGTCCCAAGCCACAAATGGTGAAGACAAAATATGTAAACCACTCTTGTGTAATCAGAATTATGAGACAAGATATCATCTTGCTATGTTGTAAGAATTTAAATAGACAAGCTAGGATTTGTAGAGGGGAATCCCTTACCATATCTATTTCACTGTTCCAGAGTATGAAGAAGGGTTCTGACCTCAAAATGTCACCTATTTCGTTTCTCCAGAGATGCTGACTGATCTGCTGAGGTACTCCAGCATTTTGTGTCTATCTTCGGGTGATGTTTGGGAGCAGAAAACATACCATTAAAATCAGATCCAGAAGAAATTAGGGAATATTTCATCACACCACTACAACTAGCTGTAAGGATGTGCAGTGCAGTGTAGAACTGTAGTCGCAATGTGGTCTGTTTTGAGTGGTCTGAAAAACCCTCAATAAACTAACCTTCCAGATATAAAGACAAACGTTCTTTCCGTTTTGTTCCAATTTTTATCAACTATATTTTGGGAATTTGTCAGTTGAAGTATTAGGGACCAGCAATACATTGCAGGATTAGTGATGTCGGAGATTTGTGGTTCTATTGATCTAATAGGACTCACGCTGAGGCCATGATTTGTTGGATAGCTGGCTACATAACATAGAACAAATCAACAGAATCCATAATCTAGACCATGAAACTGAAGGATTTTGGTGAAAGGCTCCTTGGTTCTCATTGTTGTTTAAGAGAGGGAAATTTGTGAACCGCACCTATTCTGGCCTATCTGTATCCCCAACTTGAGAATTAACTACATATAGGGCGCCACTGTTGTTCGGCACTACCCCACAGTGCTAGAGACCTAGCTGCGTTCCTGACCTCGGGTGTTGTCCGTGTAGAGTTTGCACATTCTCCCTGCAACTGCGTGGGTTTCCTCCAGGTGCTCATGTTTCCTCTCACAAACCAAAGACGTACAGGTTTGTAGGTGAATTGTTCTCTGTAAATTGCCCCTAGTGTGCAGGGAGTGGATGGGAAAGTGGGATGACATAGAATTAGTGTGAATGGGTGATCGATGGTCGGCACGGACTCGTGGGCCGAAAGGCCTTTTTCCACACTATGCCTTTCAAATCAATGCAATTCAATGCACTGAAAATCCCAGCAAACCATATTGTTCGGGGACAATAAGAGTGGGTAATAAACATGCCCTTGCCTTTGAGGACTGTCCTATGTAAATTAAAAAGAGTGTTTGGTCAAATACTTGAGACATTTGATGCCCATTGCATTCTCCTGACAGCGCCAGAGACGATCCTGACCACAGGTGCTGTCTGTACAGAGTTTGTACGTTCTCCCTGTGATTGCATGAGTTTTCTCTGGGTGCTACGGTTTACTCCCACACTCCAAAGAGATGCAGGTTTGTAGGTCAATTGTCTTTGTTAAGAATTGTAAAATGGTCCCTCATGTGCAGGATAGTATTAGTGTACGAGGTGATCGCTGGTCGGCGCGGATCCGGTGGGGCTGAAAGGTCTGTTTCCACGCTGTATCTCTGAAGTCTAAAGATGAAGTGATGAGGAAAATAACTTGAGTTGAAATAGTCCAATTCATTTAAAAACAGAGTGCTTTATTCATGAGCGGAGTGACTATCATTTTAATTAATTATCTTGCATGGCTTGCTCTCCCATGGAGAATGAAGACATTCAGGGCCTGAGTCCTTGTTAAAAACAGTACAATATTATACTCACTCCCTGATTATAAAGTAAGACACACCCAGTGAGAATGGCTGAATCCCGAAAGGGAGGAGGGAAGCGAGCAAAGCAATCTGAATTTTAATTCATATTTAATACATTGTTAAAATTGCACCATTGTTCTACAAGTAGTGGTTTAATTATTAGCTTCAAAGAACTTGTTATGCTCTGGCAGCAATGCGTCAGTAATGTCTAATCATCTGTCCTCTGTTACATGGCAATCTTCAGCATTCATTTATCTTGTCTCTCAGACTAATTGCCATAAATACATCATTCTGTTTCTACACTTGTGCACTTTTGAGAACATAAAAAGACTCAGCGTTTCAATTGTAAGTCAGCAGGGTTGTTTTCCGTAACACTTTATCTGTTTTGGGTAAGCCATCAGCAGGAGATCTTGCACTGTTAAAACATTAAAGCCCGAGTCTCTTTTATTGTTGTGTAACGTAGAACAAATCTGCATACATTTTTGGTTTAGTTTCGTTTAGAGATACAGTGTGGAAACAGGCCCTTCGGCCCACCGAATCTGTACCCACCAGCGATCCCCGCACACTATCGCTATCCAACACATACTAGGGACAATTTACAATTTTACCAAGCCAATTAACCTACAAACTTGAACGTCTTAGGTATGTGGGAGGAAACCGGAGTACCTGGAGGAAACCCACTGAGGCCATCGGGAGAACGTACAAACTCCTTACAAACCACACCCGTAGTCAGGATTGAACCTGGGTCTCTGGCGCTGTAAGGCAGCAACTCTACCACTGCGCCAGCATGCTGCCTGTAAACATAGACATAAAGTGCTGGAGTGCCTCAGAGCGGGTCAGGCAGCATCTCTGGAGAAAATGAATAGGTGATGTTATTTACTGGTTGCATCTAAATATACTGATTGTATCTTATAATGCAAGAAGTGTCAATGTTGTTTGCAATATAGGGACACAAGGAACTGCAGATACTGGATTACCAAAAAAAGACACAAAGTGCTGGAATAACTCAGCGGGTCAGGCAGCATCTCTGGAGAATATGAAAGTGGCATTTGATAAGGTTCCCGACCTGAAACATCATCTAAAGAAGATGTCTTGATCAGATACATCGCCTAAAGAAGGGTCCCGACCCGAAATGTCACCTACCCATTTTCTCCAGAGTTGCTGCCTGACCCATTGAGTTACTCCAGCCTTTGTGCCTTTGTTTGCAATATATTTCAGCTCAATTTTCTATGATGTATGGAGATTGATATATTTATAAAGATAACTATAAACTAAAACCATGTACCAGCTACATTTAGAACATTTTATAAAATGAGTATGAGCTGAAATATATTGCAAACAAAGGCACAAAGTGCGGGAGCAACTCAACGGGTCAGGCAGCAACTCTGGAGAAAATGGATAGGTGACATTTCGGGTCGGGACCCTTCTTTCCTATGTAATTGGATTATTGTTATCTAGTATCACGGTCACTAATCATTTGCATTATAGAATTTTGTATACATATTATTACATTAACGAACCTGTTAAGCTGCAGCAAGTAAGAATTTCATTGTTCCTTTGCCGGTACATATGACAATTGAATACTCTTGACTCTCGTCTCTTGACTAATGTATTTCAGCCATAACTTTACAATATGTGAACTGTTAAAACCTACCAGAAGACGTGTTAGATTTATTTTAGCTCTATGCATATCGTGACTTTATATCTAAAAATATATGGTTGATGTCACAGTTGATATATGCCAGTATATATGCAATATCAGTTATACGGTATGGAATGGAAGCAGGCACCACGGCCCAACTTGTTCATGTCGACCAACATGCCCCATCTACTTTAGTCCTACCTGCCCCGACTTGGTCCTTACCCCTTTAAACCTGTCCTACCATGTACCTGTCTGAATGTCTCTATGATAGTACCTGCTTCAACCACCTCCTCTGACAGTTCGTTTCATACACCCACCATCCTTTCCAATACACCCCCCAGGTTCCTATTAAATCTCCCCCCCCCTCAACTTATACCTATGTCCTATTGTTATCGTTTTCCCTACGCTGCGTAAAAGACTCTGGTGCATTTACCTGATTTATTCCTCTCACGATTGTGTACATCTCTATAAAAAAAACCTTCATCCTCCTGCGCTCCAAGGAATAAAGTCCTAGCCTGCTCAACGCCTTCCTATAGCCCAGTTAGTACATATGTTTGTTATTTAAAAAATTAAACAGAAAATAAGATAAATATTCAATATGTCAGGCAGCATGTGCGAAGAGAGAAACAAGATCAATATTTCAGGTCAAAGACTTATTGACAAAGCATTTTCAAGCATTACATTTTGGATTTTGAGTATCCATCGCAGTCAGCTTCTGAATTTATTTCATGTCGTTTTCACTTGCATTACCTTTATCTTATTTATATCGACTGCCTTACATTATCTGAGCCAGCTTAATTATGAGTGTTGTAAACTCTGGTTCTGTTTAGACAACTGTACATTATTTATTGTGCTATGTATAATGCACATCAGTCGGGATGTGTCGAGAGCACGAAGTGTGAGACTCAGGTGAGGCGAGACTCGAGGATGGTGTATTGCCTCCCTGGTGCCAGGGTCCAAGATGTCTCGGACCGACTTTAGTACATCCTCGAGAAGGATGTTGAGCAGCCAGAAGTGGTTGTGTATGTAAGCACAAAACGACGTCGGGAAGGATGGAGATTCTGCAACGTTAGTTTAAGAGAGTTAGGTAGAAGGCTGAAAAGCGGAACTTCTAGGGTGGTTATCTCTGGATTGCTTCCAGTACCTCGTGCTGGTGAGGGCAGGAACAGGGAGACAGGGGATCTGAAAGTGTGGCTGAGGGGCTGGTGCAGAGAGCAGGAATTTAGATTCATAGACCACTGGGATTTCTTCTGGGTTAGGGGTGACCTGTACAAAAGGGACTGGTTACACCTTAACTGGAGGGGGACCAACATTCTGGCAGGCAGGTTTGCTAGGGCTACACGGGTGGGTTTAAACTAAATAGCGGGCGGGAAGAGGTTGACAAATTGGGAGTTTAAGGACAGAGATAAAGGGGAAGAGAGTACAGGAAAAGTTACGGAAGACACCCGAATTAATGGGACGGAAAGTTCAAGAAGGAATAAGAGGTCACGTAAAATGTCGGGGGGGGGGGGTGAATACTGTATTAAAAGTGTTATATATTAATGTGTGAAGTATAAGAAAAAAAGTGGATGAGCTTGAGACTCACTCAGTTAGAGATTGGTGACATAGAATCAGAAGATGTAGAGTAATTTTGGATAGAACTGAGAAATTGTAAGGGTAAAAAGACCCTAATGGGAGTTATCTGCAGGCCCCCAAACAGTAGCCTGGATATCGGGTGCAAGTTACATCAGGAGTTAAAATTGGCATGTAACAAAGATAATGCTACAGTGGTTATGGGATATTTCAACATGCAGGTAGACTGGGGAAATAAGGTTGATACTGGACCCCAAGAAACGAAGTTTGTAGAGTGCCTCCGAGATGGATTCTTGTAGCTTGGAGCAGCTTGTAATGGAGCCTACCAGTGAGAAGGCAATTCTGGGTTTAGTGTTGTGTAATTAACCAGATTTGATAAGGGAACTCAAGGTAAAGGAACCATTAGGAGTTATTGACCAAAATATGATGTTTTAATCTGCAATTTGAGAGGGAGAAGGTAAAATCAGAAGTGTCAGTATTACTGTTTAACAAAGGGGACTAAGGAGGCATGAGGGAGGAGCTGGCCAAAGTTGACTGGAAAGGGACCCTAGCAGGGATGACGGTGGAACAGCAATGGCAGATATTTCTGGGAATAATCCAGAAGATGCAGGATCATTTCATTCCAAAGAGGAAGAAAGATTCTAAGGGGAGTAAGAGGCGACCGTGGCTGACAAGGGAAGTCAAGGACAATATAAAAATAAAAGAGAAGACGTATAACATAGCAAAGATTAGCAGGAAGCCAGAGGATTGGGAAACTTTTAAAGATCAACATGAAGGCAACTAAAAAGTCAATACGGGGAGAAAAGATGAAGTACGAAGGTAAGCTAGCCAAGAATATAAAGGAGGATAGTAAAAGCTTATTTAGGGTTGTGAAGAGGAAAAAATTAGTTAAGATAATTGTGGGTTGCTTGCAGACAGAAACAGGTGAATTTATTATGATGAAAAAGGAAATGGCAGACGAGCTGAACAGGTACTTTGGTTCTGTCTTCACTAAGGAAGACACAAACAATCTCGTTGTTGGGGTACCACAAGGCTCGGTGCTGGGACCGCAGCTATTTAGAATATACATCAATGATTTAGATGAAGGAATTCAAAGAGACATAAGCAAATTTGCAGATGACACAAAGCTGGGTGGCAGTGTGAACTGTGAGGAGGATGCTATGAGAATGCAGGGTGACTTGGACAGGTTGGGGAGAGTGGGCAGATGCATGGCAGATGCAGTTTAATGAGGAGAAATGTGAGGTTATCCACTTTGGTAGCAAAAACAGGGAGGCAGGTTACTATCTAAATGGTGTCAAGTTCGGAAAAGGGGAAGTACAACCGGATCTGGGGTGGTCCTTGTTCATCAGTCAATGAAAGTAAGCATGCAGGTACAGCAGGAAGTGAAGAGAGCAAATTACATGTTGGCCTTTATAACAAGAGGAGTTGAGTATAGGAGCAAAGAGGTTCTTCTGCAGTTGTATAGGGCTCTAGTGAGAACACACCTGGGGTATTGTGTGCAGTTTTGGTCCCCTAATTTGAGGAAGGACATTCTTGTTATTGAGGGAGTGCAGCGTAGGTTTACAAGGTTAATCCTGGGATGGCGGGACTGTCATATTGCTGAGAGAATGGAGCGGCTGGGCTTGTATACTCTGGAGTTTAGGTTGAGAGGGAATCTTACAGAAACATATAAATGTATTAAGGGATTGGACACGCTAGGTGCAGGAAACATGTTCCCGATGTTGGGGGATTCCAGAACCTGGGGCCATAGTTTAAGAATAAGGGGTAGGCCATTTGGAATTGAGATGAGGAAAACACTTTTTCACAGAGATTTTTGAATTTGTGGAATTCTCTGCCTCGGATGGCAATGGAGGCCTGATTCACTGGATGCATTCAAAGGAGAGTTGGATAGAAAACTTAGGGCTAGCGGAATCAAGGGATATGGGGAGAAGGCAGGAACGGGGTACTGATTGTGGTTGTTCAGCCATGATCACATTGAATGGCGGTGCTTGCTCGAAGGGCCGAATGGCCTCCTCCTGCACCTATTGTCTATGTAACTATGTATCTATGTCAAAACTGATAAAATTGCAGTAATTTAGTCACACCCATTAGTCTGAAATGTGAATATCATCACAGAAAAAAGAGCACGATATATACGAAGATTAAGCTACCTATTATAACATCACTACGTGTCAATGGGGCCTATGGTGAGAATATAGAACAAATCAATTGCACTTGACTAGTCACCAAAGATACATTTCTATCACATGGATATAAGATAATACACCCAAGATAATAGAGCTAAATTTTATTGGGAAAAAAATTCTCTCTCTTCCTTGTTTGGTAAAAATAAAATAAAATGTGAAGTATTCAGCACAGAAACCAGCTCTTCGACACTCTAAGTCCACGCCAACCACGACCCACCTATTCACACTAAGCCAACTCAAAATCCTTTAAAAAAATTCTCCACACATCCCCAACAATTCACCCATGATTTGCCACTTGCCTACATACTAGGGGTATGTTACGCTGTATAATACAATTTACATTAACGCTGTCCAATGAAACTACTAACCTGCAAGCCTTAAGGATGTGGGTGAAAACTAGAGCATCAGGGAAAAAAATGCATGGTCACAGGGAGAACGTGCAAACTCCACACAAACAGCACCTGGGGCAATGAGGCTGCGACTCTACCAGCTGCATCACTGTGTCACCCATCGGTGTTGGGGTGGCAAATTCATGGGGTCATCCAATTCATATTGAGATTATTCTCATCCATTTATACTGTATATATCATGACCAAAGAAGTCCCAGCATGATCCAGATGAAACACTACTGCTCATAGACCTCCAGCCAGAATAACACCCACCCACTGCTATCTGCTGCCTTTATGAGTGAGCCGATTCTGAATCCAAACTACCAAGTCACCTTAAACCCCATGCATCTTAATTTTCAGGATCAGTCTTCCATGAGGGACACCATCAAATGCCTTATCAATGTCCATGTAGACAACATCCACAATATTTCGGCCCACAATATCTGTGTTGAACACGATAATCCACTCTAATCTACATGCTCATAATCCATATCCCTCCATTCCGTGCACATTCATGTGCCCATCCAAAAAGTGTCTTAATAGCAACTACAGGTACACCACCGGTCTTCCAGCACCCCCTATAATCCGGAAAAATTCAGAGAGCATTGTGTGTGGTGCATGCTCTTTCAGGACTTGCGGCTCCATCCTGAAACAGTCAAAGCCCTGTCCCACGGTACAAGTTCATTCCAAGATCTCTCCCGAGTTTGCCCTGATTCGAACTCAGAGATTTACGGTAATGGCCGCTCGTCAGTACTCGGGACTTACCATCCTCTTACCCATTCACCTTAAAGGTATTGGCTCTAATATTCGAAGAAGGTTCTGACTGCCTACCCTATCAATGCCTCTCACAATGTTTTTGAATCTTATATTTTCTTCCCATCCCTCAATCTTATTCCCAATGTTCTTCACAGCTGTTTTGCTAATTACTGGTTAGCGTAATGAGATTACTGAGATGCATTGTGCCATGATCACAGTGAATGGCGGTGCTGGCTCGAAGGGCCGAATGGCCTACTCCTGCACCGATTGTCTATTGTCTATTGAGATGTGCCCACTTCATACTGAGGAGACATACAGTGACATTCTTTGAAGAAACTCTCAGCTTCATTGACGGACTATTGTGGTCGATCAGACAGGGATTGGCAGCTATTTGCTCGCATGGCCAGTATTGACAGTAATGACAAATAAAGATATTGATTAATTGATTGCTTTATGAGGATTTGTAGGTTAAGGTGAGGAAAAGCAAATGAGAAAGTATAATTTATAGGTTAGCATGATAGTTTTTTTTTCATAACACCAAGATAACTGCAATGTGACAAAGTGATACTGCAACATACTATAACTTCCCACTATAAAGTGGAGAAACCCTTAGTGGAGAGAGAATAATATGCTAGTCTGAACTCAATAAATTGTTCTCCAGTCAATCTCTCTTTGTCCTTGTCTTTATCTCTCTCTCTTTCACTCTCTCTCTCTCTTCCACTCTTTGTTTCACTCTCTCTCTTTCATTCTCTCTCCCTTTCACTCCTCTCTCTCTCTCTCTCCCCCCCTCTCTCTCGCTCTCTCTCTCTCTCTCTCTCTCTCTCTCTCTCTCTCTCTCTCTCTCTCTCTCTCTCGCCCTCTCACACTCCCATTAATTTATCTTCACTTTCTAAACTCAATGTCCCATCAACGCTTTCTTGTGTTGCAGTTATTTGCAGATGTTTGGGTCGAGCGACAGCTGTTATGGGAATAGATGAGGCAGCTGCGGTAAGGCCGCATCAAACATCAAGCATGTTAAGGATATTGACTCAATCTACACCTCGCGCTGCCACGGCAAGGCCACCAGCATAATGAAGGACGAGTCTCACCCCGGTCACTCCCTCTTCCCCCCTCTCCCATCACGCAAGAGGTACAGAAGTGTGTAAACGCACACCTCCAGATTCACAGACAGTTTCTTCCCAGCAACTGAACCATCCTATCACCAACTAGAGACCAGTCCTGCCTGACCTACATCTACCACATTGGGACCCTTGGACTATATTTAATCTGATTTCACTTGAAATTATCTTACCCTAAACATTATTCCCTTTATCCTGTATCTGTGCGCTGTAGACGGCTCGATTGTAACCACGTACGGTCTTTCAGCTAACTGGATAGCACGCAACAAAGAAAGCTTCTCACTGTACCTTGGCACACGTGACAATAAACTAAAGTAAACTAAACTAGACTCCTGTTTATCTGTACGTGTATAATTTGTTTTAAAAAAAACCCCTCCAAAATCTGATAGAGTTTGCAAGTTTGCAAGTTAATTGGCTTCTGTAAATTGACACTAGTGTGTGGAGAAAGTTGGGTAATATTGAACTAGTGTGAATGGATGATTAATGGTTGGCATGGATTCGGTGGGCAGAAGAGCCTGTTTCCATGCTGTACCTTTAAACTGAACTAAACTGTACTAAACTAAACTAAACTAAACTAAACTAAACAAAACATATCCCTGATTTGGTCTCATAGGTCCCATTCTGAGCTGTCATCCAATTATTTAACTCAACAGGAACTCACACCCATCATTGAGCAGGTCACAAAGTGGTGGAGTAACTCAGCGGGACAGGCACCATCCTGGGAGAATATGAATGGGTGAAGTCTGGAGATGGGTCTCAACCCAAAACATCACCTATCCATGTTCTCCAGGGATGCTACCTGACCCGCTAAGTAACTCCAACATTTTTAGTCTTTTGGTGTATTAACCGGCATCTGCAGTTCTTTATTTCTTCAGCTTTGAGTGGTATCACAACAAAATATTGCCCCGATCTTTTCAAAGGTAGATTTTAGTGATCCATTGTATACGGTACTGACACGGTGAAAGCTCGCAATAACGGATCTCCATACAGTGGATTTCGGTTGTATGGACCGGGTCTCCCGTTGTACCGCCTCCTCACTCCCCGACGAGCTGGTGCCACGTGGTGGGTGCTTAGGGTTGCAGTCGTGAGAGAGCGAGCAGCATGGAGGCTGCATGAGTTCAGGGCCGACCCCGCGCTCTCCGCTTGTGAGACCGGAGGCTCCACGGCTCCCCAGCCTGTGAATTCCCACTGGTTTAAACCCCCCCCCACCCACTTCCATCAATACTGCATCTCTTCCCTCCCGCCCTTGGGTTAAACTTTACCCTCTCCCCCCCTTACTTGGTTATAGCGGACAATCGGCAATAACGGACACCATCCTACCCCCCCCCCCCCCCCCCCCCCCCCCAACCCCGTGGACCGTTATTGCAAGGGTTTACTGTATTAAAGATTCTGCAATGATATGGCATGGTTTTCACTGTGATGCTGGGACTTCTTTTTAGCTTTTAAATTTGAGCATTTGGCCAATTCAACTCATTCCGTTTCTACTTACTTCTTACTTCAGAATTTTATGCAAAATCGAACCTGGAGGAAAATAGATTTTATGACACCATACCTGAAAAGATGTTGGATTGATGATGTCAGGCCTGAAGGTGTATTGAGTTTATAATGGAGGGCCTCCGATATTACTGTACCAGCCTCGGTTGACAACAGATTGATTCACAAGTGTCCATTTTGAAACAATTTCTAAGATAACTTGTTTGTGAAATAGCAGGGAGTGGAGGATGGAGGCTGTTAAATTAGGTGTCCTGTGGGGAGAACGCAGCTGATCAAACCAGTGACTGCTCGCTCTCAGAAACAATAATGCATCTTGCAGCAGTCACTTAAGAGTTAAGTTACCGTGAGATTCGTCAGCATCGCAAGGTGTACGAGAAGAGTTCTGTGCAGTAAAGGTTATCTAAAGTGTAGTGAGTGAGCAGTGAAAAGGGTAACCTAATTAAAAGGAATACACTGCTAGCTTATTTACACATCTACACACACGTTGTTGATTCATTTTTACTTGCAATTGAATGGGGATCAAACTTTTTTCGCTCAATTGCCTCTCTCTGTATGTAGTCAGGTTCGGGTGATGAGTGAGCTTCAACCTTACGAATCTTATTGTGTAAGAAGGAACTGCGGATGCTGGTTTAAATCGAAGATAGACACAAAAAGCTGGAGTAACTCAGCGGGACAGGCAGCATCTCTGGAGGGAAGGAATGGGTGACGTTTGTGAGGAAGGGTCTCGACCCGAAACGTCACCCATTCCTTCTCTCCAGAGATGTCGCCTGTCCCGCTGAGTTACTCCAGCTTTTTGTGTCTATTTATGGATCCTACTCACTGGTTTCCCAGCCTTACTCTTGTTTGGATAAATACCGATCTCCTGACTAAATGAAGCAAAGAAGGGAATGCTGGAAGCACACTGCCACTCTGTCGGCCTTATGTTGCAACTGGAAATCCATCATTAACTATGGCTGCGCTGCTTTTTCCATCACGTGTCGTGGTCCTTCCTGACTCCCAGATTTATCCATCCTGCATGTCGTTGGAGAGTTCTCCCTTCGTCGTGCATCCGAAACTTATTCCAGATATGTTTCTTGTCTGCTCCCAAAGTTAGCAGCAGACTCGTAATTCATCCCTGCAGTCATTGTGATAAATAGTTAATAGACCATTAGGGGGAAAGTCATGCAGCAAACCCTATATAAGGCTCAATGATATGGTCTAACATCTGTATCTAATAGCTCCCTCATGAATACACAACCCATATAATTCCTCTCATCCTCCAGCTTATAATATGTTATTGTATAGGTCCCAAAGGCAGCATTATAATGGGACCCTAATCTGAAAAAAAATGTCTTGTGTCATTGTGTATGGTGCTTCTTATCTGTATTAGAACCGTTCCTCCATCATGTCTCCATTCCATATCAATTTGCCTCTTTATTGGTTCCTTAAATGTTTAAGCATCTGTGCTTTCACCTTTCTAATTGTTTATTTTCGACATTTTACTGTTCATTGCTCATCTACAATTTCTATTTTCTCTCTAGCTGTGTAACATTGAGAGATTATACCCATATGCATGTATTTCGACATATAAAAATTGCAAACATTGAGATTTTGCCATCGTAACAAATCATCGTGCTGCCCATTGCGCAATGTAAAACATGTAAATTCATCAGTTAATATTTTAATATTAACAATCATGGGGTTGAAATGTTGTGTCTTATTCTTCAGCGGCTGGGTGCTGTAAGTGCGTTATGATCCACTGGATTATTTCCCTGCATCTTCAAAGCTAAAAGTGGAGGATTCCAACTGAGGTGCGGCAGGATGGAGCAGTGGTAGAGTTGCTGCCTTACAGCACCAGAGACCCGGGTTCGATCCTGACTACGGGTGCTGTCAAGATTCAAGATTGAAGATTCAATTTAATTGTCACATGTACCAATTAAGGTACAGTTTGAAAATCTGAGTTACTGTCTGTACGGTGTTTATACGTTCTCTATCCTGAGTGGGGTTTTTTTTCCGGGAGCTCCTGTTTTGTCCCACACTCCAAAAGACATACAAGGTTTGTAGGTTAAT
Organism: Okamejei kenojei; assembly: GCA_035221665.1. NCBI lineage: Eukaryota > Metazoa > Chordata > Chondrichthyes > Rajiformes > Rajidae > Okamejei > Okamejei kenojei. The sequence goes on along the minus strand of CM069150.1, from coordinate 18,765,313 downwards.
TGACTTGATAAGATTGTAAATTGTTCCTAGTGTGTGTAGAATAGTGTTAGTGTGTGAGGATTGCTGGCCAGCGTGGACCCGGTGGGCCAAAAGGCCTGTTTCCACTCTATCTCAACGTCCACACACAATTTTACAGAAGCCAACTAACCGACAAACCTGGATGTCTTTGGAGTGTGGGGGGGAAATCGGAGCACCTGGAGCAAACCCACACGGACATTGGGAGAACGTGCAACCTCTGTACAGACAGTACCCATAGTCTGGGTCGAATCAGGGTCTCTGGCGCTGTGAAGCAGCAACTCTGCCTCTCCGCCACTGGGCTTCTATCTATGATTTCTACTGAATATAAATCAAAGTTATGGAAGAAACATGGAAAAATCATCAAGGGGAAATTTAACCCATTGAATAAAAAAAAAATAAGGCGCTTGGGGCTACCTCAGCTACTGTGTTATAAAATGATAAAATTTTCCCAGGTGGTATATTAACAAAGAGATTTGTAATTTTCAATGTAAAGACATTTCTTCCTACTTCAATACTTAAAGAATGTCTCCTGATCATGATACAGTGCCAAACAGTTATAGACAGTATATGTGTATACACTTTATGTTGTACTGACCTGTAAAGATTGCGCAACTTAAAAGCAATTGATATCCTTTCCCCAAGCAGTTAAAGATATAGTAGATTTTGACTTCTGAGGTACAGCGCGGAAACAGGCCCTTCAGCCCACCGAGTCGAGCCGACCAGCAATCCCCGTACACTATCCTGCACACCAGGGACAATTTACAATGTTTTAAAGAAGCCAATTAATCTACAAACCTGGTAGACACAAAATGCTGGAGAAGCTCAGCAGGACAGGCAGAGAGAAGGAATGGGCGACGATTCAGTCTGAAGAAGGGTCTCGACCCGAAGCGTGGCCCATTCCTTAATTCTCTCCAGAGAATCTGCCTGTCCTGCTGAGTTACTCCAGCATTTTGTGTCCACCTTCGATTTAACACCAGCATCTGCAGTTCTTTCCTGCACAATCTACAAACCTGTACGTCTTTGAAGTGTGGGAGGCGACCGGGACAACCGGAGAAAGCCCGCGCGGTCACAGGGAGAACGTACAAACTCCGTGCGGGCAGCACCTGTAGTGATGATCGAACCCGGGTCTTGGACCCCGTAAGGCAGCAACTCTACTGCTGTGCCACTGTGTCGCCCTATATGTGTATAAAATGTGATATGTTGCACTGACCTGTGCAGATTGAGCCACAGTCTTAAAAGCAATTGATATTTTTACCCCAAGTAGTTTAAAGATACAGTAAATGAAAGATAAGAACATGACTCTCTGTGTCTGAAATATAGAACAGAAAATGGCTTCCGAACATTTACTCCCTGGAGTGCAATATTTCACTGAACCCTGAACGCCGTGTCATCGAACACCTAGCCTGAGTGATGAGGAGATAGTGAAGAAGAAAGAGTGGTAATAGGACATGAGCCTTACATTGTCAGTGAATGGTGGTTGAAGTCAGTACAATGAATGAGTCTGAATTAACAGGCTCTCAAAAGGATCCACCTGCTTGGCCAACACAGCTTAAAGATGTCTTCATTACAATTGTCTGTGCTGTCACCATGCGCAGCGAGTGCCCTTCTGTCAGCCACGGCTTCCAAGCTGGTTGTCACAAGGTTGAAGATGTAACATAAGCATGACAGAGGCAGCTTCCTACCATGCTCGGCAGCACTGCCACTGAAACCACATTCTTCACAGCAGGAACGCTACCAGCTGCTGCAGATGTCTACTCTCTGATGACAATGTACAAGAACACATTTGTGATCAGTTGCCACGTTGACATCAGAGTCGAGAATATCACAGTCTCGTCCAGTTTTACTCCAGTTGGAGATACAGTGCGGAAACAGGCCCTTCGGCCCACATAGCCCGCGCTGACCATGATCCCCGGATGCTAACGCTATCCTACACTCACTGGGGACAATTCACAATTTTACCGAAGCCAATTAACCTATAAACCTGCATGTCTTTGGAAACCAGAGATCCTGGAAAAAACTCACACAGGTCACAGGAAGAACGTACAAACTCCATACAGACAGCACCCATAGTCAGGATAGAACTCGGGACTCTGGCAACTCTGCTGTAAGGCAGCAACTCTATTGCTGTGCCACCGTGCCAACCCAAAGACTATTGTCTTACAGCAGGGGTATTGCATATAATTTTTTTTAACAATTAAACAATACACAATAGACAATAGACAATAGGGTTAGGCATGGGCGGAAATCCCGGGAGAGGGTGGGGGGCGAAGGGGGACACAGGGGACACACAGGTCCCCCCCATGTTTTGAGAGGTGGGGGACAATTCCCCCTTCATGTTTTGTAATATGGATTTTGACATTTGGTGAAAAAAAATTTGTTAAAATTCTCCGCTCTCCGCGAGACAGTGGGGGTGAGACTGATGATCGAGGTCGCCGATTGGATGAGAGAGACGTCGGTCAGCAGGCGGTGGGGGGGGGAGCATGAGGATTCAGTGCGCTGATTGGAGGAGGAGGTGTCGGTCAGAGGAGGGAGTAGGGGGGTGGGACTGAGGATAGAGCGCATTGATTGGAGGAGGGAGGCGTCCTGGTGGAGCAGAGATCATGCAGTGGAACTTCACGGGGCCTTTCATCGACCAGCTCGGCTTAAAATCAGCCGCAGGATTTTCCATCGCCCCGCGGTCAAATTGCTGCGTCGAGGTGATCGAGGTTGCCGATGTTGAAGCCCCCGCCGGGCGATGGAAGACCCTGCGACCGGTTATAAGCCGTGCCAGACGATGAAAGGCCCCGTGAACGGGCCGGTTGAAGCCCCACGATTTGGGGCGGACGAAGCTGCTGTTGCTGGTGTTCGGAGTCAGTCACCAACCAGGTCAGCTCCCAATGTTACCGTCCACGGCCGAAGCCGCGCGCGTGTGCATGTGTGTGTGTGCGCCTGGCCGCCAAAAATTGTGTCCCCCGATGTTTTGATAGTGATTTCTGGCCATGGGTGAAGGAGAAGTCCTTTTCGGCCCTTCGAGCCAGCACCCGCCATTCAATGTGATCACGGCTGATCATCCACAATCAGTACCCCGTTCCTGTCTTCTCCCCATATCCCCTGACTCCACTATCTTTAAGAGCCCTATCTAGCTCTCTCTTGAAAGTATCCAGAGAACCGGCCTCCAACCGGCCTGAGGCAGAGAATTCCACAGACTCACAACTCTCTGCGTGAAAAAGTGTTTCCTCATCTCCATTCTAAATGGCTTACCCCTTATTCTTAAACTGTGGCCCCTGGTTCTGGACTCCCCCAACATCGGGGACATGTTTCCTACCTCTAGCGTCTCCAAACCCTTGATAATCTTATATGTTTCAATAAGATCCCCTCTCATCCTTCCAAATGTACAAGCCCAGCCGCTCCATTCTCTCAGCATATGACAGTCTCACCATCCCGGATTTAACCTTGTGAACCTACGCTGCACTCGCTCAATAGCAAGAATGTCCTTCCTCAAATTAGGGGACCAAAACTGCACACAATACTCCAGGTGTGGTCTCACTAGGGCCCTGTACAACTGCAGAAGGACCTCTTTTCTCCAATAGTGAACTCCTCTTGTTATGAAGGCCAACATGCCATTCGCTTTCTTCACTGCCTGCTGCACCTGCATGCTTACTTTCATTGACTGATGAACAAGGACCCCCAGATCCAGTTGTACTTCCCCTTTTCCCCAAATACACCATTTAGATAATAATTGTCTTCCTGTTTTTGCTACCAAAGTGGATAACCTCACATTTATCCACATTAAACAGCATCTGCCATGCATCTGCCCACTCACCCAACCTGTCCAAGTCACCTGCATTCTCATAGCATCCTCCTCACAGTTCACACTGCCACCCAGCTTTGTGTCATCTGCAAATTTGCTAATGTTACTTGTAATCCCCTCATCTAAATCATTAATATTGTTGTTACACAAAAGGCTGGAGAAACTCAGCGGGTGCAGCAGCATCTAAGGAGCGAAGGAGATAGGCAACGTTTCGGGTCGAGACCCTTCTTCAGATTGTTGTGTCTGGGTGACTGTCCTTACAGTCACCACTAGAGGGCTCTGCCCCGAATTGTATGTTTTCCTCGGGATGCGCCCGGGGCCACCTTGACTAGTTTTGACGCAGCCATTTTGTCTTGGAATAAACGCACTTACAGGCTCGGTACAACAAGTGTCGATTGTGAGTTATTACCCGTCAAATACAACATCCGGCGACGAGGATGGCTAGTTTAACTCTGGCTGCCCCATCTCCATTCTTGGAAAGCCCAGGAGAGCCTCCTGTACCATGCACGCGATGGTTCGAAAGTTTCACCACATACTTGATAGCAAGCGGCCTGGACGACACGGCCATTTCGGACGTTCGGCGCCGAGCGATCCTGCTGCATTGCCTCGGAACGGAGGGACAGCGGATCTTTACGCAGTTTGACAGTGCTGCAACGAGTGAGTACAGTAATGCTCTTGCTGCACTCGGCAAATATTTTGGCCCAAAGACAAGCGTGATGATAGAGGGATACCGTTTTCGTCAATGTTCACAGGGACACGGCGAACAAGTTAAGCAATTTGTTTCTTCATTGATAGAACCAGCTGCAAAGTGCAATTTAGGGGCGTTGGTGAGAGACCAGCTCATAGAAAATACTTCTATCCCATGGATCAGAGAGCTCCTTCTAATGAAGGATGATGATCTGAAACTCGAAAAGGCACAAGAATTAGCCGTGCAAATTGAAAGTGCGATGCATGATGCCAAGGTGCTGAAACAACATTCGATGGCAATCACTGAGGGAGCATCTGGTCACTCATCTCATCAGATGAACACAGCACCAGTGGAGGGCATTCAGAAACAGTCATAAAACAATCGCTCAAACAAGCAGTGTCCAAATTGTGGCCGGACACAAGGAATGTCCAGCATACGGTAAATGGTGCAACGCGTGTTCAATGGCGGGGACTTACCATCAGGAGCGGGGTCCCTCGTCGGGGACCCCTGGAGAGGAGCTCTGGCCGCCGGCCCTGCCGCCTGCGGTGCTTCTGGCTGCGGCGCGGCGGGAACTTTAAATCTTCGACCGCCGGCCTGCGGCCTACAGCAACCTGAAGCTGCGGTCTCCGGTGGGGAGGCACCGATTCAGGACTTACCTGGACTTTATCTGGCCTTTACCTTGTCTGAACATCTGGACGCCCGCAGCGGCGGCTGCGGAGGGCTGAGGTCCCGACCACGGTGGAAAATGGAGGAGGACTGGCCACATTTTGTGCCTTCCACCACAGCGATGAATGCTGTGGTGGATGTTTGTGTTAAAACATTTTATTGTGTTTTTGTGTGTTCTTTTTCATTGTACTGCTGCTGGCAAATTCATTTCACTTGCACTTTATGTCGATTGAAAGCTGAATCACTTCGCGAAAGTCTGCCAGTCGTCGAAGAAGAAAGCGTCATCTGCCCGCCATGTAGACGATGAATCTCCTGGTGCACATGATGTATGCTCCATAAAGGACAGGGCTGACCAGGTACTTTTAAAGACTGCAGGGTCGAGATCGCTGGGACCTCGGTATCGCTTCTCATAGATGTGGGGGCGAAGGTTTCTACTTTGAGCGTAGACCTCTACAATAGGTCTTTTTCAGACTACCCACTTGCTCCCCCGAGGGACACTCTTCGCTCTTATGATGGTTCAACCATACCCACGATAGGGCTAGTGACAATTCCGGTTTGCTACAAAGGAGTCAAGCTCGATCGCTTCACATTCTACATCGCAGACGGAAAGAGTCTGATGGGAGTCAATTAGTTTGATCGACTAGGTTTTAAGCTTCAGAACCCAACTGGCACGAACATCAATGTGATCAGCGATGCAGACTATGGGCATGAGCATCCTTCCCTTTTCTCTGGTTTTGGGGTAGTTAAAGGGTGTAGACACATCAGTCCCGCCTGTTTCACAACGCCTCCGACGTCTACCGTTTTCCATTCGCTCGGAAGTCTCAACGGAACTGAAGCGACTCGAAAATGATGGTATCATTAAACACATCGATTCATCCCCTAGGGTGTCGCGAGGCAGTGTGGTGGCCAGCAATAGATCGTCGCGTAGAAGATTTAGTCAAAAATTGTGAAGCATGCACAATTAGTGAGAAGTCAACAAAACCACGTCCTGCCCATCTTCAGCCAATCCCATGGCCGGACAAACCGTGGAAGCACTTGCAAGTCAACATCTTCGGAGAGGTGCAAGCTGCGCCACGAAGCCAGCGGTTTCCACTTGTATTTCATGATCTCCACAGCAAGTGGCCTGAGATCGCAGCTACTGCTTCAGTCACGACAAGCTCGATCATCGCGAGCTACGACATCAACATACGTCACGAAACCCCCAATCTGGCGGGGTTCACCATTGAAAACGTTCAAACAGTCAATCCATATCCTCCTCCGATCCGACAGATCCACACTGCACACACTGACTGGGAAAACGCCAGCAGAGCTAACGATAGGGCGAAGCCTGTGAATGTTGGTGTGATACATTTTGTTATTTAATCATTCCGAGAAAATAAATGAGGGAAGGAAGTATGCACGTCGCTCTCGTAATGTACAGTCATCCCTGAAACACATGCTCTGTGCAAATTTTAACATTCGTTTGGAGTTGCAGCGTGGAAACAGGCCCTTCGGCCCCACCGAGTCTGTGCCAACCAGCGATCCCCGTACACTGTCACCATCCTACACACCAGGGACAAATGTTAACAATGTTTTACCAAAGCCAATTAACCTACAAACCGATCACAGGGAGAGTGAGCAAACTCCATACAGAGAGCACCCGTAGTCAGGATCGAACCTGGGTCTCTGGTGCTGTGAGGCAGCAACTCTACCATTGCGCCCTAAATTTATTCATTCATTTCTACTTTTTTCTCATTAATTTCAAAATAATCTCTTTATGTTCTACATAAAGTCTTTATGTTCCCTGTAAGTCTAATTTACATAACACTATATTAAGGTAAATGGACAGCATGAGCTACTAATTAGAGTGAGTTGGAGAAGGGATACTGGGGATTGCTAATTGGCATGGACGGGGCTCATTGGAGTACATCTTGCAATCACACTAGCAGTTGAGAAAGAGATAGGGGCAAAAGGAAATAATTTTACCTTGGAGACACAGGGAATTATAAATGCTGGTTTACAAAGAAAGACACAAGAGTGCTGGAGGAACTCAGCGGGTCAGATTGGGTAGTTTAAGACCTAAGTATATGAACATCGAATTCTCCAATTTCAAGTAACTGACCTGCAAGCAACACCCTGCCATATATTCCCCCCTCTCTTCCCTGTGTCCCACCTGCATTCACACCCATTCTCCCCAATCCACCTTCCAGCTGCATTCCCTCCTTTGGCTTCACAATTTACCCCTCTTCTATGCTTATCTCACACTTGTTGTCCCTTCATCTCTGGCCTTTGTCCGACCAACTACTTATCAAAACCCACCCTCATCTGTATCCACCTATCACTCACCAGGTTTTATCCTGCCCTCTCTCTCTCTCTCCGTCCTCGCCCCCACAATCGGTCTGAAGAAGGGTCCCAATCCACCACCTATCTTCGTTTCCCAGAGATGCTGCCTGACCTGCTGAGTTACTCCAGCACTATGTGTCTAATCTTATCTTGGCATTTTGTTGTATGTAATGATAATCGATAAGAGGGAAAACTGCTTTGAACTGATCTACTGGATGGTAGCAAGATGGCCGCTCATCATCCTGATATGGACTCCACCAAATGAAGCACTATGTTGGGGCAGTCAAGAACCAGAGGCCACAGTTTAGGAATAAAGGGTAGGCCATTTAGAATGGAGATGAGGAAAATCTTTTTCACCCAGAGAGTTGTGAATCTGTGGAATCCTGTGCTACAGAAGGCCATGATCACAGTGAATGGCGGTGCTGACTCGAAGGGTCGAATGGCCTACTTTGTACCTATTGTCTATTGTCTATTGTCTATGCCACGGTGGCACAGTGGGCAGCACAGTGGAGCAGTGGTAAAGCTGCCTCAGACAGAGCACCTGCGATCCAGGTTTGAGTCTGATCTCAGGCACAGTCTGTGTAAGGAGTTTGAATGTTCTCCCAGTGACCGTGTGAGTTTTCCCCGGGTGTTTGATTTAGTTTAATTTAGTTTAGTTTAGAGATACAGTGTGGAAGCAGGCCCTTCGGCCCATCGAGTCTGTGCTGACCAGTGATCACCCGTACACTAGTTCTGCCCTACACACTAGGGACAATATACAGAAGCCAATTAACCTACAAAAGTTCATGTCTTTGAAATGTGTGAAGAAACTAGAGCACCTGGAGAAAACCCATACAGTAACAGGGAGAATAATCAAACTCCATACAGACAGCACCTGTAGACATGATCGAATCTGGGTCTCTGGCACTGTAAGGCAGCAACTCTACCGCTGCACCCCTGTTCCACCCCTGACCCCTTGTGCTGCCCCAGGTGCTCCAGTTACCTCCCACATCCCAACAACGTGTGGGTTAGTAGGTTAATTGGCCTCTGTAAATTACCTCCAGGGAGCGGACGCGAAAGTGGGATAAGATAGAACTAGGGTTAACGGGTGATCGAAGATCGGCATGGACTCGCTGCACCGATGGGTCTGTTTCCGTGCTATATCTTTCAATCAAGAACTCAGTTGTCCATGAGAATATATAGCTGAACATCATTTCAGTGGCTTTGGAATATCCACACTTTCCTGAAGTCTGCTTCATGGAGTTTAAATGGGCAACAACAACCACGATACAATCGTGGATTGATATAGCGTGGAAACAGGCCCTTCGGCCCAACTTGCCCATACCAACCAACATGCCCCATCTACACTAGTCCCACCTGCCTGAGTTTAGCCCATATCCCCCTAAACCTATCATATCCATCTACCTTTTTAAATGTTTCTTAAACGCCTCACTAGCCCCTGTCTCAACAACCTCCTGTGGCAGCTCGTTCCAGACACCCACACCCTTAGTGTAAAAATTACAATTATTTTTGGCACCATTGAAATATAATACAGCAGTAGCCACAGAGTTGGTGTTCTCCTCACTTTAAATGTGTGAAGAAGTGTTCCCGACCCGAAATGCCACCTATCCACATTCTCCAGAGATGCTGCCTGTCCCGCTGAGTTTCTCCAGCATTTTTCATGATTCAAGATTCGAGTGTTTATTGCCATGTGTCCCAGATAGGACAATGAAATCCTTGCTCTGCTTCAGCACAGAATATGGTAGGCATGAATACAGAACAGATCAGTGTGTCCATATACCATTGATATAAATATATACACACATGAATAAATAAACAGATAAAGTGCAAATAAACAGATAATGGGCTATTAATGTTCAGAGTTTTGTTTGAGTTGAGTTTAATAGCCTGATGGCTGTGGGGAAGTCACTATTCCTGAACCTGGACGTTGCAGTCTTCAGGCTCCTGCACCTTCTACTGGAAGGTAGCGGGGAGATGAGTGAATGGCCAGGATGGTGTGGGTCCTTGATGCTGCTGCCAGCCTTTTTGAGGCAGCGACTGCGATAGATCCCCTCGATGGTAGGGAGGTCAGAGCCGATGATGGACCGGGCAGTGTTTACTACTTTTTGTAGTCTTTTCCGCTCCTGGGCGCTCAAGTTGCCGAACAAAGCCACCACGATGCAACCGGTCAGCATGCTCATTTTTGTCTGTCTTCATTTAAAAAAGTTTATTTTAAAATGGAAAAGAAAAGCCAACAATGCATTGAGGACTTGTATCCATCCCGCAGTTAGTATTCTCTACAGAGATGTCGCCTGTCCCGCTGAGTTACTCCAGCTTTTTGTGTCTATCTGCAGTTAGTACTCTTGCCAAACATGGGTCTGTAAATAGCAAAGCCTGACTGCTGCAAGCAGGCATCAGGATTCATTATGGAAAGGGTTAAGGGCCCTGCCATTAGTCATCCAGCTCATTGAAGGAACCATGCCGAGTATTTGACAATAAAACTCAGACTGGCTCATCAGGAACAGCAGTCGGTCCTCAGTAAATGCAGTTGTGCGTGAAATATTCACAGCAGAATTATGTAAACCGTAAATATGGGTATAACCGTTGACTTTCTATTGCTATCAGCAGCTTTCATTTAATTACTTACAGAAGCTAATGCCCTGGTAAAAGCCCAACTAGGTTATATTTATGACGAGTTAATTCTTTGATACTATACGCTTTGGTTCTTTCCTGCTGCTGCTTACTCACTCTAAACACTCTCGGTTGCAGGCTCCTCTTCAAGCTGGCATTCTTCAGTAATACAGCTATTTTTCACCTCTCAATCAAGCTGTGTGTTATTTTGAGACAGTAATCGTTAGTCTTGGGTACGTTTGCTTGCAATGTTTGTGGGGAGTGTCCTGTTCCAGCTGTTGCAAAGGGACGAGGGAATGGTAGGGTAGCAGGGAGCTCTGTCAAGAGTCAAGAGTGCTTTATTGTCATGTCCCGAAGCAGATCATTGAGATCCTTACTTACAGCAGCACAACAGATATGTAAACATTCTGGAAGGAACTGCAGATGCCGGTTTAAACCGAAGATAGACACAAAAACCTGGAGTAACTCAGCGGGACAGGCAGCATCTCTGGAGAGAAGGAATGGGTGACGTTTCGGGTCGAGACCCTTCTTCAGACTGGTTAGGGATCAGGGAAACGAGAGATATAGACGATGATGTGGAGAGATAAAGAACAATGATTGAAAGATATGCAAAAAAGTATCGATGATAAAGGAAACAGGCATAGTACTCTGTAAATATCATTATAAATAACAAAAAAAGGACTGTAGTATTTTAAGAAGGTGGTTACCACCTTCTTGACAAAACTTACTTTTCCAGTAACATCGTCATGGGTTCAATCAGCGAAATGTTGATGAAAGTAGGTGCCCACTTGATAACCCCAATGACGTGTCTGCCTAGCCTTTCTCAACATTGGAGGAGCATAGGTGAGAGCAGAAGGCTCCCATCACCATCGGGACTAAGTTGATATTTGGCACGTTCGACTTTTAACATCTTGTCCTGTGTATTTGTAAACATGCTTAAGTACTATTATCCTAAGTAACCCACTACACAAGGTGCACAGCCAGTAGAACACTATTAATACGGATTCAATCCTGACCTCCACTGCTGTCTGTGTGCATTTTGCACCTTCATGGACTATTAAGTTCGTAAGTTCTAGGTGCAGAATTAGGCCATTCAGCCCATCAAGTCTATTCTGCCATTCAGTCATGGCTGATCTACCTCTCGCTCTCAACCCCATTCTCCTACCTTCTCCACATAACCTCTGTTCCCCCCGTGACAGCAAGGTTACCTCTTGATGCTCTTGTGTCCTTCCATGACCCAAGGAATGCAGGTTCATAGATGTATTGGCAAATGTAAATTGCCCCGTGTGTCTGGGTTAGCGGTGTAATCTGAGGGAGATTGAGAGCGTGGGGATAATAAAATAATGGGATTAATGTTGGATCTTTGCCAATGGGTACTTGAGGGAAAGAATGGGCTCAGTAAGCTGAGAGGCCTGTTTCCTTGTTGTATGCCTCCATGCACCTGGACTCAGCTTATTGCTTAACAACTGAAGTCAAGGACAAAGAATGGTATTGTTCACCATAGAACATAGAACATGGAAATGTACAGCACAGGAACAGGCCCTTCGGCCCACAATGTCTGTGCCGAACATATTGCCTCGATAAACTGACCTCATCTGCCCGCACATGACCTTTACCTCTCCATCCCCAGCTTATCTATGTGTCTATCTAAAAGCCTGTTAAATGGTACTATCATACAGTACCTGCCTCCAACAACACTCCTGGCAGCATGTTCTAGGCACCCACCGCTGGAAAAATCATCGGGACTTCTCTCCCCTCAATCCGGGGACATTGCGACCAAACGTTGCGTGTCTAAGGCCAGCAGTATTATAAAAGACCCCACACATCTCCATCACGGACTGTTCACTCTGCTGCCCTCGGGCAAAAGATATTGTAGCATAAGGAGCAGAACATTAAGGTTCTGCAACAGCTTCTTCCCACGAGCCATCAGACTCCTGAATGCCATGTAATGGGCTGCCACCATTGTCTATTTTATCCTTTTATCCATTCATCCATTTTATCCTTCTGTTTATTATCGCATTGCAAGGGGAGCCAAATGCAACAGAATTTCGTTTGGAATTGCATATATCGATGTATTTCTAAATGACAATAAAGTTTGTTTGACTTTGTTTGACTTGACCATCTTCTGTGTGAAACTTTGCCCATCCAATCCCTCCACCGATTTTGACACAAAGAACTGCAGATGCTGGTTTACAAAGAAGGACATAGAAACATAGAAACATAGAAATTAGGTGCAGGAGTAGGCCATTCAGCCCTTCGAGCCTGCACCGCCATTCAATATGATCATGGCTGATCATCCAACTCAGTATCCCGTACCTGCCTTCTCTCCATACCCTCCATACATAAGGTGCTGGAGTACCTCAGCGGGTCAGGCAGCAAAAAGTCTGCAGAAAAGGAATAGGTGACGTTTCGGGTCGGAACCCTTCTTCAGACTGAAAGATAGAGGTGGGGGTGGAAGAGGCGAGAAAAGGTCAGAACAAATGGCGGCTGGTAACAGATGATCTCAGGAAGGGTGGAGTCCATAATGATCCATTGTTGGCTGGGGAAGATGTGCTAACGAGAGGGATACAAGGATGCGAACAGTGGAGATAAACCAACAGTGCAAACAGTGGAACTAATCAGACGACTAGGGTGGGGTAGGGAGGTAGGATGGGGGAGGGAGGGAGGGAGGGTGGGTGAGAGGGAGTGCAGGATTCCTTTTTGTTCTCTACATAATGATAAATTACTTGAACAAGTTCTGAACTTTGATTTTCCTCTTGCAGTCATTTCTCATATTAGAATCTGAAGACTTGCTTTATGATGTCTGCATAAACTATGGAAAATTAAATCTTTATAACAAATTCAGAAACCTGGGTGATGGATGTGTTTTGAGTTTCAATTCACGAGGCGAGAATGCTGCTAAAATTATTAGGGCTGGCTTTTCTTCGCTGAATTGGCCTTCTGTTAATTAAACACGATACATATGCTTTTTTTTTAAACGAGGGTCGTTATAATCTGAAAATGGAAAGCATTTTCTCTCTAAATGCCACAGTAATTCTCCAACATCCTAAGGCTTGAATGGATTAACGGCAGAGCTATTAAACAGAGAAAAAAATGTTACTTTCCCCTTTCCTTTCAGAGCTTCAATGCACAAAAACTAGACACTAGGCAGGGACCTTGATTAGAAATATCTCAAACTCAGAAAGTGAAGCTAAATAGGCTCATTCATCCTTAATAGATTCTTTCCCATTTCTACAATGCCTGTTACTGCTGCTTAGTAAACATTTTCATTACATTACCAATTTAATGGGTGTGTTAAACCTAGCAGGGAGTGCAAATACTTCTCTGCATTTAGAACATTATGTTGTAACACACGTAGGCTTGATCCACTCAAATCAAAATCTCCTGAATTATTTCGAATTAAAAATAAAGTTGTTCCCAAATCAGGTGGACACAACACTCCGTTTATTCTCCCCCATCAATCCAAGGCACAGTCGGCTTGAGTGGGAACACCGGGATTAGTTTCAGATCACGACAGAAGCCTCCTTGCATCGATGCCTGGAAGCGACAACACGATGCACTCTGTGACGCGTCGGGCGACAATTCTGTCAACATGTTGGACGACGACAGAAGCCAACAGCGAGCTACGTTGTCTGTCGCACGAGCGAATGAACGCGAACGAGTTTTGCGATTAGCACGGTGTCAGGGGTTGTGGGGAGAAGACAGAAGAATGGAGGTAGGCGTGAGAGATAGATCAGCCATGATTGAATGGCAGAGTAGACTTGAAGGGCCGAATGGCCTAATTCTACCCCTCATGACCTTATGATGAGAGAAACTAATGGGTCTTAAGCAATTTGTGTTCAATTGTCTTTGCCTAATTTATTGAATCTCCTGAGAGAGGCAAATGACCCCAGACAGCACTCCTTAAACAAAACCGTCGAAAGTCTTTGATCGTACCAAATAAATTGTTATTAATTAATCCATGGTTTAAATCGACCACCAGACAGGAAACAAACCACATTGCTGCAGGTCTCGACTCGCTTGTAGGCCAAACTAGATAGGGAGTCCAGGATTTATTTCCAAGAATAGAATGCGCTCGAGTAACTCAGCGGGTCAGGTAGCATCTCTGGAGGACAAGCAAAGGTGATGTTTCGGGTTGGAAACCTTTCTTCAGATGAATGTCTTCCAGAGATGCTGTCTGCCTGACCTGTTGAGTTACTCCAGCATTTTGTGTTCCAAATAAGATTCCAGCATCTACACTTCCCTGCGTCAAGGATTTTCCTTCCTAACAGACTATTCATGAACCTGTTGGATTTTTAAAACAACCGTGTAGTTTAGTGGTCACCAATACCTCGTTTTTAAATTTGTCATTTATCAGTTACATGAATTAAAATTTCCCAGCTGCTGTGGTGGGAATTGAACAGGCGTACTCATTGGCCCCTGATCACGGGAGGAGAAGTGTCTCGATCCGAAACATCACCTGTTCCGAAACGTCACCTTTTTCCAAAGATGCTGTCTGACCCGCTGAGTTATTCTAGCTTTTTGAGTCTATCATGGGATTTGTACACACAATTTGAATTAATGAAGAAAGGTTTTGGCCCGAAACGTTGCCCATTTCCTTCGCTCCATAGATGCTGCTGCACCCGCTGAGTTTCTCCAGCATTTTTGTGTTCCTTCGAATTTCCAGCATCTGCAGTTCCTTCTTAAACTCTTTGAATTAATTTCTTGGTGCAGCCCTCTAGATTGTTTGACCAATAATTTAACCAATGTACCTGCATCCCCAATTAATAATCCTAATCCTCTCAATTTTTGAATGAGTTTGTTTTCATGAATAAAACATTACTTGAACTATCTTCCTTCCGTGAATAAGAGAAGGCTTTGGCGCAGCTGCTGAAGGCTTCTGTTATTCATGGCCCCCACCCCCTTTCAGTCACATCCATTTATCCTTATCATTGCTTTCTGTTTTCTATTTCCCAGCCAATTTTCAATCTAGCTCACTACTTAAATCATTGTCCCTTTTCTCCACGTTGAATGCCTTAAATGCCGAACTATAATAAATGGTTTGTGAGGTACAAACGAAAACTACTAGCAGCGATAGTTCTTATCTGATAATCTCATTATCTTCACAAAGAATCCCATTAGTTTCACGAGGCACAGTTTATGCTTCCAAAACACGTCACACGCCAATGTGGTCCATTCACTTTACAGCTGAATGTTAGCAGTGAGGTGGTTCTCCATTATGCATGGAAACCAAGCTGGTCCCAGTATAACATGGTCCCCATATCAATCCTTCTCACAGCAAAGGACTACATTATCAGTTTTAGACTTTAGACTTTAGAGATACAGCGCGGAAACTGGCTTGTTGGCCCACTGAGTCCGCGCCGACCAGCGATCACCCTGAACACCTGCACTGTCCTTCACACCAGGAACAATTTTCAAATTTACCGAAGCCAATTAACCCACAAACCTGCGCGTCTTTGGAATGTGGGTGGAAACTGGAGCACCCGGAGAAAACCCATGCAGGGAGAATGCACAGGTAGAATGCACAAACTTTGTACAATCAGGATTGAACCCGGGTCGCTGTAAGGCAGGAACTCTACTGCTGTGCCACTGTGCCACCCTGCAAAAAAAAAAAAAAGAGGACTACCTGGCTTCTTAAGTAGAAAGACTGAAGTAAATGTTTTCGGGAGGCATTTTCTAAGCTGCCAGTTTACCTGGCTCATAAAAATTACAAAAAAAGTAGAAGAGGATTTGATGGGTATATGAAAGAGAATAGGTTAAAGGGTAGGAAGTGGTCAAAAGGATTGATGATGGGATTATCGGTAGATTTGCTGCCGTACAGTGCCAGAGACCCGGGCTTGATCCTAACTGCAGGAGTTGTCTCTGCGGAGTTTCTCCCTCTGACCCTGTGGGTTTTCTTCAACTGCTCCAGTTTCCGTGCACATCCCAAAGACATACAGGTTCGTAGGTTCATTGGCTTCTGTAAATTGTCCCCAAAGTGTAGGATAGAACTAGTGTATGGGTGACCGCTGGTTGGCATGGACTCGATGGACCGAAGGGCCTGTTTCCACGCTGTAACTCTAAACTAAACTACACTGAGAACTGGTATGGACTCACTGGCAGAAATATCACCTGGTGTATTGTAAGAATGAATTAAATACAAAAATTATATAAAATAGCAGAGTTTACAAAGTATAAAAGAACAGGACCATAAAGTGAAAGTCAAAGCATCCTTTATTGTCATTCAGACCTTTCTGTCTGAACAAGACGTTGTTGCCTGCAGTCATAACATATAATAAAAAACAAAACACACAATAAACACATATTTAACATAACGCCTTATGCCATAAATATATTGGATTTTAGTTAAGGTTGGATGATAGTAACCAGCAGGACAGGGATTATAATAAAATGATCTCACTCTGAGGGTTACAATCATTTAGAGGATTGGCACTTGAAAAGAACGTGGGACAAAATGACACAAAAAGCTGGAGTAACTCAGCGGGCCAGACAGCATCTCTCGAGAAGAGGAATAGGCACCGTTTCGGATCGAGACCCTTGTTCAGACTCAAAATGACCGTCCCATTTTTTGTAAGATGCCTTCGTAGTATGTCTTCACCCTCAGGTATCAGCGAGTATGAGTTGTCAAGGTTGGGGGTTGCAGAGGAAAGACTGAATTGTACCTGATTTCAGTCCACAGTTACATTTTTCACACCATCCTCCCAGACAGTGATGATGTGGGAGCAATCTTAGTGCAAGACTTCTTCCCGCCACATCTACAATCAACCCATAGCTACCTAGAAGCTGCGTATCCCTTGAGTTTAAAGATGGGCCATCATCTATCCATGATGACGTCAAACCTGTCCACACTGGGTGTCTCACACAAAGTTAGAGTCTTTGCCAATACGATCATATTTTATTGCAAACTGTGTTATTAAATGGCTGGAAATGCTCTGATGTTACCGACTATTTCACCAGACTGTTTATGGTAGCAACACCCATGTTATAAATACCACTGTTCATGTCATGAGGCTGTGAGGAAACAGAAGGAGCTTTCTATACCTGCACTTCACTCTTCTGCCCTTAATTGCCTTTGCTGATAAATAAGTGAGTCGCACCGAACGGGCCCAACAGCCGAATTCTGCTCCTACGACCTTAGGGTCTCGAACCTGAAACGACGCCTATTCCTTCGCTCCATAGATGCTGCCTCACCGGCTGAGTTTCTCCAACAAAAAACTAATTGTTCTTTTTGGAGGGGGAGAGCTTTCGCATGTGAACAGGTCCTTTGGCCCACGAAGTCTACACTCTCCACCAATCACATCTATTCAGACTAATCCTACACGAATCGAATCCAACTTTATACTCTCTAAAATTCTCAACAATTCTCCCCAGATTCTACAGCTCATCTGCACACCAGGAGGGATTGACAGTGGCCAATTAGCCCGCCAACCCGCGTGTCTTTGGGATGTGGGGGAGGGAAAACAAATAACCTGGAAGGAACACACGTGGTTACAGAGGGAATGTGCAAACTCCACATGGATAGTACACGAGGTCAGGTTTGAAGCCGGGACTCTGGCTGTGAAGTGGCGGTTCCACCGCTGCGCCACTGGGCCACCTCGTCGCTCAAAGGTTCATCAGGTCATAAGGAATAAGAGTTATAAGAATAAGAATAAGAGGGATAAGAATTAGGCCATTCGGCCCATTAAGTCTACTCCACCATTCAATCATGGCTGATCTATCTCTCCTTCCTAACCCTATTCTCCTGGCTTCTCCCCATAACTTCTGACACTTGTACTAATCAAGAATTTAATATCTCTGCCTTAAAAATATCCACTGGCGGCATCTATAGCCTTCTGTGGCAAAGAATTCCACAGATTTACCACCCTACTATCCTACACCCACACCACTGCTATTAAAGAAAAAAAATATTGCAAACTCCAGGGCAATATGCACGGCACAGTAGTGCAGTGATAGAGTTGATAGACCTGACAGCACCAGGTTCGATCCTGACCACAGGAGCCATTTGTACGGAGTTTGTCCGCTCCCCCCTGTGGCCGCATGGGTTTTCTCCAGGTGCTTCAGTTTCCTCCCACATTCCAAAGACATGCAGGTCTGTAGGTTAATTGGCATCTGTAAAAAAATTGTCCCTAGTGTGCAGGTTAGAACTAGTGTTCGGGTGATCAGTGGTTGACATGGACTCGATGGGCCCAGGGGCCTGTTTCTATGCTGTAACTGTAAACTATGCTGTGAACTAAACTAAACTAAACTACTCAACAGGAGAAGTAAGAAGGAGGCAGCATTTAAAGATCCAGGAAAGCAGCAAGAAATCAAGCTGCAAGCTTGGGGTTGTGAGGATTAAGCTTAGAAGAGATTCCGAGATGCACGCAAGTGAAACATCTGGAAGGTGGAGTAACAAGGAAACAACTTGAAATTATAAATGGCTGTGTGTCACGTTGGCACTTTGGAAGGTGAGGCAAAATGGGCTGGAAAACATTCCTGAACCATGACATTCTGAAATAACAAAATTAGTTTCAAATCAGAATCAATAAAACTAACTGAGTTTTCTGACTAAATTGATATTTGAAACAAGTAGGCTTTAGTGCGATTTGAACCTGTGGCCACGGCATTTAACCGTAGCCGGTTGGTTACTGTCTGGGCACTTTACTGCTACACTATCACTGGGAATCTGTGGGCAGCATGGTGGCACAGCTGGAGAGCTGCTGCCTCATAGCACCAGAGACCCGGATTTGATTCTGCCTACGGGTGCTGTGCGTACTCACTTTAGTTTGTATGTTCTCACTGTGACCACGTGGGTTTTCTCTGGGTGCTCCAATTTCCTCACACATTTATGGGAAGAAACCGGAGCACCTGGAGAAAACCCACACAGTCATAGGGAGAACATGCAAACTCCGTGCAGACAGCACTCGTGGTCAGGATCGAACCTAGGTCTCGGGTGCTGTAATGCAGCAGTTCTATCGCTATGCCACTGCGCCACCCTAAACACAACCCCTACTTAAACACCAAAGTACTATGGACTTTGTATAAGGTTGCATTATGCATTTGGTCCAACAGTATTATGGTTAGATTACCTAGTGTGAATGATAATTTGTCATATTATTGTTTATTGTATATTCAGTTGTTGTGTTGTTGCCTGTGAAAGCTGGAGCCAGTAAGGATTTCATTGTTTCATTCCTGGGGCATATGTCAAAGAAATACTCTTTACTCTTGTCTTGTAAAGAAATACAACATGCTTGTACAGTATGTTGCAAGAGCAAAGTAAGATTTTGATTCGAGTCATAGTCAGAGTTTTACAGCGCGGAAACAGGCTCCTCCGCCCAACTTGGCCACACTGGCCACCATGTCCCATCTACATCCATGTACCTGTCTAAATGTTTATTTAATGTTGCGATAGTACCTGCCTCAACTCCCTCCTACAGCAGCTCGTTCCATACACCCACCACCCTCTCCCCTCACCTTAAACTGATTGCGCCTGTTCCTCTTCGTACTTCTGCATTTGACAATAAACTCGACTTGACTTGAGATGAATTGGTGAGAAGATCAGTTTTACATTGACGTTGTCAGGGAAACCTTTCAATTCCAGTAAGATCTGGAAATACGTTCACTATTCAATGCAGTTTACTGTTTCTTTTCATAAGTTTCAAGTGGCTCATTATCAGCGTCGCCGGGTGGTACAGTGGTGCAGCGGCAGAGTTGCTGCCACACAGTGCCAGACACTCGGGTTTGATCCTGATCTTGGATGCTGTTTGTGTGGAGTTTGCACGTTATCCCTGTGACTGGGTGAGTTTCCTCACATATCCCAAAGATGTGCTGGTTTGTAGGTTTATTGGCCTCTGTAAATTGCACCTAGCGTGTAGGGAGTGAATGCAAAAACGAGAATAGAACTATTGTGAATGGGTGAATGGTGGTCGGCGTGGCCTCAGGGGGCTGAAGGGCCTGTTTCCATGCTATATCTTTCAAGCAAGTTGCATCTCCTATTGATAAAAATACATTTTATCATAACAAGGACTCCTTATTAATTTTACTTTTCATTATTCAATTCAGCTCTGTCACCTTCTTATATTTCCTGCCTCTTTCAATCTTCCATACCTGAATATCATGGAGTGAATAAGAATATTGAAGTTAACACAGTTTTCACATTGGGGAAACAAAGAACGGTGGCAGTGTAGCTCAGCGGTAGAGTTGCTGCCTTACAGCGCCAGAGACCTGGGTTCGATCTTGATGCTAACTGTACAGAGTTTGTACGTTCTCCATGTGACCACGTGGGATTTCTCCGGATCCACCGGTTTCCTTCCACACTCCAAAGACGTACAGGTTTGTAGATTAATTGGCTTTGATAAAAATTGTAAATTGTCCCTAGTGTGTAGAATAGTGCTAATGCATGGTGTGATTGCTGGTCAGCCCGGCCACAATGAGTGGGTGAGACCAAGCGTAGGCTTGGCGATTGCTTCGCCGAACACCTCCGCTCGGTTCGCAATAAGCAACCTGATCTCCCGGTGGCTCAGCACTTCAACTCCCCCTCCCATTCCGAATCCGACCTTTCTGTCCTGGGCCTCCTCCACGGCCAGAGTGAGGACCACTAGAAATTGGAGGAGCAGCACCTCATATTTCGCTTGGGCAGTTTGTACCCCAGCGGTATGAACATTGACTTCTCTAATTTCATGTAGTCCTTACTGTCTCCTCCCCTTCTCAGCTCTCCCTCAGTCCTCTGGTTCCTCCTCTTCCTTTCTTCTTCCCACCATCCACCCCCCCCCCCCCCCCCCCCCCCCCCACCCTCACATCAGTCTGAAGAAGGGTTTCGGCCCGAAACATTGCCCATATCCTTCGCTCCATAGATGCTCTTGCACCCGCTGAGTTTCCCCAGCATTTGTGTCTACAATGAGCCGAAGGGCACGTTTCCATGCTGTATCTCTGAACTAAACTAAACTGCAGATGCTGGCTGATACCAAAGATAGACACAAAATGCTGGAGTAACACATAGGGTAAGGCAGCCTCTCTGGAGAAAAAGGATAGGTGACATCTCGTGTCGGGATGCTTTGCTTCCAGCCCTGATTTGTCCAGAACTTTTCTCGCCTTCACCTCCCCTGCCCCCCCCCCCCCCAACTCCTACTTTCTGTTCTGAAATGTTACCTATCCTTTTTCTCCAGAGATGCTGCCAGGCCCGCTGAGTTACTCCTGCACTTTGTGTCTATCTACAGTTTTCACTTTACTTTTCAATTTCCCTTTGAACAGGGGAAGACGGATGTGAGATGCAAGTACCTGAGTTGAGAAAGTTACCACAAGACTGTAATTATGGCAATTCTCTCTCTCAGATGCTAAGGGAGAGGTTGGTGGGTGGAATCAATGATGAAAGGAATCTGAGGCAGTTATTATTGAAGGTGAATCGACCTTTGAGAATGCACTAGAAATTGCCCAAACAGTGGAATCAGCAAGTAAAAATATGCAGCAAGGTCAATTATTCCATGTAGCAGTGTACGTCTTCCAAACTACACCAGGCATCATTTTGAAATGTTAAATTATGGCTCTGGTGGAAAACATGTGTCTGAATGCTATTCAAATACAAAAAATGTTATGAATATGGGCCAAACGTCAGCAGGTGGAACTAGTGTAGATGGGGTAGCTTTGTCAGCATTGGCAAGTAGGCTGAAGGGCCTGTTTCTGTGCAGTATGACACTATAACACCATGAATGAGCATCAAATAACAAATGATCCGATGAAGGAACTCAGCGGATCAAGCAGCATCTCGGGATTGGAAGGAATAGACTTTAGACTTTAAACTTTAGAGATACAGTGTGGAAACAGGCCCTTTGGCCCAATGAATCTGATCACTGCATACACTAATACTACCCTACACACGAGGGCTAATTTATAATTTCACCAAAGCCAGTGAACTTATGGACTCGCACGCCTTTGGAGTTTGGGAGGAATCCGGAGCACCCGGAAAAAACTAATTTGGTCACGGGGAGAACGTACAAACTCCATACAGACAAGCACCCGTAGTCAGCATCGCACCCGGGTCTCTGGCAGCAACTTTACCGCTGCGCCACTGCCGTGGGTTGCAATAGTTGGTATTTAAGTTTGATATCCTACACCCAGATTCCAGTATCAAGTCAAACCAAATTTACTGCAATACGCACAAGTATGGGAAGGCACAGGTACAATGCAAAATCTGCAGTTTCTTGTGTCTCTGCATGTAAAGCTGAGCGAACAAAATGGAAATAAGAAATTGAAGGAAGATGCTCAACATTTCTGAAGTTTCTACCATTCTCACCACCACTTCTTCTTCTTTCGTGTGGCGTGCACGGCCTAAAGTTGTAGGACAACTTGTTCTATTTGATCTTCTGTTTTGTGCACGTCGAGTTGATTGCATTAGTCGAAACAGGGCGGACCACGCGAAGGTTGCAACCTTCCTCCCCATTCTCACCACGTAGAGGAAGAAAGTAAAGATGTTATTACAGTGTAAGGAAAAAAATAGAATCACTTAGGGCGGCACAGTGGCGCAGCGGTAGAGTGGCTGCCTTACAGCGCCACAGACCCGGATTCAATCCTGACTAGGGGTGCTGTGTGTACGGAGTTTGTACAGTCTCCCTGCGGCCGCATGGATTTTTCTCCGAGTGCTCTGGTTTCCCTTCCACATTCCAAAGACGGACTGGTTTGTAGGTTAATAGGCTTTGGTTAAAAAATTGTAAATTGTCCCGAGTGTGTTGGATAGTGTTCGTGTATGGGGATCGCTGGTCGGTGTGGATTTGGTGCGTCAAAGGGCGTGTTTCCACGCTGCATCTCTAGAGTCTAGAGTCACAGGTGTTATCATGTAGGTGAATGTCAAAGATGGGACATTTAGTTTGGCTCCAAGTACTTTGCTGCATTGATGAACCAGAACTGGTGACACGTTGGCACAGATAAGAGCCTTGCAGAGCTGGAGACCCAGGTTCAATCCTGACCTTGGGTGCTACCTGTGTGGAGTTAGCACCTTCTCCCTGTAACCACAGGAATGTTGATTTGCTTCCTCACCCCAAAGACATATGGTGGATTAATAGGCCATGGTAAATCATCCCTTATGTGAAGGTGAGTGGATACAATTTGGAGGGAGTTAGTGAGAAGGTGGGGAGAATAAAAAAATGGGACTGATGTAAGATTAGTGTAAACAGGTGATTGATGGTTGGCATGGATTCAACAGGCGGAAGGGTGTGTTTCTATGCGGTATCTCTCGATAATTCTATGAAGTGGCTGAGAAGTCATCTGAACTTGGAAAAGGAACAGCAAAATCTAAAATTCCACACAAGTGAAAACATTGAACTAGTTGTTGCAGGCTCCAGTCTTAACCTGTTGGGAAGAAGACAGCTGAAGAATATTACGCTAGATTTATAAAATCCAGTATGGTGTATAGTATGCGGATATTATACCATAAATAGTTAGCAGACAGTATACCTTATTGTACATTTAGTACATTTATAGAATAAATTATCAGAGGCATAGATAGGGTAGAGAGTTAGAACCTTATTCCCAGGATGGAAATGTTCGACACTGGAGGGTGTACAGTAGCTATATGTTGAGAGGGGGGAAGTTTAACGGAGATGTGTGGAGCAAGGATTTTACACAGAGTATTGGAGCTCTTGAACACATTGCCAGGGGTGGTGGTGGAGGCATTTATGATAGTGATATTTACGTAAGAGGCATTTAGATAGGCACATGGAAGTGCACGGAATAGAGGCATTTGGACCATGTGCAGGCAGATGAGATCAGTTTAACTTAGAAACATAGAAAATAGGTGCAGGAGTAGGCCATTCGGCCCTTCGAGCCTGCACCGCCATTCAATATGATCATGGCATCATAATACGGCACAGACTTTGTGGGTCAAAGGGACCATTCCTGTGCTCTACAGTTCTATGCCCTCTGTTCTCTGTTCCATGGATTGGATGAACATTGAAAACGTTAAGGATGTGTAGGAAGGAACTGCAGATGCTGGTTTAAATCGAAGGTAGACATAAAATGAATGCATGAATGAATGTTTATTGGCCAAGTATTCACATACAAGGAATTTGCCTTGGTGCTCCGCCCGCAAGTGACAACATGACATACAGTGACAGTTAGGAATGACACATAAAACATTAAACATTAATAATAAAACTATCGATTAAACATGTGAATTAAATAAAATACAAGAGCAAAAGGATGCTACAGATTTTTGGTTATTGAGTAGAGCTACTACTCCTGGAAGAAAGCAGTTTTTATGTCTAGCTGCGGCAGCTTTGACAGTCCGGAGTCACCATCCAGAGGGAATTGATTCAAAGAGTTTGTGACCAGGGTGAGAGGGGTCAGAGATGATCTTGCCCGCTCGCTTTCTGGCCCTTGCAGTGTACAGTTTATCAATGGAGGGAAGGTTGCAGCCAATAACCTTCTCAGCTGATCGGACGATTCACTGCAGCCTCTGGTGGCTGAGCCAAACCAGACCATGATGGAGAAGGTGAGGACAGACTCTATGATAGCCGTATACAATTGGACCATCATTGCCTGTGGCAGATTGTGCTTCCTCAGCTGCCGCAGGAAGTACATCCTCTGTTGTAATGCTGGAGTAACTCAGCGGGTCAGGCAGCATCCAACGCAAAATGCTGGAGTAACTCAGCGGGTCAGGCAGCATTCAACATTCAAAACGTTAAGATGGATAAGGATGTGACATTATGAACGGCGTTAGGTAGATATGAAAAGGTGTTCGATGACGAATTGGCCACATTGAAGGAAATCAAATCCAAAATTTGCATTAATCCTAATGCTTCACAAAGCACCTTCTGTCAGACTGAGGAATTGCTCTTTTCCCACTGTTATTAGACTACTGAATGGTCCTTCCATCGGCGTTGATTCACTCCCGATTTTCCAACCTGCCTCATTGCCGGCAATGGATTTTTTTCTCTGGAACTGTTATGTTACCAAGCTGAGAAACTATAATCTGCACTCTGGTATTTTTCTCTTTACTTTACCTTTTGTACTTGTGTTTGGTTTAATTGTGTTCGTGTACAGTTTTATTTGACTGGATTAGATTGTATGCAAACAAAAGCTTTCCACTGTTGATTCATGGAACTGAAGATGCTGGAATCTTGCATAGAACACAAAGTACAGGAGGAACTCAACGTGTCAGGCAGGAACTTTGGAGGACAACGTTTTGGCTTAGGACCTTCTTTAGCTTTTCACTATTCCTTGGTTCCTAAAATTGGAGGCAGACATTGATTGGTTTCTCAGAGAGAGAAATAATTAATCATGTTTGGTTCTGCCAATGACATGACATGTTAAAGCATGATATCATAAGTTCATAAATTCTCAGAGCAGAGTTGGGCCATTCAGCCCATTAAGTTTACTCAAGAATCTGTCAATCTCCGCTTTAAAAATATCCATTGACTTGGCCTCCACAGCCTTCTGTGGCAATGAATTCCACAAAATTCACCATCCTGAAGAAATTCCTCCTCATCTCTTTCCTAAAGGCATGTCTTTTTATTCTGAGGCTATGGCCTCTGGTCCTAGACTCTCCCACTAGTGGAAACATCTTCCCCACATTCACTCTTATCTAGGCCTTTCAATGTTCAGTACGTTTCAATGAGTTCCTCCCCTCGTCCTTCAACTCCAGCGAGTACAGGCCCAGTGCCATCAAACGCACATCATATGTTAACCCAATCGGTCTCGACCTGAAACATCGCCCATTCCTTCTCGCCAGAGATGTTGCTAAGTTACTCCAGCATTTGTGTCCACCTTCAGTTTAAACCAGCATCTGCAGTTCTTTCCTACACATTTAACCCAATCATTTCTGGGCCCCATGTATCTTCTACCCTCAAAGACAGATAGTGTTTGACAAATCAATCTGTAGTGCTGGCATGGACTGTGTCCACAACTCTGCGATAGCTGCAGAAATATCCTCCTGTTGCTTAAAAATACTTCAACATTTTAATAATTGGAATGGGTTGCCTTTCAATGCCCTAAGCACAATTTTATCTTGTCTTTCCAGCACCCCTTTAGTCATTCATTGCAAAATGCTGTTTCAGAAATTAAAGCATTTCTATTTAATTATAAACTTTCTCTGCCGCTGAGTGGGAACATATTTGACACATGCATCTATAAACCTAGCCCCACCTCTGTTAATGCCCACCTAATGCAATACATGGAGTACTAACTCTATTTAAAAATACAGTGTGTAGAGGAATGCAATCCGAAACAGCATTAGCCTGAATTCATAATTGGACTTTCCAAAATGTAATTATGAAAGATGAAAAGCTCCTTTCAATGAGAAGGCTGTAAATAGAATAATTAATTTTGTATTTGGTTGAACAATTCTGTATTAAGGACCTTACAGTGTAACTGAAATTAATTAAGTGCACAAGGATTTATGGGAGTAGCAAACAAAAAGAATTAATATGAACTAAAAGATAGATGACTTTGGGAATGTAATGATGCATTAGCCTCGGGTATTCTTTAACAAATTTAGCAGGCATGCACAGAGTGCAAAGTTACACTGACAGAATTATCTAAACTAATGCAGCAGCTGGCATTGCAGCAAATTGAAATTGCAGATGAGAGCGATGATACCATGTGCTTGCATGCGATGACGAAGATTTGCTTTTCAGTTTATGCATTATCGATACTTCCGTACCCCTTTCTGTTTCTGTCTTGGCCTTCTGCAGCAGATGGCCCGGATGACAGACCATTTTCTCTGTTTGTCGATTACTCTTGTTCCGTTACGTCTTCTGCTGGGTGAGTGTGAGATTGGCCACTATTCAAGTATCTCAGTGCATCAGGCAGCATCTCTGGAGTGCAGGGATAGGTGCTGTTTCGGGCTGGGACCCTTCATGTATTAAATGTAATTGGCACATGGTGTTGGTTTATAACTATCTTTATATATATCAATTGAGGCGATCTCCATACATGACACGAAGCCAAACTGAAATATATTGCAAACATAGTCAAAGTGCTTGAGTAACTCAGTGGGTCAGGCAGCATCTCCAGAAAACATGGATAGTAATGTTTCTGGTCGGGTCCCTTCATGTTGTAAATGTAGGTGGCACCTGGTATTTGTTTATAGCTATCTTTATCAATAAATCAAATGAGCCAAAATCCGTACATCACATAAAACTAAGCTGAAATATCTTGCAAACAAAGACACAACGTGCTGGAGTAGCTCAGCGGGTCAGGCAGCATCATCAGGGAACATGGATAGGTGACGTTTCGACCCAAACGTCATCTATCCATGTTCTCAGATGATGTTGCCTGATCCGCTCAGTTACTCCAACACGTTGTGCCTTTCATTTGCAAACCAGCATCTGCGATTCCTTGTTTCTACCCCGGAAACGACGACACGATGCACTCAGTGACGCGTCGGGCGACCAATTCTGTCAACGTTGGTCGACGGCGGAAGCCAACAGCGAGCTACGCGTCGTCTGACACATGAGCGGACGAACCATTAAAGAAACATTTGCGGTCATATTTGTCCTTTAAAACAAAGGATACGCAGCATCAAAACAGGCCATTCAGCCCAAAGATCATTCCCCTCCTGTCTTTTTCCATCAAATGCCTACCCATCCCCCTCATATGTTTTACGATTCACTTCCAATCATTCCCTGTGGTAGCAAGCCCATCATCATTTGAATAAAGACATTTCATCCCTATTGCATTCCCTGATAACTATCCTATAATGATGATCTTTGCAAGTGGAAACATTCTCTCTGTATCCACTCTGTCAGAACCCTTCATAATCTTTAAGACCTTTACAAGGTCAAATTTTGGCCTTCACTAAAGAGAAAAGAGGCCTAGATTGATCACGCTTTTCTCAGAAGTATGCCCTATTATTTCTGGTATCATCGTTGTGATACCACATAACATTTCGCAAAGCGATTTACAGGTAATGAAGTCCTTTTTCATGTGTAGTCATTATTGCAGAATGGAAAGCCCGGTGGCTGGCTCGTAAGCAGCAAATTAGCAAGCACCCAGTCAAGGAAAAGGGTAAAGGCAGGTAGGAGTAAGGAACCTTGGATGATGAGAGAAGCTGTAGCTCTGGTCGGGAAAGTGGTATAGGCAACAGGGATCAAGTGTATCCCTGGAGGAGTAAAGAAAACTAGGGAGCATACTTAAGAAGGAAATCAGGTGGTCAAAAAGGGGTCACGGGTTAGCTCCGGCAGATAACATTAAGGAGAACCCAAAGAGTTTTTATGTGTATTAAGGGGAAAAGAATGACTAGATAGAGAATAGGGCCCCACACAAACCAAAGTGATTGACCTTGTATAGAGCTACAGGAGATTTGGTCTTCCAATAATATTCCACCTCTGTTTTTATTGTGGAGAAAGACATGAAGGAAATTATGACAGTTAAAGGTGATGTCTTGAGGCCAGACCTTATTGCCGGCAATGAGGTGCTGGATGTCCTAAAACGCATGAGTGCAGATACATCTGGGCCTGTTCAGATATATCTGAGGGCACTGTTACTATGAATGACATGGTTTATTCTCTTATTCACACAGATACCATTGTATAACTTCATTATTCATTTGGAAAGCACTCGTTGGTTTAATCTTTTGATCGCATAGCCCAAAATGGTGAAAACTGAAGAGCTCAGGAGAAAGGGAAGACGAAGAAATGTTACAAGAACACCAGGAAACTGGTGCAAGGTCCACAATGTCAGTGCTAAACATGGTTCATCATTCATTCATCATCGTGCTGGTTTCCAACGGGAACGGTGGCTGATGCACCGCACATCTCTGTCCTCCAGTTCCTGCGGACTTCCACCACTGGTTTATCATCATTCCTTACAATGCTATGTATGACAGTGATCACAACTTCTACTGAAGTGTGGATGCCCGTTGGCTCGCTAGAAACTCACCCGCCCTTTGACAGGTCTTGTTTTTGGTCCCGCTGGGGGGTGCACAGCCCCCCCTCCTCACCTGGCAAACCAGGTGGGGGAGACGATTTAGTCCGACCATGGAGCAGGTAGCACGGGATTACATGGTACCCGTGACGGGGGGGGAACACCCCCCGACCGGACATGAACTTGACCAGATATGAAACTCTCCTTCTCTGCATGCACGTGAACCATATCCCTCCTAACCCTGCATATGCATGCGGCTATTTACCTCTTGAACACCACGATGGTGTCTGCTTCCACCAGCACTCCTGTCTGCCCATACCAGGCACCCCACACTCTCTTTGTAAAACACTTTTTGCCTGCACATCCCTTTAAACTACCCCCCCCCCCCCCCCCCCCCCCCCAATCTTCTCGCACGTCTTCTTGTACAACTGGTACACTTCTGCATTGTAATATTCCGCGTTTCTGTGGCTTGTTGCTGCTTCATGCTGTCTGCTACTTTCATAAATACTCTCAATGCGTTCATATCAAATGTTCAGAACTGTGTTTCACTGTTACTAGGTAATTATTCTGCTTTTATTCATAAAGATAATAGTTTGTGTATTTCAATTCCCCATCTGGTTCTCTGCAGCTATGTTCATCCACCAATCAGACAATCTCATAAGACAACTGTTCCCAGTTGTAAGTGAAGCTTAAATATTTGCAGCATTGTTGTAGTGTAAATGTTGGAAGTGCATTTTTACTGAACAACTAAGCCCGATAACAAATTGACTCTCTTCTCCTTGTTTATTTACAAATCTCCTTTAAAATGCTGGGAAAGAGAAGCTGGCTTCTTTTTTGAGGTGTCACCTCCTATAGATCCCTTCAATGTAGCAAAGTTACAAATTTTTGAGATTTAAAAAATCAAGTCTGCAATTTATCCCATCAGCTAAAGCATAAAAATAAGTTTAATTTGACACCTAACTCACTTTCATATCTTCAGTATTAAAAACGTTATGGCCATTTTCATACTCGGAAATTAGCATCTTGTACCCTATTGCTTTTCCATTGACTTAACACAAAAGCTGTGATCGAGGACAGTCAAAAGCCCATAACTTTCTTTAAAATTAAGAGAACTGAATGAAATTTTCAGTTATTATAGATTGAAGCATTCTGAAACAAATATGAAACAATCTTACTTGGATGACCTGAAATTAAAGCACATAATTAGTTAGTTACCTAATTGTAGCTAATTACAAAATTCAATTACTAGATCTAAACATCTATCCATTTCTTATGAAAAGGTTAACATTTTTAAATAGCCTAAGAGTCCAAATAACATTCACACAAGAATTCACAATATAACATGATTTTTTAATCTCATTATCATGAATTTATAGGCCAAATGGACAGAATTTAATGTTTAATTCCCGTAAATTAATCTGCATTTAAATAATCTTGCGAGTGGGTTTTTGTGGAACGCAATCAATTGGAATGTTGCGGTTGCGGTGAATTTGAACCCCATATCGGCAGGAAAAACACTGCCGGTTCGTATGGGGCCAAAACCACATTTTCGCCAAGGAAATTTTGATTAAAGTCATCCTAAGAAGCAAGTTTATATGTAAAATACACGACTTACCCCGTGTTTTGTCCTCTACGTGAGATCCGTTCCGTTGTAGGCGTTGAAGGCGTCAGAAGTAGCTTTTTTATTTTACTCCATCGATTAAATTGTCCCGCGATTTTTATTTAAAACTTCCGAGAACGGAAGTCGGAACAATTTTTCTGCATCAGCTGGCAGCCTGAGGAAATCCATCTCGGACAGGCAGGAGAAAACAACATTTTAACCCACCGCCCCCCACTCAAAGGCGCCAAAGCTGCGCACACAGCCAGTGGCAGAACTGCAGCGCCACTGAAGGTAAGTATTGTAACATAGTAAGATTAAATGTTCCTGCATTCGACACCAACACCATTGTCAAATTTGCAGACGACACAACGGTGACCGGGCTGATCACCAACGGTGATGAAACAAACTATAGTGCGAAGGTGCAGAACCTGGTGGACTGGTGCTCATAGAACAACTTGTCACTAAACACCTCCAATACCAAGGAGCTGATTATTGGCTTCAGGATGTCGCAGAATGGGGAATACGCCCCAATCTCCATCTATGGGGACAGTGTGGAGAGAGTGTCCAACTTTAAGTTTCTGGGCACTCACCTCTCAGAGGACCTCACATGGTCCACCAACACCATTGCGCTGGTCAAAAAGGCACAGCAACGACTGTTCTTCCTAAGAACATTGAAACGGACTGGTCTGCCCCAACAGCTGCTGACGACTTTCTACTGCTGCACGACAGAGAGCATACTAACGTATGGCATCTCTGGGTGGTATCTCAGCTGCGCGGAGAGGGGAGCTCTTCAGCGCGTCGTCCACAGAGCGCAAAAGATCATTGGGACACCGCTACCAGCCTTAGAGGACATCTACCGCACATGGTGCCTTAGGAAGGCCGTCAGCATCCATAAAGACTCCTCTCACCCTTGTAATGGACTGTTCGAACTACTCCCTTCCGGCAGTCGCTACAAGGCCTTCTACGCCCGCACCTCCAGACTCAGGAGCAGCTTCATTCCCAGAGCTATAGCGGCTCTGAACCGGCCCTGCTGAGTGCCCCCCACCCCCATGGTCTGTCTCCCTCGGATGGTCACGTCACACGGACACATCTGCACTTTAGTCTGTTTTGGTTTTGACTGTTTTACTGTTCTAATGTTCTTTTCACAAACCTTGTTCTCGGGGTATCTAAACCTAAGTTTTATTAGTCGTTTAAGTTATGACATCAGATTTGCAAACCAAATCTCGTTGCACTTATGTGTAATGACAATAAAAGATATTATTAAAGGCATGTCCATTGCCCTGGCCGCTGACGTTAATGCTGACCTGGTGGAATGAGTTATACAATCGTCAGTATTAATACCTGCATAACCCAGAACCTGCTGCAGCCACCTTGAAATAATCTGAATTGACCTTCCTTTGTGCAGTTGTTTGTTGATTAATAAACAATGCTGATTCCATACTTCTTAGGATTCTGGTGGCCTTGATAACATAGACGTGAGACCGTGGGGTATCCCAAAATGATCTTAAATCATGCCACCCCTGGTCTGCTCTGCTTGTGTAGACCAGAATGTAAATTGTAATGGCACCTACAGCCAATTCCATCCTATCTAGCCACAGCATTTGCAATGTTTGCCATTGTTGTGCTGATATTAGTGTCATGACTAAGGATGTAGCTGGAACCCCTTGGTGAAGTAATGTTCGCACATTTTCAATAACCAACTGCATAATCTTGTAATGGGAGAACTTGTGTCAAGATCTTTTTAACAACTCGATATCCGGGTTGAACCCGACAGTGTAGTTCCCTTTTGTTGCAGCTGTAGTGTCTCTATAACTGAATTATTGACAAATACCATTTACGAATGAACTGGAAAATGTCAGTAATCTGTACCGTATTAAAAGTAACATTAACATTTAAACAAAATCACTTTTGATCCTCCTCAATAGGAATGTACTGCTTTTTTGGATGCTATCCCTGCACTCTGCAGTGAGCACATTCATGGCTTGATGTGACAACCTGAGGCATAAGTCAATCCATTCAAAATGTGTAAGTCAATAATTGTTTTATTGTGCAAAGGCCAGTCTCCTGAACCACAATTTGAACCAGCAAGTTTTTGTTTTTTGGAATAACCGAATACCGTTGTGCCATTATGCCTGATGAAGCAGGCAACATGGCTGCTTAGCCAGTCCGACAGTACGAACCCAAGCAAGGTCTTGCTGACAGTTTTAAGACCCGGCTAATGAGGCAAAAATGGAGGAAAACATAAAAGAACATTCCTCCTTTTGTAGCGAGAATGTATTTCTCGCACTGTTGTGCCACATATTTTTGCAATCAGTGAATAAACATGCACCAACATGTCGATATTCGATGTAGTATTGAACCTTACTTTCAAAATACTTTGAGATCCGATATCTATTCTGTGTTGTCATCAAACTGAACTGGATGATACACCAGTGGCAAAGGAGATTAGCTAATTATTACATGATAATTTTACTTGATTACCGCGTGACTAACATATGTCACCATCGTAGAGCAGCAACTTGAATTTGAGCATGTAGAATATGTATATTCGCTCAATAGCCCCTACCCATGGGGTGCATCTAGTGTATATATTTAGTTGATACCAACAATTGAAGAATTGGTAACTCATGCAATCTCCAATACCTCCAAGTAGAGATGGTATTCGGAACTTCTCATCTTAGAGTTCTTAGCATCAGTTTGTAATAATTGAATTCGACCGACCACACTACTGTAGTGAGTTTCAAGTTCAAGTTCAAATGAGTTATTGTCATGTTCAGCAATGCTGAATACTGTTTTTTCATCATTGTGACTGAGGTAGCTTCAGCTGACAACAGCATAAGGTTGTTAACAATGGTCTAATTGTCCTTTGAGAGGTTGCTACTTACACGATATCAGTTCCTTGATTTGCTCGGCTGAAACACAGCTGCTATATTGCCAATTACTCTTGATGAAAATAAACTGAGTTTTATAACAGATTGCTATTAACTCCAATCTCTTGCCACAGGGCAGTCAAGGCTAATAATAATTAAAGGTAAATCCCAATGATCAACAAACAGTTTATCCCATTCCGCAAAGCTTTACTGTTATTAGTACAGTTAATTGTCTTTGATAACCTCTGTAATAAGATTTGCATAGCATGGATCTTTGACCCTTATGGATCTGTTGTTAGTCAGGAAATAAGTTTTCATATTCGGAAGTTCATTTGCCCGACACTCCCCATTCTTCATAATAACATGCCACCCGTGCCTTATTCCATGGGTGATTTGCATGAGAAACTTTTGCCCAATTTCTGAACCTTAACTTTTAAAAAATAACCCTGGCCATAATCCAAACTTGCTTGGAATGCTACGACTGTGCATCAACCAGATATTTTTACCCTTTGTGTGTTTGTACAAAACAAATGTAAATATTACAACTTGTGAACGGTGCACTACCCATATTTTGGAAGTGCTAGATTGATAAGGTGCATGGAATTTCTGAGCTATCATGCTGCCCCCAGCTCCAGTGAATTGCAGGGACCAGCATGCAGAGTGTCGCCCGGAGATTGTCAGGAATGTGTTCAAAGAGAAAATGTAGGGAATAATGGGATGGGGATTCTGCAGCTTGGGAGCTGGATGGCTGCCAATGATGAGATACAGCAGAATAGATGGACAAAGGAAAGGGTGGAATTAATTGCCACGAAAGGCTGTGGCGCCAAGTCAATGGATATTTTTAAGGTGGGGATTGATAGATTGTTGATTAGTAGGGGTGCCAGGGCTTATGGGGAGAAGGCCTGGGAATGGGGTTGAGAGGGAAAGATAGATCAGCCCTGATCGGGAGGCGGAGTAGACTTGCTGGGCCGGATGGCCTAATTCTGCTGCTATAACCTTATGAACTAATGAAAGGGCCAGAATTGGTTAAGCGTAGGTATCTGTAGTGATTGGGGAAGTTATAGATAGGGCGAAGGATGAGTAAGCACAAGGGGAATTGTTGATTGTGGGGGGGGGGGGGGGGGGGGTAATTCTGACTGAAGACCAAGTAAACAACACAGTTTGATTGCCACATATTGATTGCTGATGGCGGCCATTTTGATCACCTGCGTTTTCCAGTGAAGTAGAATAGAACAGAGAATGGGACAAAATTCCGAGCTGAGCAAACTGTTCTCCATAATCTGCTGAGAACATCAGGCAGACAGTGTTGCTCTGTGATTAGGTGATGCATTCAGTGCAATTTGAAAATGCTGAGTTAAAATTCAGTTTGCTATTTCACCCATAAAATGAGTGATTTATATTTTTTTAAAGAATCTTTCAAAGGATGAGAGGACATGAAAAATGTGCATGTTGTGAGAATATTCTATGGTGATAAATTTCTGATGGCTCTTCCCTCTCCAGCACTTTCTCTCTGATTACTAAATTGCCTGACACCTTCTCTAATATCTGATTAGAATGGTTACCCCTACAATGCAGTAAGGGACAATCCCAGCTAAGATATTTTCTTGTTTCAGGTGTTAACTCAGACTTCATTACATGGTGCCATTTATTATGCCTACAAGACAATCTAAAGTGACGCTTAGGATGTATTTTCAAAATTGTTTTAAGTATTTACAACGTGGGAATGTTGGATTTTCAACTAAAGGAGCTGTCCCATTGTTGATTCAAGCAACATTGAACACCACTCGTAATCAGTTCCCTATCCTATTAAAAACTGAGAAAGCTTCTCACATCACAAGCATTCTGCTGGAAATCTTGGGAATCTTCCCTGTTGGTGTCAACATGGGGAGTGCATCATGAGGGGCGGCAAGGTGGCGCAGCGGTAGTGCTGTTGCCTTACAGTGCCAGAGACCCGGGTTCGATCCTGACTAGGGGTGCTGTCTTTACGGAGTTCGTGCATTCTCCCTGTGACCGTGTAGGTTTTTTCCGGGTGCTCCATTTTCCTCCCACACTCCAAAGACGTGCAGGTTTTTAGGTTAATTGGCCTCTGTCAATTGTCCCTAGTTTGTAAAATGGAACTAGTTTACGGGTGATTGCTGGTCAGTGTGGACTCGTTGGGCTGAAGGGCCTGTTTCCATGCTCTGCGTTTGAAATGAACTAAAATGCTGGAGTAAAACCCCTGTCTCACTGTGCGAGTTGGCCCACGAGTGACCCCGAGTTTTCACTCGTGGTGATCACGTAGCGGGAACGTCGGAACTCGCACGAGCAACTTATCGACTCGTGGCGCTAACGGCAGGTACTCGGGAAACTTGTTAACTCGTGAAAAAAACAAACATGTTTGATTTTTTCCACGAGTCAAATTAACTGTTCAAGTTAAAAATGGAAACATTTAAACTCGTTGTAATAACGTAGTGGCCCGTGCCTTAGTGTCTCGTGAGTCTACCGTTTTAATAATCTGTTCTTTTGCTCGAGTAAAGACTGAACCAAAGATAGACACAAAATGCTGGAGTAACTCAGCGGACCAGGCAGCATCTCTGGAGAGAAGGAATAGAGTCGAGACTCTTCTTCAGACTTACCCGAAATGCCACCCATTCCTTCGCTCCAGAGATGCAGCCTGTCCCGCCGAGTTACTCCAGCATTTTGTGTCTATCTTCGGCCTTTCTGCCACTTGTCCTTTATTACTGAGGCGCCTGCCCCGTGGCTTCATTCTGTCTCAATGAACGGCTTAAAGACCTGCCGAAGGGGCAAGTCTGGGGTGGTGGGTGGGATGTGTCCACGTGTGATGCTCCATCCACCCCCCCGGGGCCGAGAGTGTGGGATTGGGAAGGAACTGCAGATGCTGGTTCACACCGGAGATAGACACACACAATGCTGGAGTAACTCGGCGGGACAGGCTGCATCTCTGGAGCAAAGGAATGGGTGGCATTTCGGGTAAGTCTGAAGAAGGGTCTCGACTCTATTCCTTCTCTCCAGAGATGCTGCCTGGTCCGCTGAGTTGTGTGTGTGTGTCTCTCTCCCTCTCTGTCTATCTGTTTGTATCTGTGTGTGTGTCTGATGTCGGGTCCCGGCGGCCGCTCAAAGTCACCCGAGCTGCTTCCTTCCTCTGAAGTGGCGGCCAGTCCTGCTGTCTGTGTGTATCTGTGTGTGTGTGTGTGTGTGTGTGTGTGTGTGTGTGTGTGTGTGTGTGTGTGTGTGTGTGTGTCTCTCTCTCTCCCTCTCTGTCTATCTGTGTGTATCTGTGTGTGTGTCTGCTGTCGTGTCCCGGTGGCCGCTCAAAGTCACCCGAGCTGCTTCATTCCTCTGAAGTGGTGGCCAGCTGCTGTCTGTGTGTATCTCTGTGTGTGTGTGTGTGTGTGTGTGTGTGTGTGTGTGTGTGTCTCTCTCTCTCCCTCTCTGTCTATCTGTGTGTATCTGTGTGTGTGTCTGCTGTCGGGTCCCGGTGGCCGCTCAAAGTCACCCGAGCTGCTTCATTTCTCTGAAGTGGTGGCCAGCTGCTGTCTGTGTGTATCTGTGTGTGTGTGTGTGTGTGTGTGTGTGTGTGTGTGTGTGTGTGTGTGTGTGTGTGTGTGTGTGTGTGTGTGTCTGCTGTCGGGTCCTGGCGGCCGCTCAATGTCAGTCACCCGGGCTGCTACCTTTTTTAAAATTATTTAAAATAGAGATCCATTGCAAAAAAGTATTTAAAAACATAAAACAACAAGAAATGCTTGGTTACTGGAGGATGCGCATTTTCCCATTGTAGGTCATATCAATAGATGCCGCCGCGCTGAAATAACTCAAAACCACAGGATGGAGATGTATTTTAACATTGTTGCTTTATTAAAACATACCTTCATTCACGGTTGGCTCAAGAGTAACGGGAGAGGAACTTGCTAACTCGGGAGAGGAACTAGGAACATCGCAGCAATGACATACCCGTGGGAACTCGTATTACACACTGATCATAAACTTGCAGTCTCGTGCACAGCCACGAGTCTGTCACTCGGGGTACCTCGTGGGTCAACTCGCACAGTGAGACAGGGCCATAAAGCTCAGCCAGTCAGCCGGCATCTCTGGCGAACATAGAGTACATTTCAGGTTGGACCACTTCTTCAGACTGAATATGGTGTGGGGATTAGCTGGGGGGGGGGGGAGGGGGGGCAGAGAGCTGGAAGAGAGGGAAGGGGCAGGACGAAGCCTGGCAAGTGACAGGTGGATACAGATAAGGGGAGGAGGGCAGCTTTTAATAGGCAGATTGTTCAGACAAAGGCCAGAGATGAAAAGCCAAAACTGTTACCTATTCCTTTTCTTCAGAGATGCTGCCTGACCCGCTGTTACTCTAGCCTTTTACCTGTTGTTAGTGTGAAATGAGAGTAGGAATCGTGAAGCCAGAGGAACATGCACACACTTCAAGGCATATTTTTACTATTTCACCCCATTCATATTTGAACAGCAGGGGAGTGATGAGAGTCTGTAATGTGTTGGGGAATAACTTTGATCAATAGGTGTCCAAGAGGGATCTATTCCTTTAAATATGATTCTACAACAGAAACGAGGATGCAATGGTGACCAGAAGGTCAATCATTGATCTGTGGTCTCTGGGGAGGATGCATTAGTCTATGAGAGACTCAGTCAAGACAATCAATTAACAGGGAAGTCCATGACCCCGATTTTGAGGAGAAATGTCAGCGTTTCTACACACAAACTACCGGCAACTTCACGATTTCTGCAAAGACATAAGGTTTGTGATCCACCATTCAGTATTGCTGTTCCAAACGCACCAAGACACCTGTCTTCTTCAGTGGAAGAGTATAAAGGAGATATGGTGAGCAAATCTTTTACACATAGAGTGCTGGGTGCCTGGAATGGACTCCAAGGTTGGTGGTGGATGCAGGTATGATAGTGGCATTTAAAATGCGTTTGCACAGACACATAAAGGAATGGAGGGATATGGATTATATGCAGACGGATAAGAGTTGGTCTTGGCATCATACAGGCAAAGACATGGTGGCACGGTAGATTTGCTGCCTCACAGCGCCAGAGACCCGGCTTCGATCCTGACTATGGGTGCTGTGTGTATGGAGTTTGTATGATCTCCCTGTGGCTGCATGGGATTTCTCCGGGTGCTCCAGTTTCCTCCCACACTCCAAAGACGGAGAGGTTTGTAGGTTTAAGTTTCTCCAGCCTTTTGTGTACCCTCGATTCTCCAGCATCTGCAGTTCCTTCTTTAACACAGAGGTTTGTAGGTTAAATGGTTTTGGTAAAAAATTGTAAATTGTCCCGAGCCTGTAGGATAGTGCTAGTGTACGGAGTGAGTACTAGTCAGCATGGACTCGGCGGGCCGAAGGGCCTGTTTCTGTGCTGTATCTCTAATGTCTAATTCATATTTATAAATATAATAATAAAACATTATAAATAATGTCTATATTGTCCATTTTACTGATAGTGAACAAAGTGCTCTACCGTCAACTACTGACCTACCTATATACGCCCTCACTCTAGGTCTGACCTCTTGAACATATCTAGTTTTAATCATCACACTGAAGCCATCTTTCAACTACCAAGGTCCTGGGCTCTGAAATTTCCCCCTAAACCTTTCAACCTCTTTACTTATCCTAATTTTACCCTAAAGCCAACCTCTGTCCAAGGTTTGGTTACGTTTCTTTACATTTCAAAGGGGTGATAAGGGAGGGTCAATATATATATTTTAACCACTCCAGCAAAGTATTTTGGGCTACTTTGCCGCAATATGCAATATGCAAAGAAACACGGTTATGATCTAATATCATTCCAAAACAGATAAAAAGCAATCACACTGCTCCAGATGACACCTTTGTCTCTCACCTCAACAGAAATTGTAAATCATTAGTGCTATTTGTACAAAGTAGTCCATGATTAGTGTAATTTATACTATGCGGTTCATGCGGGCTTCAGAGTGGCGCAGCTTCAGAGCTGCTGCCTCACAGCACCAGAGACCTGGGTTCCATCCCCACCTTGAGTGTGGTCTATGTGGTGTCTGTACGTTCTTCCGTGTATTTTCTACAAGTTCTCTGGTTTCCTTCCACATCCCAAAGTTGTGCAGGTTTATAGGTTAACTGGACTTTTGCAAATTGCCCATAGTGTGCAGGATGCAAAAGTGGGATAACAAGGAACTAATGTACAGGTGACCGATGGTCAGCATGGGTGGGCTGAAGTGCCTGTTTCCACACTGCATTTCTAAAGAAAGATAAAGATGATTAGTAGAGCCAGGATGTTTAGGCACTAAAAAAACTCTGAAATAGGCAGGCAAAAAGATAATAAAATTACTAAACAAATGCACAAAAAGGCATTTATTGAAAAAAAAGGTATGTATTTCCACCACCAAAATATGGTTAAAAATTATAATATAAAGGTATACTACATTAAATTAGCAAAGTTGCCTGGTTGCATATAATTACTCACATTTTTTTCAAATTATCTGGTGTTAAGCTATGCCATCTGTCAGACAGAATATGCTTCAGTTGTGAAAAACTTCTTTCCACCTCAGCTGAGGTCACTGGTGCATACCCGAAACAAGCTACATACTCTATATTCATGTCGATATCTTGTGCATTACAACTACCTTTGAGAACTTTAGCTATGTTTTGTATTTCTTTTCAAGATCTTTGTCAGCTAAAATCACTCTCTCATATTTTCCTTGTATATCTTTACGTACATTGCCAGGAACTTTACGAATATCGTCAGTTACTTTGTTGAAAACTTCTAAGTTATTCACTAATGTTTCGCCACGTTTCTCAAGGGAAGTGATAGCTTGTGGGAAGTTTGCAAAATTGGAAGCAATAAACACAAGATCGCGGTGGAGGGACTTTTTCTGATGATTTCACTGACGATCCCGACTGCAGCAGATTCTTCTTCTTCAAAACAGTTGACGATTCATTTTATCTTTTCAAAATTTGCAGCACAGTAGAGTACAACAGAAAGCCATGTACTCCACCTTGTCAAAACGGGCTGAGGAGGTAGCGGAATCTCGGATGCCATTTCCTTGAACAACTGCACACGTGACGGTGCTTTGAGGAAGATTTTCTTGACACTGGAAACTAGGCGATCTACATTTGGAAACAAGCTACGTATGTGCTTGGCAATTCTATGAAGTCCTTGAGCTAAGCATGTCAAATGCAACATTTTGGGGAATAAAACGAAGAGCACTAGCAGCTTTGTTCATGTATGGAGCTGCATCAGTCACAAATAGAAGAACATTCTCATATTTTATACTTTCTGGCCAAAATACAGCAAGTGAAGATATAAACAACTTAGCAATAGTTGAGCTGTTGACTTCTCCAATACTTCCAATGTCAACAAATACTCCTTTGATGGTTGACCTGCCTCCAGTGTACTGATGACCACATTGGCAACATATCTCCCCACAGCATCGGTTGTCTCGTCTATTGAGATCCATATTTTGTTGTATGCAACTTCATCTGTAATATTCTGCACTACAATGTTTAAGTTGCTGTCAACATAATTTTTCCATAATGATGACTCGCTTAGTATACGTTCCTCTGTGTATTTCTCTAAAAAACCTCTGAGAGATTTGTTTTCCAATTTCCTCAGTGGAATTCCAGCATCAATGAATACCTTGCGCAGATCACTCAAAACTCAGATTTGCGACTGGAGCGAGCAGTAAATGTAGTGAGGAGACAAGCTTGGGAATTTTGCTTGGGTAGTCTACACCCCAGCGGTATCAACATTGACTTCTTTAATTTTAGATAGCCCTTGTCTTCTCCCTCCTCCCTCCGCCCCCTCCCACTTTCCAGCTCTCCTTCTAGTCCTGCTGTCTCCACCTCTTCCTTTCTTTTTCCCGACCCCCCCCCCACATCAGTCTGAAGAAGGGTCTTGACCCGAAACATCCCCTATTCCTTCTCTCCATCGATGCTGCCTCACCCGCTGAGTTTCTCCAACATTTTTTGTCTACCTTCGATTTTTCCAGCATCTGCAGTCTTTCTTAAATAGATCTTGGAGAAGACTGAACCAGCGGGCAGCGGCACGGACAAATGGTAGACCGATAGTGGCACCCTCGGTTTCACCCCGGTGGTGGAAAATTTCTTGTAAGTTGTACTATGTTAACACGTTAATAATAACATCAATATTAACGTGTAAACATAGAAAACGTCATTGTAATCACGGTACAACTGGAGAAAATAGCACGACCTTTAACCAAAACGGCAAAACAAGGCTGATTTAGACACTCGATTGTGAAAAGGGCATTATCCCGGTTAAATCATCAAAAATGGCATAGAAAGGCACTTGGCATTTATGGCAAAATCCTGGCTCTAATGATTAGGATAGTAACAGCATGAGTGAAAACTTTCTTTGCCTGCTCCCAATATTTGTTTCCATTCAGATTATAGGTATTTTATTACATTAACACTGTCCTACACACACTAGGGACAGCTTTTACATTTTACAAGCCAATTAACCTACGAACCTGTATGTCTTTGGAGGTGGTACGTCATTGGACGTGGAACAAGCTGCCAAAGGAAGTGGGCAGGCAGGTATAATAACAGCATTTCACTGGACAGATACATGGATAGGAAAGGTTTAGCGGGATGGGGGTCAAAGGAGAGCAAATGGGATAAACATAGATGGGCATCTTGGGCTGCATGGACGAGTTGGGCCGAAGGGTCTGTTTCAATGCTGCATGACACTATGGCGCACCGTGTTCTCCCCGATGGGTTAGAAACATCTCATGATAATATTCTGAATAAAAAGGAAGGGAGCTTTGCCCAGTTTACTGGAAAATATTTTGATCACATTTTATGAGATACCGATTATCAAGTTACATTTCAGTTTGCGAGGACTTGCTGTGGCCAGACTTGTTGCCACTTTCCCTGTGGCACAGTGTACTTCAACGATTTTAAAATGCTTTGACACCAATGAAACCTCTGTCTAAATAGAAATCTAACATTTGGTTTACTTATGGGCCTGTCCCATTTAGGCGATTTTTCAGCGGACTGGCGGCAACTGTCAAATTGCCGGCAGTCGCCTGAAAAACTGACAACTGGAACGGTGACTGTTGTCAGAGTGGAACACACACACTTCGCTTCCTTCACCAGCCCGTGTGCATTTTTTAGAAAACGCTCCCCCCGCTTGCCATGTCTGAAAAATTCACACCGTGCAAAGCCAAGGTGATACAGACACACACCACGATGAACAGGAAGATTGGCGCTGTAATTAAGACGGCTAAAGCACAGTGTACGGTAAATCCTTTAAAAGAGGGGGGGGGGGGGAGAGGGGGGAGAAGGGGAGAGAAGGAGGGAGAATGAGTGAAGATAACTTTTAAGAAGCCAGAGCAACACAGCTGTGAAGATCGGCGGACAATTAACATATCCTTGGTTCTGAAAACTACTGCTTACCTTTTTCTACCCAATGAGCCAATGAAATTCACCGGTCAGCACCAGCTACAACCCACGAGAACCTCCGACCTCCTGACAACCACTAGGTCCTCCTGGCAACCATAATGAGACCACGACTAGTTATCAGAATGCGGAAACTCCTCGCGACCATGAAGGCGACTCTCCAGCAACTACCCGCGAACATGTGGCGACTGCATAATCTACTGCAGTCGACTAAAAAGTCACCTACGTGGGACACGCCCACTACTCACAGTGTTCATGTATTTATGGTGGGACAGCTTCGGACTTGAGAGTAATATCTACTGAGCCACACCAAGGTGCTCTGGTGGTAGGATGAGCAACCGAAAGAACCGGTCATTTTCAAGTGACATTTGACCATTTTTTCTGGACAATATTAATTGAAATAAATGGGCGATGGCAAACTGTCACCCTGCCAGGTCCAAGACAGTGCACATTGTCTCAGAAGATTCCTCACTGTAGATTCATGTTGATAAGTTCTAGGAACAGAATTAGGCCATTCTGCCCATGAAATCTACTACATCATTTAATCGTGGCTGATCTATCTTTCCCTCTCAACCTCATTCTCCTGCCTTCTTCGCATAACCCCTGACGCCCTTATTAATCAAGAATCTGTCAACTCTGTCTTCAAATATCCCCTGTAAATGTGTAGCTGCACTGTGACCAGTTAATATCTTGCAACTATCTAGATATAGTTTGCTTATTCATTAGCTTTCACCCACTTAGCGGCCAACTTGGGGCAATCCTTTATGTGATTGTTGCTCTATGACTGTTAGATGATGTGTGGTGCTAGTATAATGCCTGCTATGTCACTGATGCTGTCTAATTGTATTGACTTGCTCTAGCATGCAGCGTGTAATCTATTAAATGGTGTGGCTTAGCCGTGAATGCAACATGTGGGGAATGAGGCAAGCCTGAACTCCACCAAACCGTGGCACCTTGTCAATCGCGCATTTCACGGATGCGACCATCAAAGAACTGCGGCAGGACCCAGGTTGATTATTAACCAGTCATAGCAAGAAGCCTGTTGTTCAGTCTCACTTGGCAGTGTCCGTACCAAGGCCTCTCTCCTAAATTGATTTTTCTATTCCTAATGCAAGTTGTTTAGTCCTCTCCCATTTAGCTCGGAAGTGGTTGAAATTACGTTCAGCTTGAGCAATCTTAATAGTGTGCATAAATAGAACCTAGTGTAGCATGCATTAACATCTCCATCCTTTGTCCAGAGATTAAATACATGC
Source organism: Okamejei kenojei (assembly GCA_035221665.1). Lineage (NCBI taxonomy): Eukaryota > Metazoa > Chordata > Chondrichthyes > Rajiformes > Rajidae > Okamejei > Okamejei kenojei. Next base: position 18,721,252 of record CM069150.1, on the reverse strand, counting down.
CACAAATGGTTTACACATCATCACACTGATCCAGGTTTCATAGTTTATGACCAGAGAGGATATTAAATTAATTTGCAGCTCACTTTAGCAAAGCTTGAAAACATTCAACCATCCATTAATCAAATAATTTCCATCAATCACGGCTGGAAAATGATAATAACAGGCCATTAGAGGTGGACAGGTGCACACTTATTTACACCCATATTTGTTGTGACTTTGGCTTAACGGGGTTAACAGCTCAGGGCATTGGAGGTGTTACCACCAGCAGGATATTTGCTTGGGGGTTTGCTACTACATAGATGGTTTATTAAATCAGACAGCAAGGGGTCTACAGCAGAAGCAAAGCTTGGACGTTTAACATATGTTTCATATGTGGTTTAGTTTAGTTTAGTTTAGTTTCGAGATACAGTGCAGAAACAGGCACTTTGGCCCACTGAGTCCGCGCCAATCAGCGATTCCCTTACACTAGCACTATCCTACAGACTAGGGACAATTTACAATTTTTACCGAAGCCAATTATCTTACAAACCTATACATCTTTGGCGTGGGGGAGGAAACCGGAGCACCCGGGCAAAGCCCACGCGATCACGGAGAAGACTAATAAATTCCGTACAGACAGCACCCATGGTCTGGATCAAACCTGCGTCTCTGGTGCTGTAAGGCAGCAACTCTACTGCTGTGCTACCATGCCACCCGATATCAATTCATGAACGACTATAGTTCCATTATCATTATTACCCCTTTGAGGATTATTTCACTTTGCCAATGTGGGCAGGAGGGTTTGGAAAGCAAAGATCTGCAAGTTGCCTGTTTGGAAAGGAAAGTAAGTCTAAAAATGTCAGCTGGCAGAGGAAGTTGTAAGATAAATAAAGCACCTTCACTATTAGTTTCAAATATCGCAGAGGCTGAATAAGAGAGATACTATGTCATAGAGCATGGAAACAGGCCCTTTGGCCCACGCCACCCAACATGCTCCACCTGCACTAGTCCCACTCACCTGTGCTTGGCTCATATCCCTCTAAACCTATCCTATCCATGTACTTAAAATTCTCTTAAATGCTATGATAATAATACCTGTTTTAACTACCTCTTCTGGCAGCTCGTCCCATATACCTACCACCCCTTATGTAAAAAGTAACCCCTCAGGATCCTAGTTAGTCCTCAGGTTCCCGTGATGTGTTGTTGGAAGTGCCAATTGATGAAATTATAATATTTAAATGCTTTGTATAATTCTTCTTCTATGTGTACACATTGTGAATGCAAGCGAAAAATCTCACTGTGCCTTGTCACATATGACACTAAAGTATTCCTTCCCATTCCCAAATGACGATCGTGTAAAGACACTGAGGTGAGCGATTGAACTGAGAGAACATGTCATGGTCAAAGTAAAACATCTGAATCACTGGATTTTCAGGACGATTAAGGAAGTTCAGCATGTTTCCAACAACTCTCATCGACTTCTATAGATGCACCATAGAAACCAGCCTATCGGGATGCATCACCGTTTGGTTTGGCAACAGCTCCGCCCAAGACTGCAAGACATTTCAGAGAATTGTACATGTAGACCAGTCCGTCACACAGTCCCGACTCCCCACCATCAACTCCATCTACACTCATGCTGCCTCTTGAGTGTAGTCAACATAATCAAGGGCCACACACACCCTGTCATTCTCTCTTCTCCCCTCTCTTGTTGGGCAGAAGATCCAAAAGCTTAAAAGTACAACCTGCCAAACTCAGGAACAGCTTCTTTCCTGCTGTTAACAGATTACTGAACGGTCCTCCCAAAAACTACAGTGTAATCCAGATCTCCCAACCTACCTCATTGCGGAAATTGAACTGTTTTTCCCTATGCAATAATGCTGTAACACTCAGATATTTGTCCTCTTTGCAGTCCCTGGTGTACTTGTGTATGGTTTGACTGTATTCATGTGTAGTATAATTTAAGTAGATAGCATGCAACCAAAGTTTCTCATTGTATCTTGGTATATGTGACAATAATAAGCCATATTAAACCATTACCAAGTAACGTAACTAAAGACTGTGAACTGTGGAAGAAAGAATTCACACTCGAGATGGATATGGCAATCACAGAATATCCAGGGCAGAAAGACATAATGACAGAAATGTATCTCATTTCCACAAATGCATAAAAGCAAACTTTTAGACTTTAGCCTTTAGAGATACAGCGCAGAAACAGGCCCTTCGGCCCACCGAGCTTGCGCCGGCCACCGATCATTCCATACTCTAACACTATGCTACACACTAGGGATAATTGACAATTTTACCAAAGCCAATTAACTTACAAACCTGCACGTCTTTGGAGTGTGTGAGGAAACCGGAGCACCTGGCGAAAACCCACGTGGTCACAGGGAGAATGTCCAAACTCCGTACAGACAGCACTCGTAGTCAGGATTAAACCCGGGTCTCTGGTGCTTTAAGGCAGCAGCTCTACCGCTGTGCCACTGTGCCGCCCTTAAGAGTTGTACCAGTCTGCAAAATCTTGAAATGAGAATGGATTACATCTTGCAAGCACTTGCAATCCAGCTCGAAACAGTTGACATCTTTGCAGACATCCAGGAGGAGCGAATATCTGCCAATACATTATTAATTCCACTCATGGTGTTCAGCAGCTAGCTGCAGTTTTGTACATTTGCAGGTCGTGCTCATGAGAGAACAGGTTTTTTGTGGAATCTGGGAGTCTGGCTTCAGGGAAGAGCTGCTATGTAAGAGAGAGTTAACTCCAGGAAAGTACGTGCAGATGGAGCTCGCCATAGTTGGCTACAGGTACTGGGCGGCTAACAGAATAAAGTACGTGTGCTGGCTTGTGACACAAGTCAGAATAGGGGAAAATACAACCTTTTGAATGAGAGAATATCTTGAACCTTTTTGAATATCTTGGAGACTGTGCCAAAATTAACTACATGCCACTGGAAACTTATTTAAAATTATTTTTTCCTTTTGTCGCTCACTATTATAGGAGGAGTCCGCGCCGACATGTGATCCTCGTACTCTAGCACTATCCTATCCACTAGGGACAATATAACAATGTTTTACCAAAGCCAATTAACCTACAAACCTGTACAACTTTGGAGTGTGGGAGGGAACTGGAGCTCCTGGAGAAAACCCATGCGGTCACAGTGAGAAGCTACAAACTCCATACAGACAGCACCCGTAGTCAGGATCGAACTCGGGTCTCTGGCCTTGTAAGGGAGCAACTCTACCCGTGCACCACTGTGCCGCCCCATAAAATGTGCTAAATGTAATTTCAGTTTGTGGCCAATAATTGTAATTTTACCGTTGTTCTCCCAATGAGCATTTTTTCTTGTTATCAGCAGAGTGATAGCGTGTGCAACAAGGATAGATAAAGAATGTTCTAGAAGGAGGATATTGTGAAAGTAATTAAACTGTACTGATGTTAACTGTGCTTTTATGCATTTAAATTACTGAGAGAATAAATAAGGAAGATTATGAGGCTAGTCAAGTTTAGTCTCAAAGTCTTGAAGGGTATAGGTTGCACACCTGTCCGAGAATAATGGGATATGGAATAATGGGGCAGCACAGTGACACAGCGATAGAGTTGCTGCCTTTCAGCACCAGAGACCCGGGCTCGATCCTGACTACAGGACGGATGCACGGAAACAGGCCCTTTGGCCCAACTTGCTCACGGTGACCAAGGTACCCCATCCACCCTAGTCCCACCTGTCTGCTGTTGGCCCATATCCCTCTAAACCTTTCCTATCATGTACCTGGCCAAATGTCTTTTAAATATTGCTATAGTATCTGCCTCAACTAATTTCTCTGGCAGCTCGTTCCATGTACCCACCACCCTCGGTGTGAAAAAGTTGTCCCTATTTGTCCCTATTGTCCCTAAAGATTCCTATTAAATCTTTCTCCTCTCACCTTATGTCCTCGGATTCTTGATTCCCCTACTCTGGGTAAAGGACTCTGTGCATCTGACATGTCTAATCCCCTCATGATCTTATGCATCTCTATTAGATCACTTCTTATCCTCCTAGTTTCCAAAGAATACCAACTAGACAGAGGTCCTGAGCTACCATCCTGTTCATTGGAGATCTTCAGACTATCTTTAATCAGACTGGAGTTTAACTTGCACCAAATGTTATTCCCTTTATTCTGTATCTGTACACTGGCGGGCAGCTTGATTGTAATCATATATTGTCTTTCCGCTGACTGGATAGCACACAACAAAATAATTTCCACTGCACCTCGGTAGACATGCTAATAAACGAAACTACAAATAAACAAAAAATTCCAGTCTTAGCTCTCTCTTACACTTAGTCATAATGCAACCTCCAACTATAGCTCTGCCCCTCCAGTCCTGGCAAACTCTTTGTAAATCATTCTCTGCACTCTTTCCAGCTTAACTCTTTGCAAGACCTTAGCCATCCACAAATTGGTTGCTGTGTTTCATAATTACAGCCCAAAAGTGTTCCAGTGGAAGTGAAATATTTTGGGATGTCCTGGCAGAGAAATGAAACGTGCCATATAGATGCAAGGCTTTTCTTTTTATTCAACACACTCCATAGTGGCTGTCGAATGTGTCATTCTTCTAGAGTCCGGTAATCAATTGAGTCTGCTCGATGAAACCCCAAAAGAATAAAAGCATATCATTCTTCATTACTGCAGCCTGTCTCAAGCGTGATGAATCCGATTAGAATCATTCCACCCCACACACGCTGATCAATATGGGCCACAGTGGCTGAAAAAGGAACACTCTCCCAATGACTGCACCATGAACGATACTCAATTTGTCTCTCGGCCAAGAGTTTCAGAGTGTTTATGTTCTCTGGTAGCCATGAGTATAAACAGTGCACCAAATAACATTGATCCGAATGAGTTGAAAAGTCTGAGCTCATGTACATCTCATGGCGAGACTGTGAATTGCAGATGCCAGTTTACTAAATCAAAAAGGCATAAGGTGCTGGAGTAATTCAGCAGGTCAAGCAGCAGGTCAAACCACACCATGTAATTCCAGAATCTTTAATATCTGTACCAAATTTCATGGATACCTCAAATCTATCTTTGGAAAGATTAGTGCAACATTGCGATATCACTCAAAGATGCAGAAACAAAGAACTATAGACGCTGGTTAATACACAAAAGGACACAAAGTGCCAGAGTAACTCAACAGGTCAGGCAGCATCTCTGGAGAGCATCGATAGCTGACGGTTTGAGTTGGGAGCCTTGTTCAGATTGATGATGTTGGCAACGTTGGCAATGAGATTGGGGGAGTAATGGAATTACCAATGAGCTGAAATTTCAGTGAAAGACAAAATCTCTACGGCAGCCATTGGTAAAATCTCTACATATGGTACCCAAATCTTTACAGGTGAATGGAAGGAAGTATTGGGGGAAATTTGTTGTGCGATGAATGCAAGAAAAATTATAAATGACTAGGAAAGACATAAAGTATCTCTGGAGAATATGGACAGGTGATGTTTTCGGTTGGAACCTTTTTTCAAACTGATTGCTGTAAGGGGGAATAAAAACGGGAACGGATGTGGAGGCAGGACAAAGTCTGGCGAGTGATAGGTGGATATAAGAGGGGGAAAGGGGGTAATTGGCGGAAATTGGACAAAGGCCAGAGTTAAAAATACAAGGAGTGTGAGATAAGAAGGTAAGGATGGAAGACGTGCAAAATGTGAAGCTGGAGGAAGGAATACAGGTGGGAGAGGAGGGTGGGAGGGGAAGAGAGAAATGGGTGTGTATCCAAATGAGGCACAGGGAAGAGAGGGGGAAAAGGGGGAGGGTGGGTGGTATGTGTAGGTTAGTTACCTAGATTGGGGAATTTAATGTTCATACAACTAGGCAAGGGTCCCGACCACCTATGGCCACCTATCCAGCGCTTTGTGTCATTTTTTTCTAAACCAGCATCTGCAGTTCCTTGTGTCTATAAATTACTACATCTAACTCTAAAACCAGGAATGGAGTTTAGTTTGATGGTGTAAATATTACTAATTTAAGGTCATGGATTTTAAAGTTTGATTTTCTGTGCCACAGTTCCCTCAAGTGAGGATAGACATAAAATGGTGGAGTAACTCAGCGGGTCAGACAGCATCTCTGGAGAAAATGGATAGGTGACGTGTCGGGCCATAAAGTCATGTAATAGGAGCAGAATTAGGCCATACGGCCCATCAAGTCTACTCCGCCATTCAATCTTGGCTGATCTATCACTCCCTGCTAACCCCTGCCTTCTCCTGCCTTCTCCCCATAACCCCTGACACCTGGGGTCGGGACCCTTCTTCAGACTGATAGTATGGGGGAGGAAGTAGAAGCAAGAAAAGACCAGGAGAAACCAGGGCCGCAATAGGTGACATCAGGCAGGATAGTTCCGACAGGCCGATGGTCAGCTAGGGGCAGTGTGATCCCAAGAGGGATTCATCGTTGCGAACTGAGGAATGGGTTAACTGACTTTTATTAGAGGAAGGGGGAGGATGCTGCCTGACCCGCTGAGTAACTCCAGCATTTTGTGCCTATCTTTGGTATCAACCAGCATCTGCAGTTCATTTTTATTCCATCAAGTGAAGGTCTGTAATATAAAAATCTCTCCTCTTGTAAAATGCAACTGAGATTGGAAGTATGGAAATTGGGCATGAATAATGAACATGGAGAATACATGTCTTCCAAAGTGGGTGTCTTGAGGGAAACATGTGCTTGAAGATGTTCAGCAGGAAATCCGCTGAATAAAAGCTGTAGATATCAATTGAGAGTCTCATTGGAGATTTGGATGGCATCAGTGATGAGGAGCTAGGAGGCTCCCATGGGTAATTGGGAAGAGATAGCGGAAACTGGAAGGAGGTGACGGGACTGAGTTGATAGCATTTTAATGTAATCTTGTACTGTTAATGGTAAATGATCATTCTTTTCCATATCGTGTGATCTCGCAAATGTAAACCACTGTGGACGTGCCTCAATTGGAACACTCTCCACCTAGTTCTTGCCTTGTTTCAAAGAGAGCCGGTACACAGTGGACAGTTTGATCGCGATCATGTATTGTCTTTCCACTAACTGGCTAGCACGCAACAAAAAGCTTTTCTCTGCAGCTCGGCACATGAGACAATAAATAAAACTAAACTAAACTAAACCAAGCCATCTCTATACATCCACCAGCCTCCTGTTTCCCCAACATACATTGGTAGCTGGTAAGGCGAGGAGAACAGAGTCTGAGGAAGGGTCTCAGGCCGAAACGTCACCTATTCCTTTTCTCAGAGATGCTGCCTGACACACTGAGTTCCTCCAGCTTTTTGTGTCTCTCCAACATTTTCAGTCTCAGTATTAGTTTTATACCTCTCTCTCCGAGATATTCCCCAGATAATTGCTACTTTCCAATTCTGAAAGTTCAAAATTCCTTCTTTTAATGGCAGGACCAAAGCGGTCGAGAAATGATCTCAAATCTCATCTTCCGAGATGGCCAATAGAAATTCAAATAATTGAATAAATACAGAAACGCAAAGAGATATTCACTGAAGCCGGCCGTGGATTGTTGTAAAAATTATTTAGTTTAGTTTAGTTTAGTGAAACAGCGTGGTAATGGGCCCTTCAGCCCACCGAGTTTGTGCCGACCAGCTATCCCCATATACTAGCCCTATCCTACACACTAGGGGCCATTTTACAATTTTACCCAAGCCTACTCTACTGCTGTGCCACTGTGCCCCCTCTAATTTGGTTCATTAATGATCTTAAGTGGCCATTCGTACTCACTTTGGCCTTTTTGTGACTTCAAACTTAAGTGCCTGTCCCACTTGGGCGACCTAATCCGCGAGTTCTGGCAAGTTTGCCCTTGACTCATACTCGCAGCATGGTCGACACAAGGTCGTAGGAGGTCTTTGTAACTCTCCTTCATGCCCGAGAGTGGTCTCCACGTACTCGAGGCCTCAGCTAGGTCGCGGCGTTTATTTCAATATGTTAAATAATGCCCGCGAGTAAAAAAAGGTCGCCATGGAAAAAATCAACACTTTTTTTACTCGTAGGTTTAGTCGTAGTAGGTCTTAGTAGGTCGGCATGTTAGTCATTGGTAATCAAAGGTAGTAGAAGATAGTCGTAGAGAGTCTTCATCATAGTCGAAGGGAGGTCGAAGGAGATCGAAGGAGATCGAAGGAGGTCGTCTTCACTGTCCACTATTCGGTGTCCATTTTCTCGAAGTTAGCCGCAGCTAGTCGAAGCTCGTCTTCTACATAGTCGAAGGTGGTCTTCAATATGTCATTTTTTCAAACTTTTCTAAACTCGCCAATTAGGTCTCCCAAGTGGGACAGCCCCTTTATAATAATGCGGTTGACTTCCAAATTTCCGCAACCTGCAACTTTCTCCCTAAACATCTCTTCCATATGCTCCTGCAAACCCATTTCTTTGATCAAATCTCCTCAAGGTCTCAGACAATGTTAGAAAATATTTCTATGAAGATACTCCAAACATTTTACAGGTTTAAAGATGCCGTGTAAATAAATATAATCGTTGCGTGCAGAATGTATTTGAGTAGACACATTTGAAAAGTGCTATCATATAGACAACCAAAATCGATGCACAGACCTGAAAGGGTTAAGGGTCCAGCAAATACCAATATAAAGGACTATATAGCCACGATAATTAGTTCATGTCTAAATACAGGGTTTTATGATAGAGCTAGTAATGGGTCCATTATCCAAGCATACCAATTAAACAGAGTTTCCTTTTACACAATGGTAATTAACCAAAAAGCTCTTAGAGAGAAAAAAAATTATGCTGTTTCAGGATGGCTGTTCAAAGAGCCATTACAATTCTGAAGCTGAATTTAAACCAATTACTCCAATTCCTTACAACCAGCTTCTATAATGGACTATTGGAAATCTTTATGTTGGCAGCGGGGAAGAGAAAATCCACTGGAAAAAAAATTGAGTTTTTAAAAAGAGTATCACCAGAGAGCAGGATAGTTGGGCTGATGGACCGGCCCTCACTTCTCCACAGGGTCTGACATGAATGCTACACTCGAAAGGTTTACAAAGAAAATCCCGAAGCCGACTCCCTCTTGCGACCTGCGAAAGGTGTCAGAGGTCAGTTCGGCGGCTCTGAAACGCTCGGCTTGATGCAAAGTAACGCACTGTCCTGTCCCAGAGTAGCAAGCAGACGAGGCTGGATGGACAGGGAAGGTTTCACACTGCGGGGAGTTGAGGGGAGCTTAGCTTCTACCATGCCGACGTGCACCGGGGCAAAGCAAAACGCAAGACACGTGCTTTGCTGTCTGAGGATGCTGCTTCCATTATGACTGCATACTTAATCACAGCAAAGCAACAGCACAGAGCACGGCTGATCACAACCTTTAAATAAAAACACCCAAAGTGTTGGAGTAACTCAGCGTTCCCGGCAGCATCTCTGGGGACCATGCTTTGGCAATGTTTTAGTTTAGTTTAGTTTAAAGATACAGTGCGGAAACAGGCCCTTCAGCCCACCGGGTCCGCGCCGACCAACGATCCCCGCTCATAAACACTTTCCTACACGCACTAGGGAAAATCTACACTTATACCAAGCCAATTAACCTACAAACCTGTGCGTCTTTGGAGTGTGGGAGGAAACCGAAGACCTCGGAGAAAACTCACGCGGGTCACGGGGAGAAGGTACAAACTCCGTACAGACGGCACCCGTATTCAGGATCAAACGCGGGTTTGCAAGCACTGTAAGGCGGCAACTCTACCACTGCGCCACCGTGCCGCTTGTATACCAAGCCAATTAACCTACAAACCTGCACGCCTTTGGAATGTGGATGGAAACTGGAGCAACCCAAGCGGTCGCGGGGAGAACATACAACCTCCATACAGACAGCACCTGTAATCAGAATTGAACCCGGGTTTCTGGCACTGAGTCTGCATCTGAAAAAGAGTCTCAACCCGAAACATCTCCTATCCATGTTTTCTAGAGATGCTGCCCAACCCTAATTTCTTCAGCACTTTTCTGTCCCTTTTATGGATAGGTGACATTTTGGGTCAGGACACTTCCATGTTTTCCAGAGATGCTGGCTGACCCAGTGAGTTACTCCAGCATTTGAAGCCTTTTTTTGTAAACCAGCATCTGCAGTTCAGTATTCAGTATTCAGTATTTACTTTAATGTCATTTTAACTGAGTACTTACATACACAGATGAAACAAAAAATTGTTTCTCAATCAGTTTCCATCAGTGCAGTTAATAAAAACAGAATAAATACATACAACTTTAAAAAATTTAGATGAACATATCTAAAAATAGGCTTAAAATTTGAACTAAAAACAGACATTCAGACCGAACAGTAGCATGCTTTGACAGGTGCCTAGCTGTCAAAGTATGGGCGAGGTTAGTTGATTTGGTGTGCGATGTATGGGGAGGGGACACAGTCCGTTAACCAGTCTTATTGCCTGTGGGAAGAAGCTGTGTAGCATCCTGCTGGTTTTGCAGCTGATGATCCTGTACCTCTTCCCAGATGGCAGAATGGAGAAGATGTTATGTGATGGGTGATGTGGGTCCTTAATAATGGAGATGGCTTTACGGATGCTACGCTTCTGATAGATCTTCAACAGGAAAGGGAGTGGAGCACCGACGATCCTACTGGCTGTCTTCACTTTCCTGTTACGTTGTTTTTCTTCATAATCCTTGCAGCTCCCAAACCAGGAAGTGAGTCAATATACTCTCAATGGTGCCCCTGTAGAAGGTCGTTAGGTGAACAGTAGGGAGACCTGCTTTTATTAGTTTCCGCAGAGGGTGGAGCCGCTGCTGTGCTATTTTGATGACTGCTGTGGTGTTGGTCGTAGAGGTCAGGTTGTCCGCCAGGTGAAGTCCCAGGAACTTCACACTGCTGACCCTCTCCACAGCAGCACCATCAATATGCAACGGTGTGTGATGGTGTTTTCCAGCCCTCCTGAATCGATCACCATCTCCTTTGTTTTTTCCACGTTGAGGATGAGATGATGAGATCTGCACCACTCTGTAAGCAGCTCTACCGCCATCCTGTATGCCAACTCATTGTTGTCACTGATGAGACCCACCACTGTTGTATCATCAGCGAACTTGTTGATGTAATTATTGCTGAGTCTGGCAGTACAGTCGTGAGTAAGCAGACTGAACAGCAGGGGGCTTAGGACACAGCCTTGGGGTGAGCCAGTGCTCACTGCGATGGTTCTTGATGTCCGACTGCCCACCCTGACTGTCTGCTGCCGCTGCGTCAGAAAATTAAGGACCCAGTTGCAAATGCCAGTGTCCACCTTCAACTGCTTCAGCTTCTCCACCAGCTGCTGTGGGATGATTGTGTTAAAAGACAAGCTGAAGTCTATGAAGAGGATCCTGGCATAGGTGTTCTTCCGGTCAAGATGTGATAGTGCGAGGTTAAGTGTTGTGGAGACTGCGTCCTCTGTGGACCGGTTGGCTCTGTAAGCGAACTGCAGTGGGTCTAGTTTGGCAGGGAGACGGTTTTTGATGTGCTACACGACCAGCCGCTCAAAACACTTCATTAATATGGGTGTGAGTGACTGGTCGCTGGGTCATGGCAGGAGTGCTTGTATCTGGGCGGTATTTTTTGCCTCAAAACGTGCGTAGAACTCATTTAGTTCGTCTAGTAGAGTTCCTTGTGTCTCCATGTTCAGCCCTTTAATTCAATGCTAACACTATGCAAAAGCAATGCATCCCATTCCCTCACCTCTCCTCATTTAAATGTTTCTATCAAGTACACTGTTGAATGTCACAATCAAAACGGCCACCGATGTGGGGGGGGGGTGAATTTGATGAAAGTATGTGGTGAATAAAATGTAGGATTAGTGTAGATGGGACCGACCCGAAGCATCATCTGTTCATTCCTCCCACGGATGCTGCCTGACTTGCTGTTACTCCAGCACTTTGTGTTTTGTTCAAGATTCCAGCATCTGCAGTTTGTCGTGGCGCCATTTAGCTGAAAGGATAGTGGATGTGAATTAACTAGTTACACCCAAAATGGCAGTTAGGCTAAATTTTTGACAACAAAATGAACAGGAGGTCAAATAGAAACAAATAGAGAGTGATTGCATCAAGCCTATTGTATTAATGCTCCGTGGATGGCTGGATTGTAATCCTGTATTTCTTTTGGCTGACTGGATAGCACGCAGCAAAAAAGCTTTTCTCTGTACCTCGGTACACGTGCCAATAAACTAACACATAATAGTTGCAGCATTGTGATCTAATTGCCCGCTCTCCTTGCTTCCCTGTCCACTCACCTGTAAGGTCTGAAAAATTGTAAACATTTGATCTTATCTTGATTCTTTTACATTGGGTTTTCTTGACATATTTATATTGTCAAGAAATATAAATTGACAATTTATATTGTCAAGAAATTTATATTAACGAGTCATATTTATCGACCATCAATAACTGTCTGGAGAAAATTGTTACAATATGATAACTTCTTAGGCCATTTCAAGAAAGGAGTCAGCTCTTCTAATGTGGAACTGGAGGCGAGTATGAAGGACACAAGGCACTGGAGTAAATCAGCGGGTCAGGCAGCAACCCTGAAGAACGTGGATAGGTGATATTTTGGCCGGGACCCTTCTTCAGACAGCTAGAAGGGTCGTAGATAGAAAAGGGATGAGGAGGAATTTCTTTAGTCAGAGGGAGCACCTGGAGAAAACCCACGTGGTCATAGGGCGAACCCGGGCCTCTGGCGCTGTAAGGCAGCAACTCTACCACTGCGCCACATCGCCGCCCCTATAAATAGATGTAAGTTGGATGTGCAATGTTACAGATCTATTATTTAACTTGGAGGGGTAAAGTCCTGCATCCTGTTAAAGACACGTTAAAGACATTTGCTGCGATTTTCCTGGTTAACATCACAAAAAATAATATTTAGACTATCTACCGCATCTATACCTCTTATAAGTTTAGATACCTCCAACAGGTCACCTCTCAGCCTCCTTTGTTCCATGTAAAATTATCCCACCGTTTCCAATTTCTCACCCCAACTAAAGTCTTCAAATCCAGGCAATATCCAGGTGAATCTCCTCTGCACTCTCTCCAACACAACTATTTCCTACCTATAGTTTGGTGACCACACCTGCACTCAATACTCCAGTGTTCAGTAAATTTCGACATAATGTTCCAAATTTACATTCTATGCCTGATCTACAAAGTCAAGTGTGTCCTATACCTTCTTCACCATCCTATCTATCTATGTTGCCCCTTTCAGGAAACTATGGACTTGAACTCCAAGGTTCCTCTTGTCATCGGCATTGCTCAGCGTGTGACATTTTACTGTATACGTGCAAACTTATTTGACCTCCCAATATGCATTGGTGTCAAGTCCGATTATCAACACTCTGCCCAACTTTCCATCTGATTTATATCCTAGACAACCTTCTCACTGTCCACACCACCAATGTTTGTGCCATCTGCTAATTTACTAATAATCCCGCTTACATCCACATCCAAGTCGTTAATATCTATCACACACAACATGGCTCCTAGCACTGATCCCTGCAATGCGCCACTGATCCCAAGACCTTCAATTAGAAAATCATCCAGTCACCACTCCCCTCTGCTTCCTATCACCAAGCTAATTTATCTAGCCCGTAAACCAGTTTGTAATAGCCCCATTAGCCAGTTTGTGAATAGTCTTCTGGACATTACCATGTGGCACCTTGTTAAATACTTTACGAAAATCCATATAGACAACATCTATTCCCATGCCTTTCTCAGTCTTCTTGTAAATAAGCTTCCCCCCAGTCTAGTTCAGTCAATAAACCACTGATTCAAGCACTGGAACAACTAATCTTTATTTTTGGATAGAGCAACAAATTACCCTATATGATACCTAAACCACAGCGGGTTCGATCCTTGTATCTGCCTGGCCAAGCCCTCCAAAAGGTCACGCAGTCCCAAGCACTCTTCCAGAAGATCGACAAAGGACTTTGTGGGAGCTGCTTTGTATAGGTCCCCGAACCTTGAGGGGCCGAACTACAGAGAAGTGGTCTATTTACAATCCAATCAAACATATTAATTACAACAATACATTATTGACAGTTACACAGACCAATAACAGAATCTCCCTTATATTGTTGCAGGAGAAGCTTCAAGAGGAGGCAAACTTAACTTGAATAATGCAACATTTACCCTGGAATCCAAACAAACCGGCCAGGGGCTCAACACTCTAACCAATCAACAAACAGCAGGGTAACTGTCTGGTAACATTACTTACAATATGTTCACTTAGTTTGCATTAATCCAATCGATTTCATGCATTTTACACTTCCTTGGAGGTCCTCTGCAGAAATCCCTTTCATTCTGTCAATTGAATATGCAACACTGATCTGGGCCCTGGACTTACTGACATTCCTCCCTTACATTCCTCTCTTTTATCATATACATGATAACCATCATTTATGATAACCAAAGGTACATTGGTGACTGTTACATTATCAAACAAATTAACAACAAGATTATGATGTATCTCCTACAGAATCTCATCAAGCTTCCCGAGTTTTCATGGGCATAGCTTAATGATTCCCGTCTGATGAGTCTTCACCTCCCGAGTTTTCGTGAGCACGAATCCCATCCATTTGTGTTGCCAATCCCTTTGTACTTGATCCATAGTTGAACCTATAATTCCTAAGAGAACTTGGGATGAAGTAAATTACAATCCATATTTTCACTGATGCTTTCCCATCCATTCCTGTCATCCACTGTCAACCAAAGGCCTCCCTCTGTATATTATTACTATTCTGTGATATAATCTTTCCCATACTATGATCAACATTAACACGTAGTCAATTATCTCTGCAGTCACATGGTGGTTTCCAATGTACTTCTAATGAAGGTTCCTCATAAAAATTTCAGCTGGGTTCAGTCCAGATTACCCTACAGGCGTGACTCTCATTCAAAACAATCATGGGGATTGCTCCAATTCAGCCAAATTCAGTCTCAGCCTTTAATTTACTATTTTGAATTTCAAGGTCTGTCTTACCTTTTTCTGATCCACAGCTTGTGGCCGATAAACACAATTCAATTCAATTGCTGTGGAATTCATCAATTCATTTCCATATGTTGTGGACCATTATTTTAAATCAAGCCATTTAAGAATACCGAATCTAGAGAAAATGTTCTTTAAGCCTTGATAATAGTAGCCGCTTTATTATCAAGGGTTGGATACATTTCGATCCACTGGTCAAATACATTGACTCTGACAACAAGTACCCATTCCCCTGCTACTTCTTCTGATCCACTGTATCTTTTTTTAACCAACTCTTTTTCTAGTAGGGGGGAGGGGGGTTACACAAAAGGCTGGAGAAACTCAGCGGGTGCAGCAGCATCTAAGGAGCGAAGGAGATAGGCGACGTTTCGGGTCGAGACCCTTCTTCAGACTGGTCAGAGATCAGGGAAACGAGAGATATGTTATATCTATATAACAATTATATATCGAGCTTATATCTCTCGTTTCCCTGATCCCTGACCAGTCTGAAGAAGGGTCTCGACCCGAAAACGTCGCCTATCTCCTTCGCTCCTTAGATGCTGCTGCACCCGCTGAGTTTCTCCAGCCTTTTGTGTAACCCTCGATTCTCCAGCATCTGCAGTTCCTTCTTTAACTCTTTTTCTAGTATGTTGTGCAGACTCACAGACAATAGGGACTCTTCCTCTTAACTAGTCTCCTCCTCCACTGAGTAACTTTTGGATGGTTGGTATTGACCTCTCTGAGGGGAACTCGTTATTCAAACTTTCAGTCTACCACATCATTCTACACCTTACGTTCCCAGGGCATTTTTTAATTATTAAATCCACACTGTAATTTCTGATATTTCCCATGGTCTACCCTTTTCTTGATAGTCACTTAACAGTCCCGTTCCATCTCTGATTGTTCTCCTATGGGTGAGACAAGGAAAGATGCCAAGTCAACAATCACATTCCCAATTTTTTTTTTTAACTATATCCCACAGACCATTTTCAAATACTCAATTTATTCCCAGTAGCTAAAATTTAGGTGCAAAGTAGATGTCCCCGAACCACAGAGGAGTTTTAATTCCCAGGTCTTCTTCTTTAATTCTGTTAAGTTGTAACTTGACTCAATGGTCTCTTGAGGCTGTCTATATTTCTTTAAATTCTTATTTATTTATTTATGTATTTAATTCTTTATTTCGAACAAAATAAAATAATAAAAAGCAAGTGTAAAACAGCATACAAAAAACAAAAGAGACTTGTTCTTCCTTATCACTGGTGTCAAATATTATGTTATGTTGCTACGGTTGGGCACTAGGGTATGTGTAGATCTTTTAAATTTGTAGGAATAAGAATACTGAGGAGTAGCCTTCCTTGTCTGTCGGCCTTTCCCAGATGATAGACGTTAAAGGGACAGGACAGTATCACTTCTTCCTTTCTGTTTGTTTCTGTCTCTGGGGAGCTATGTGGATTGACATGATGATTACACATCCTACCTGAGCTGTGTCTTCTGCCTGTTCTTGAGGGCCCACATACTCTTTTACCTCACTCCCCATATAATGGCGTTTTGTAGGTAATACTGTCCTGAAGGCACAACAACTTGACAAAAAGTTATTAAACGAGTTTACAATTGCTCCTATTCCTTATTCCTACACCTCCTGCGCAATATATTCTTTCTCTTCATTCCCTAGTGCCACCCTGAGTTCCTTTGAGTTCTTTTCTTTTGACAACAACTACTCTGTCTTTTATCTTAGTTTCTTTATTGCTCCTTGATTTCTCCTTCACTCTGCAATGTTCTGTTTTCTGGATGGGCATTCCTTACTCCAATAACCTAATTGTTCACAGATACAACAAACTCCTAGATTTACAGTGTTCTTTGCTTTATGGTTTTTTTTCTTTGGCGGTTATAACCGAGTTGCTTAGTTTATTCCTTGTATGGTCTTCCGTTTTCACTATAATAGTGCATCCATTTCTTTCATTTTGGTAAATTAAGAGTAGTTTCAAGGGTCGGGGTCATGTTACTATATCCACAATTCCTGGATGGCTTGATAAGTCAGGACCCAGAGAATGGGTTAGTTTGAGTAAACGGTGTGTGTCTTCTTGGTTCCTGACGTTCTGACCAGCTCTCTCTCTGTCCTCTTGGATCCCAGAAATCTTTTGAATCTAAAGACCTTCTATTATTCTTGGGATCTCGGATATTTCTATATCCCCTAGGATTCCGAATTTCCCCATGATCATGTAAATTCTTTCCTTGACCCCTCTCTCATGCGCTCCCTTGTCGGACAGGCTCGGCTCCAATGTCCCATCCCCCCACAAGTATAACATTGATTAGGTAATGTTGTTGTATTTCTTTTACCACTGGATTCCAGTAGAATTGGTTCTAAAATAGGAGTATAATTGTAATAGTAATCTGGATAGTCTGGGACTCTAATTTCTCCCAATCCATTCTTTGCTAACATTTGAGGAATCCATGGTCCTGAGCCAGAGTTTGGTCCCTACTTCTTAACCATGCATTCAGTTCTTCTTTTAGTCACAGGATAATCCTCCTGTTTTCTACCATCCTTCTGATGGTGCCTTGCAGCTCTGGCCATTTGACTGGCGCGGTTCTCAGACCAGTCCCTGTTATTAGTCTTAATTGAGTCAGCTGCCGTAGTGAGGAGACAATTAAAAAAGATGGCACAATATTGTGGGGGACTCACTCCATTTTGAAAGTTTAAATCACCTGATTGGTCCATGTATAATGTTGAGAATTGTTCTAAAAATGCATCCGCTCCCCCTCCCATTTTTGGTTTTATCTCCAGAATTCTTGTTAAATCAATTGGCTTCTGAAGGATGTTTGCAAGGGCCGTTAAAACAGCCTGTTCTCTTGCACTATCATCCACTATTATGTTTGCCAAGGCTTCATGTGTCAGGTGTCCCAGGGCTGCTAGAAATTTGGTTTCAGGTGGAGTAATTATTTGTTGTATGGTCGCCCATAGATCTCGGGAGTCTGCATGATATACATGCGTTGTGGTTCTTAAATAATCTACAAAGGCAGCATGTGACTTCTTCCTATCAGGGATCTTATTTAACACTGCTATTATTTCATGGGGTTTCCATGGAGTGGGAAACCCCATGAAATAAAAACAATGGACATCTATGGTGCGGGGATTATTTACTTCTACTGCGCTGGTCGAATCAAAGGCAGAATTCTGCACTTCCCTGACAGGGAATTGTCTATGGGATATCTGATCAGTCAGTAGACTTTCTGTCACATCAAAATCGATCTCGGTAGCTTCAATCACTGTCTCCCCCTCAGATGAACCTTCCTCCTCACAATGGGGTTCACGTTCTAAATGATTCGTTCCGTTTTCTCGCTACTCATCTAATTTGTCTAGGTTGAGGCTCGTACAAATATTCTGGCGGTTACACTATATCCATCATACCCTCCTCTCGTTAAATACCGGGATTAACCTCTTCGTTCTACTCCCGGTACCGTAAGCTACTGGATGATCTATTAATGGTGGAGTGGATAGTGTCTAGGAATCTGGAACCCCAATCGCTGCTATCGGTAGTGCTTGGTCTGACGTGGAATCTGCGGGTGTTTTGCAGACTCTGGATATTTATTATGGACACAAGTCATACAAGGTGTAAATGAAGACTGGGGAATGCAAAAAGAACATGGTGGGAGCTGCAAATTTCTACTATTCTTAACATTTGTCGAATCTTCCAAATATTCATCTTCTTTCCCCTCAAAGTCAACACTAACCATCGGATCTCTAAACTTTAAAGTTACAGCGACTAGTTTCCTTTCAGTAGATTTACTTCTTCCCTGTTCCGTGTGCTTTCCTCCATCTCTACTCCTGTCCTTCCTACTACCTGGAGGTCAATCTACTTCACCTTCTTTCAGTTGTATTCCGAGTTTTGAAATAGATTTTTCCCCACTCGCCATTCTCCTAACCTCTTTATTCGCCTTTTGTTCCTCATAATATTTCTTCCATAATCCTATTAACTCTTTTGCACTTTCACTATTACAATACTGCCAAATGATTCGCTCTCTGTACTTTAATCCTTTTACTGTTCTAATGCCCGCAACAGCCATAGTTTGTCTCCTAATTTCTTATTTAGCGCTCCCGACAAGTCTCTTAATTTCTCTTCCTTGTGTGGGAACTCATTGCATATCATTTGCAAGGGGCTCCGAGCATCTTCTGTCATATCTCGGTCTAGGCTACTTCCCATGACTTTGGACACCATCAGCAAAATCCCTAAGCCCTTCACAACTTTTCAATAATTCACTCCTTCCTTTCAACCTCCAAGATTGCCAAGCTCATTCCTGAACAGTGGCTAACGACTCCAAAGTGCTAGCGGTTTCCCACCTCTTTCATACACCTATCTCCCACAAGTCCACACACTTTCAACCTTTCAATTTCCACAATCCTCAGTCATCTAAAGATCAAGGTGCTCCAGGGAACAATCAAACACAGTCAATCGGAACCAAACACATTCCACAGCCTGTCTTCTATACCCAGAGCAACCGCGATCTAAGCACATGCAAATGAGCTCCAAGCACTCAAGCAAAACCGTACACAGACAAGAAACTATACCTACTATTATCATGCACAATCACATTCCTTTATAAACCACAAGCATCCCTCGTCATGCTGCTATTAACCAGTGAACTTCTCCTTCCGATACTGAAGACTTTCCCCTTCCTAGGGTACTCTTTGCTGAGGGGTACTAGTTCTTAGGTAGCTACTCTTCACCTTCAGATACTTTTCCTCTCACTAAGTGCTCAGAATTTTATCGGGGGACCCTTCCCTCCACTCACTAAGTTCTCAGACTTGGGGGTACTCTTTCCCGTCCGGTTACTTTCCACTAAAAAATTAGTTTCCCTTCTCCCAGTTACTCTTCGCTATCAGGTACTAATCAACAATCGATCAGAGGGGGGTACGAACTCCTGGTTGATCAGCCACGATTCAAAATCAATCTTACACACTCTATACGAACTTCGTTCTTATAATACACAGAATTCTGACAAATATGTGTACACACTTTACTCTGTCCAGTACCTCAATATGAGATTCTGAATTTAGATACTTTCAAATCGAAAAATTGCAGGTTGCTCTGGACGGCAAATTCAAATTTAGTTTGGATAGAATGCTCGAATGATTAGAGTATTCTCAACCAATCTATACTCTAACCACCGAGTGCCCGATAATTTTACAAGGGTCCTCCCCCATCTTTTCAGAGATCCGGATACCTCAAACAAGCATATACTTTAACCAACATAGGCTCACCCTGTCAAAAAGGCTTCTTCCTTACCAGCTGCTTGGCACCGGGTGTCAGCGTGTAACCTCTTCACGCTGACAGTCGATGCCGATTTTTGGAGCGCATTTCCAATCTGCACCCCCAGCAACGGCGCAATGCTTAGCTGCTTAGCACTGTTACACGCAGGTCATTCTTAAAATATCCACTCAATTGGATACCCGATCTGGATAGAGCCTCGAACCTCTAGTTTTATTTTTTTACGAAATAGTTTTTGGTTTTTGCCAGCAGCTGCAGCTACCAACTATAACCAAGTTTTACGGGCCTTAAACCCAGAGGAGAGGGCCTTGAACCCAACAATGCTGTTACGGGCCTTTAACCCAGAGGAGAGGGCCTTGAACCCAACCCTGATGTTACGGGCCTTTAACCCAGAGGAGAGGGCCTTGAACCCAACCCTGATGTTATGGGCCTTTAACCCAGTTTTAGCAGGGCCTCATCAGAGACATCGTCAGCTCTCATCAGAGACATGTTGTTTGCCAACGGCGCTGCAGTTGTGTCCCACACCCAGCGGGAACTACAGTCACTGATGGACCGCTTCTATCGGGCATGCAAGGACTCCGGGCTGACTATCAGCCTGAAGCAGACGAACGTGTTGGGGCAGGATACAGAGGCGCCGCCTGTCACCACCATCGACCACTACAAACTCGATGACGCACCTCAGTTCACGTACCTGGGCTCCACCGTCACCGACAACCTCTCCTAGGACACAGAGATTGACAAGAGGATCGGGAAGGCAGCTACAACTGTCGCTCGCCTCACAACTCGAGAGAGGACCAACCCAAAGCTGACAGTGAAGACAAAGATAGCCGTCTACCATGCCTGTGTCAACAGCACGCTGCTGTACGGCAGTGAGACATGGACTACATATGCCAGGCAGGAGAGAAGACTCAACACCTTCCACCTGAGAAGCATCCGCCATATCCTGGGCAAATCCTGGCTGAGTGTCCAACGCCGAGATCCTGTCTCGCGCTGGCCTTCCCAGTATGTACACTCTACTCAGGCAGCGCAGACTGCGGTGGCTGGGCCATGTCCACCGCATGGAGGATGGCCGTATTCCAAAAGACATCCTCTATGGAGGGCTGACATCTGGGAGGAGAACCATCGGCTGCCTCCAGCTACGTTACAAGGATGTCTGCAAGAGAGATATGAAGGCGCTCGACATCGATGTGGGGTCCTGGGAGAGCCTTGCAGCTGACCGCACGAGGTGGAGAGGTACCCTGAACCAACATCTCAAAACGGGGGAAGAGAAACTGCTGAACGCAGCGGCAGACAAGCGGGGACGCAGAAAGGAGCGCAGCAACTTCAACAACCCAGAGACCTCACACAAACGTGACCTTTGCCACAGAGACCGTCACTCCCGCATTGGTCTCTTCAGCCACAAGCGACGCTGCTCTAGCTGAGGATGGGAGCAAGCAGCCAATAACTAGGATGCATCCATCACCCATGGTCAGTCATGACTGAAGGGGGCCTACAGTAGGGTCTCTAACCCCAAAGGCACTTTTGACTCCCAGTGCTTGCTAGACTCTGTTCTACATTCTCGTTGGGACCCTTTCCCAAGCCCGCGAATGATCGATCTGCTCCGACTCGCGAAGTGACGAAAGCCGATGCGAAAACCGCACCAGGTGGCGCTGATTTCTGCACTCATGATCGGGACAGCTCAACACCCTTAATCGCAAGCTTGTGTTTGGGAGTCCATTGAGATCCCGGACGAAACCCCCAATGTAATACGCTCTTCTAAGCTTCCCCCCAGTCTAGTGAAGTCAATAAAACACTGATTCAAGCACTGGAACAACTAATCTTTATTTTTTGATAGAACAACAAATTACCCTATACGATACCTAAACCACCGCTGGTTCAATCCTTGTATCTGCCTGGCCAAGCCCTTCAGCCTCGTGCAAGCAGAAACACTCCAAAAGGTCACGCAGTCCCAAGCGCCCTTCCAGAGGACAGACAAATGAACTTGTGGGGCTGCCTTTTATAGGTCCCAGAACCTTGAGGGGCCGAACTACAGAGAGGTGGTCAATTTACAATCTAAACAAACATATTAATTACAACAATACATTATTGACTGTTACACAGACCAATAACAGAATCTCCCTTACATTGTTGCAGAAGGAGCTTCTAGAGGAAGCAAACTTAACTTGAATAATGCAACATTTACCCTGGAATCCAAACAAACCTGTCAGGGGTTCATCATTTTAACCAATCAACAAACAGCAGGGTAACCGTCTGGCAACATTATTTACAATATGTACATTTAATTTGCATTAATCCAATCAATTTCATGTATTTTGCACTTCCTTGGAGGTCCTCTGCAGAAATAGCATTCATTCTGTCAATTGAATATGCAACACTGATCTAGGCCCTAGACTTACTAGCACCATTCAGAAGCTTGTTCCATTTCTGCAGAGCACATCAGACTTGACCAAAATGGCCTAGCAATACATGAATCCTTACTAAATTTTGGTGCCAAGGCTGCTCTGTTTTAGCCAGGATTAACATTCTCAGTTACCTCCTCAAAAATCTCAGTTAAATTAGTGAGGCAGGATTTCTCCCACATAAAGACTCTCTGATTATCCCTGATCAGTTTCTGCCTTTCCATAAATCCTATCCCTTAGGCTTTTCTTCAATAACTTCCCTACCACTGACATGGTGGTATCCCAATAGATCCCTTAGTGTGTCCAAGCAATATCAATGGACACCTGCTTGCAAAGATATTTGTCATTGATTACAAGTCTATTTCACATTTAACATTGTACATGAATCCTACCCCGTGGGTTTTTCTTCAATAATTTCCCTGCCACTGATCTAAGTCTCTCTGGCCTGCAGTTAACTGGCTTATCCCTGATGTCCAAATAATGTATCCACATTAGCTATCTTCCAGACACCATCTGGGACCAAGCTATCTCCTCCTTTGCTTCAGATAGCAACCTCGGATAGATCACAACTGCCCCTAGGGATTCATCATTGCCTATGTGTCACTTGGCATCCAACACCTCCTCCTTCTTAATATTGACCTAATCTAACAATCTAATGAAAAGTCTTTACTCACCATTAGAGGTAGATGTGGGAGGAGGAGACATGGTATTAATGAGGCTGGCCAGATGAAATTAGTCCTCATCTAGGAGTTACTGGATATTCCATCCTTTAAACTCTATATCTGAAATACTTACATTTATACTGCTCTGGTCAAGATCTCAGATCGTATCAAAGCACATTGCAATCCATTTGAATTTGAATTTGAATACTTTTGAATTTAATGCTGGAAGTGCAGAAGTCATTTTATTCACAAGTTTCCACAAGCAATATATAAACATATGATCATTTGAAATAGCAGAGTCAAGATTAAATATCTTATGTAGCAATCACAGAAAAGTTAAATGCTTACTTGCTTCAGCATAACAGGCCTGTAAACACAATACACACAGATAGTAAATAATTAACTAAACTATTCAATAAATGTTAGATATTAATGCATTGATTGCAGTTCAGGGCAAAGATGATAGAGGAGCAAGATGCGCCACTCAGCGAAAAAGACGTAGTTTCACATGTGTGATTGTCGACGCCATGTTAGCGGACCAAAGATGGCGTCGACTATGGCGTCTACATCATTGGGAAACTAGGCTCCTCTATAGTCTTTGTCTCTCGATCTCCCGCTGTGTAATCCGCTCCAAAGTTACAGAGCAGTTGCATGCAAAGATTATAGAGGAGCAAGATGCATTAGAAAGTTATTATATTTATTTGTCATAGATCTTTACTTACCTCTCGATCTCTCTCTCTCTCCCCCTCCCCTCTCTTCTCTCTATCTCTCCTTTCGATCCCTCTCTATCCCCTCTCTTCTCTCTATCTCTCTCCCCTCTTCCCTCGATCCCTCTCTATCTCTCTCTCCCCTCTCTTCTCTCGATCGCTCTCTCTCGCCTCTCTTCTCTCGATCGCCCTCTCTTCTCCATCTCTCCCCTCTTCTCTCGATCGCTCTCTCTCCCCTCTCGATCTCTTTCTCTCCCCTCTCGATCTCTTTCTCTCCCCTCGATCTCTCTCTCCCCTCCGATCTCTTTCTCTCCCCTCTCGATCTCTTTCTCTCCCCTCTCGATCTCTCTCTCTCCCCTCTCAATCTCTCTATCCCCTCTCGATCTCTCTCTCTCCCCTCTCAATCTCTCTCCATCCCCTCTCGATCTCTCTCCATCCCCTCTCGATCTCTCTCTCTCCCCTCTCGATCTCTCTCTCTCCCCTCTCGATCTCTCACTCTCCCCTCGATCTCTCTCTCTCCCCTCTCGATCTCTCTATCCCCTCTCGATCTCTCTCTCTCCCCTCTCGATCTTTCTCTATCCCCTCTCGATCTCTCTCTCCCCTCTCGATCTCTCTCTCTCTCCCCTCTCGATCTCTTTCTCTCCCCTCTCGATCTCTCTCTATCCCCTCTCTTCTCTCGATCTCTCTCTCCCCTCTTGACCTCTCTCTCTCCTCTTCTCGATCTCTCTTTTATCACGATCTCTCTCCCCTCTCGATTTCTCTCTCCCCTCTCTTCTCTCGATCCCCCTCCCTTCCCTCTCTCCCTCCCCTCTCTCCCCCTCTCTCTTCTCTCTCTCCCCTCTCCCTCCCTCCCTCCCCTCTCTCACTCCCTCCCCTCTCTCCCTCCCTTCCCCTCTCTCTCTCCTTCCCTCTCTCTCTCTCTCCTTCCCTCTCTCTCTCCCTCCTTCCCTCTCTCTCCCCCTCCGTCCCTCTCTCCCTCTCTTCCCTCTGTGTGAGAGTTGGCAGCCCTGCTATGTCTTAGGTCCAAAAGAGGATAGAAAGAAATTACTTAATGGTCTTTGTAAGAAGATGTTTAAAGACATGAACTTGTGCTGCGATAGAGTCAAGGTTAGAATTGTAGCAATCTTTGTGAGTATCCACATGCACTATGGACTCAAATTCAATAATAGAAAAATGCATAACATGACTGTTAAAAGGAAATGTAAAAAACTTCAAAAAGTGGAACATAAGTGCATAATTTTCAAAATTTATTTATTTGAAGTAATACTATTCAAGATCAAATCCAAGTGAGTTTATTGTCATGTGTCCCTGATGGTACAATGACATTCTTGACTTTGCTTCAGCACAACAGAACATAGTAGGCATTGACTACAGAACAGATCAGTGTGTTCATATACCATTATATAAATATATACACACATGAATAAATAAATTGATAAAGTCTGGTCGAGACCCTTCTTCAGGCTTCTTCAGCCTCGATGTGAAACTTCCCTCCAGAGATGCTGCCTGTCCCGCTTGAGTTACTCCAGCATTTTGTGTCTGCCTTCGGTTTAAACCAGCATCTTCATACACATGTTATATAATAGTCCTGGAGTTCCCACAATAGCTTTTGATTCTGCACAGTGGCACAGCTAAAAGAGATACACAGCTCCGCCAAATTAAAATCCTGACACCCGGTGCCAACTGTGTGGAGTTTGCATGTTCTCCCTGTGACCCCGTGGGTATCCGTCAGGTGCTCCGGCTTCTTCCTACCCCCCAAGGATGTGTGGGTTTGTAGGGTAATTGGCCACTGTAAATTGATCTAGAGCGTATGTGAGTGGTAGAATCTGGGGGATTTGATGAGAATGTGAAGAGAATAAAATGATATGAGTGATGGGTTAGTTTAAAGAGTGTTTAATAGTTGGTGAGTTAATGGGCGTATTTCTGTGCTGTATGATTGCATGACAAATATCTTTTATATAATCTCACACATAATCCTTCTTTAAATAAACAATATTATTATGGTTCTGGTAATGTTGATTGAAGTATGAATATTGACCAGGATTCCTGGAAATCTAATTTTCAAGTCAAGTCGGCACTACATTGAACACTTTGTAACTTTGTCGACGCCCTGTACGTGGTGACTCATTGCATAGACAATAGACAATAGGTGCAGGAGGAGGCCATTCGGCCCTTTGAGCCAGCACTGCCATTCAATGTGATCTTGGCTGATCATCCCCAATCAGTACCCCGTTCCTGCCTTCTCCCCATATCCCCTGACTCTGTAATTCTCGGTGCGCAAGACCAAGAATTTCACTGTGACATGTCACGTGATAATAAAATATCAACCAACTTAATCCATCAATCAATGTGGGAGGAAACTGGAGCACTTGGAGAAAACCCATGCGGTCACGGGGAGAATGTACAAACTCCATATAGACAAGCAGCCGTGTTCTGGATCGAACCTAGGACTCTGGAACTCTACCACTGCGCCACCGTGCCGCCCATATCTTGTCCTCTTAAAAGTGTGAGTGTTAAATAAAGAATAAGGATTTTTTTTTCATTCTTCCCCACAGCCGTTCTTACAAGTGACCTCATTCTCCCCGTTACAGTCATATCCTACATTAAGAAATGTGTTTGTTTTAATTAACTCTTGTCTGCGAATTGCAGTAAGGTAAGCTTTTGTTTAAAGTTTAAAGACCTCTTCCTTTTCTGCTCCTCAGGATATGAGCGTCCCAAATATTTAATGCCATCTACGAGAAAAGAAATGCCCATCTTTTCTCTAAAACCCATGACTCCGAATTTTTAAATGGGTAAACATAGTTCCAGATTTTCCCAGAAGGAGAATCAACTTCTCCTCATCTATGTGTAGGACAGAAATTCATATGCTGTTTTATGCCGATGGTAGCCAAAAAACGCTGGAACAGGTAGTATGTCTGGAGGAAAGGAATAGGTGATGTTTCGGGTCGGAAATCTTCCCCGGTGATCCAACACATATTAATCAAGTTACCTCTCTTGCATCTAAATTCCAGCAGATACCATCCTAGCCTGTCCTACCTTTCCTCACAAAACAGCCTCTACATTCTGGTAAAGTGAGCCTTCCCTGAACTACAATCAATGCATTAATATCTAACATTTATTGAATAGTTTATTATTCACTATCTGTGTGTATTGTGTTTACAGGCCTGTTTTGCTGAAGCAAGTAAGCATTTAATTTTTCTGTGATTGGTACATAAGATATTTAAACTTGACTCCTCTGTCTCTTGGACATCCTTTCTTTAAAATGGAGACCAATAATGTGCACATTACTCAAGATCTGGTCTCACTAATGCCATCTGTAATTGAAACATAACCTCCCTCAATTGTATTCAATTCCATCAACAATAAGTAATCCAATTCTGTTACATTTACTAATCATTTGCTCGACCAGCATATTTGACTTTTGAATATCACCCACTGGGTTACCCAGATACCGTCTGCATCATAGAAGCAGCAATCTCATACAATTAATATGGGGCACAAAACGTCAATGGGCAGTACATTAGCACAGTGGTAGAGCTGTTGCCTTACAGTGCCAGAGACATGGGTTTGATCCTGACTACCAGTGCTGTCTGTGTGGAGTTTGTATGTTCGCCCTGTGACTGCGTGGGTTTTGCCTGGGTGCTTCGGTTTCTTCCCACACTCCAAAGACTTGCAGGTTTGTAGGTTAATTGGCTTCTGTGAATTGTAAATTGTCCCTAGTGTGCGGGACAGGATTAGTGTATGGGGATTGTTGGTCGGTGTAGACTTGGTGGGCCAAAGGTTCTGTTTCCACGTTGTATCTTTAAACTAAACTAAACTAAACTAAACTAAACTAAACACAGGCCTTTACTCAACATTAGAGCTAGATGTGGGATGAGGAGACACAGTATTAATGAGGCTGGCTGAAGACTTCTATACTTCTGCCAAAGTGGCCATTTTCATGTTATCCCTTTTGTCAATTCTTTGACAATAGTTTGCCTAACTGCAACATTTTGTAGCCTCTTTGTGAACTATTCACAAGTTACTTTTCTACCAGACTTTGCCATATCAGAAAATTGAGCAACCATACCATCAGTGCCTTCATACAATTCATTATATAAATTGTAAACTGGTTAGAACCCAGCATTGATCTTTGTGACACACTTCTCTTTGCATCTTACCATCTGTGTCTCCTGTTAATTGGCCACCCTTCTATTCATGCCAATCTGGTAGACAGACACAAAATGCTGGAGTAACTCAGCGGAACGGACAGCATCTCTGGAGAGAAGGAATGGGTGATGTTTCGGGTCGAGACCCTTCTTCAGACTTCTTCAGTCTCGATGTGAAACTTCCCTCCAGAGATGCTGCCTGTCCCGCTTGAGTTACTCCAGCATTTTGTGTCTGCCTTCGGTTTAAACCAGCATCTGCAGTTCCTTCATACACATGTTATATCGTAGTCCTGGAGTTCCCACAATAGCTTTTGATGCTGCGCAGCGGCACGGCTAAAAGAGATTTACAGCTCCGCAAAATTTAAATCCAGACACCAAGTGCCAACTGTGTGGAGTTTGCATGTTCTCCCTGTGACCCCGTGGGTATCCTTCAGGTGCTCCGGCTTCTTCCTACCCCCCAAGGATGTGTGGGTTTGTAGGGTAATTGGCCACTGTAAATTGATCTAAAGCGTATGTGAGTGGTAGAATCTGGGGGATTTGATGAGAATGTGAAGAAAATAAAATGATATGAGTGATAGGTTAGTTTAAAGAGTGTTTAATAGTTGGTGAGTTAATGGGCGTATTTCTGTGCTGTATGATTGCATGACAAATATCTTTTATATAATCTCACACATAATTCTTCTTTAAATAAACAATATTATTATGGTTCTGGTGATGTTGATTGAAGTATGAATCTTGACCAGGATTCCTGGAAATCTAATTTTCAAGTCAAGTCGGCACTACATTGAACACTTTGTAACTTTGTCGACGCCCTGTACGTGGTGACTCATTGCATAGACAATAGACAATAGGTGCAGGAGGAGGCCATTCGGCCCTTTGAGCCAGCACCGCCATTCAATGTGATCATGGCTGATCATCCCCAATCAGTACCCCGTTCCTGCCTTCTCCCCATATCCCCTGACTCCGCTACTCTGTAATTCTCGGTGCGCAAGACCAAGAATTTCACTGTGACATGTCACGTGATAATAAAATATCAACCAACTTAATCCATCAATCAATGTGGGAGGAAACTGGAGCACTTGGAGAAAACCCATGCGGTCTCGGGGAGAATGTACAAACTCCAAATAGACAAGCAGCCGTGTTCTGGATCGAACCTAGGACTCTGGAACTCTACCACTGCGCCACCGTGCCGCCCATTGAAAGGACAAGTAGTGTGAGTGTTAAAAAAAGAATTAGGATTTTTTTTTTCATTCTTCCCCCCAGCCGTTCTTACAAGTGACCTCATTCTCCCCGTTACAGTCCATATCCTACATTAAGAAATGTGTTTGTTTTAATTAACTCTTGACTGCGAATTGCGGTAAGGGAAGCTATGATCATAATTTGTATAGTGCATGGAATATAATGAGGACAAGCAGGATATCTGAGAATGGCTATAAATGAAATGCTTTTACTCTTTGTTGATGCTTCAGGCTAAAATTAATCACCCTAATTTGATGAAAAGTGTATTGAATAGTTCATGGCTGTGTGTGTGCATTTTTAAATCCATTCCATGGTTCTGCTGGAGATAGGCCTTAACTCTTGAAAGACAGTCACCATTCCCCACAGCAATCCTGTACGGCAGGGATATCATGTGTGTTGTAAGGAACTGCAGATGTTGGCTTACATAAAAAATGTTAGGGTAACTCAGTGGGTCAGGCAGCATCTCTGGAGAAAAGGAATAGGTGACGTTTCAGGTCGAGACCATTCTTCAGACTGAGTGAGGGAAGAGAGAAGCTGGAGGTTTCTAGTTAAATCAACTGAATCCATCGCATTTGTGGACTCCAAGGGAGGTAATACCAGCTTTATGAATTAAGGGTCTGTCCCACTGTACGAGGTAACTCAAGAGTTCTTCTGAGTTCTCCCCTGATTCGAGTTCATGTAATGTACGTAGCGGGTATGTAGGAGCTCGTGGATGTCACGTGGCGGCTCGTACGAGTAACGGTAGGTACTCGGGAAATCCGGTAAACTCGTGACAATTTTTCAACACTGTGAAAAATGTCCACGTGTAAACAAATACTCGTGATGAAAAAAATTGTTACTTTTTACTCGTACGAGCCCCTAGGTACCCGCTATGTACATTACACGAGCTCGAATAAGGGGAGAACTCGGGAGAACTCTTGAATTACCTCGTACAGTGGGACAGGCCCTTTCCTCTTGTACTTTTCGTAATGTCACACAGCACAGGACTGGAGATCATTTTGTGTCCATGTCAAGGCTTCCTTTTCTTCTCCTCGAACAACATGACATGATTTTAAAAAAATGTTGTGCCTTGAAATCACATTTTGAAACAATAATATAAAACATAGAACATACAACATAGAACAGTTCAGGACAAGAACAGGCCCTTTGGCCCACAATGTCCCTGCAAAACAAAGTTGCCAAGACCAACTCTTGTCTGCCTGCACATAATCTGTATCCCTCCATTCCCTGCATGTCCATCGATTCTTAGTTTAGTTTAGTTTTTAGTTTAGAGATATGCGTGGAAACAGGCACTCCGGCCCACCGTGTCCGCACTGACCAGCGATCCCCGCACATTAACACTGTCCACACACTCGGTGACAACCCACGCGGTCACAGGGAGAACGTTCAATCTCTGTACAGACGGCATCCATAGTCAGGATTAACTAAATTTAAAGTGCAACTAAATTTAAAGTAGCACTTTCTTCCCAATAACCCTCTCTGGCTTAACACCTCCCTTCACCACCTCCAGTTTAAATTCCAGTTGGAATAATTTGGAGGACCAAGTAACCAAGAACCAAGAACTCAGGTCTCTGCTGTGTCGGGCAGCAACTCTACCGCTGCGCCACTGTGCTGCCCTCTTAAATGCCACTATTGTATTTGCCTCCACCACCACCTCTGCCGGCAGTGTGTTCCAGGCACCCACCACCCACTGCGTAAAAAAATTGCCCCGCTCATGATGTTGCCAGGACTCGAGGGACTGAGCTATGGGGAGAGGTTGAGCAGGCTAGGGCTTCATTCCTTGGAGTGCAGGAGGGTGTGGGGTAATCTTATAGAGGTTTACAAAATCATGAAAGGAATAGATTAGATAAACGCACAAAGTATTTTGCCCAGAGTAGAAGCGAGAACCAGAGGGCACAGGTTTAAGGTGGGGGGGGGGGGGGAGATTTAATGGAAATCTGAGGGGTACCTTTTTTACACAAAGGGTGGTGGGTGTATGGAACAAGCTGCCGGAGGAAGTAGTTGAAGCAGGTACTAATGCAATGTTTAAGAAACATTTAGAAAGGTATATCGATAGGGTAGGTTTAGGGATATGTGCTAAAAGCAGGCAGTTGACATGTTGGTTGGCATGGGCAAGTTAGGCTGAAGGGCCTTTTTCCAAGCTGTATGACTCTAAGACTCTATCTATGACACATCTCCTTTAAATTTTGCCTCTCTCACCTTAAAGCTATGCCCTCGAATATTTGATTTTTCCATCGTGGGAAAAATAATCCAAACTGGCTCATATAATTCTATACACAATAACATCTTGGTTGAAATGATGCCAGTTTTCCTGATGCCATGGTCAGGATCAAACCTGGGTCTCTGGCGCTGTAAGGGAGCAACTCTTCTGCTGTGCTATCAAGCCTCCATGTCTGATCCGTTGAGTTCCTCCAGCATTTTCTACTTTGCATAAGATAGGGGGCCGATTAATTTGACACCTGTCACAAAAATAGTGACCGAAGCTATTACTAAAGACATTATAGCAGGACACTGAGAAAATGTCAACATAATCAGGCAGAATCAACACAAAAGAGTACTCATATTTGACCAGCTCACCGGAGATCTTTGGATTAGGAAAATCAGTGAAAGTATTATAGCTAGATGTGTCCAGTGGCATTTGATGAAATGCCGGATGAAAGGTTATTGCCGGAAACAACATCTCATGGTGCAGGAGATAACATCTTGGCATGGATAGACGATTGTCTGGTAAGCAGGAACCACAAAAACATTTCTTTGCACGCCTGACCAGATGGAACAAGTAGTGTGGGCTGGGTTTAATAAGTCATGTAAATCATTTAATTGAGTCACTGAAAGTATGATTGCTAGCGTTGCTGATGAAGCAAAACAAAGATAAAAATAAATCATGAGAAGGACATAAAGAGGATACAATAGGATTCAGATAGAGAGAGAGAGAGAGAGAGAGAGAGAGAGAGAGAGAGAGAGAGAGAGAGTGTGTGTGTGTGTGTGTGTGTGTGTGTGTGTGTGTGTGTGTGTGTGTGTGTGTGTGTGTGTGTGTGTGTGTGTGTGTGTGTGTGTGTGTGTGTGTCTTTAATGGAATTGGTGTATAACTAATATGTGGTTGAAGACAGACGCAAAACACTGGAGTAACTCAGCGGGTCAGGCAGCATCTCTGGTGAAACGGAATAGGTGAAGTTTGGCCCTTCTTGCTACTGACGTGGGAGACAGAAGTGTCTGTTTTCCATGTGTGTGACTGGGCGAGGGAGCTGCTGTAGAGCAAGGGGTCAATTTACCCCCAGGGGGCAATTTGTTGAGTCTGGATTCAGTATTTATAAATGTCCCTTTTGTCAGTGGTAGAAGTGTAAAGTCAAATTACTGAACAAAACAGGGTGGGGGTAAATTTACTTTCGAAAAGTTGCCAGGTATAAACGGGACGAAAAAGGTTGGGAACCCCTGCTGTAGAGGATGTGCAGGGGTTCATTTGTCTAATTATAGCATAGGAACAGGCCATTCGGCCCGCAGTCAAACTTGCATGCTGGCTTGCAATAGTCTTCTGGCAATTTTTTTCAAAAAAAAGTGCTGAGAGGTTGGAGACAGGCATGCTTCCTTATCAGTGGGTAGAGTCTGAAAATGGGAGTACAGGCCCACCACTGATTTTCCGCCAGCCTTGGTTCCAGAGCCTTTCTGGATTATCCGTTTTTCCGGACCAACAGAAGTCACGGTCTTGGGAGGCTGAGATACCGGCACACAAAGTCGGCTATGGGAACGGATCTGCCCGCACTGGACGGGCCGGAGTTCCAGGGGGGCAAATTCAACCTGCCGATCAGCACAGAAGTACCGAAGAGGTCGAGATCGGCCACCGCACCCGGCCTAGGGGCCACATTTTCTGAGGGAATGCCGGGTGGGATTTTGTCCGATTGCAGGGGATGCCGGACTACCAGTTGCCGGAAAATCGGTGGTGTAGCTATAAAATGTGGGAAAATATAAAATTGTCCATTGCTGGAAGAATGAAAACAAAGCCTATGATCTAAATGGTGAAATATTGTAGATCTCAGATGCAGGCTTTCCCGATTTACAAAAGGGTAGCATTTATCAGTACCGGTAATTAGCAAAGCCAAGAGAATACGGCTGTTTATCGCCCGTGAAATGAAAGTAAATGCAGGGAGGTTATATTTCATAGAAACACAGATAATAGGTGCAGGAGTAGGCCATTTAGCCCTTTGAGCCAGCACCGCCATTTAATATGATCATGGCCGATCATCCAAAATCAGTAGCCCGTTCCTGCTTTCTCCCCATATCCCTTGATTCCATTAGCCCTAAGAGCTATATCGAACTTTCTCTTGAATACATCCGGTGAATTGGCCTCCACTGCCTTCTGTGGCTAAGAATTCCACAGATTCACAACTCTCTGGAAGAAAAACTTTTTCCTCCTCTCAGTCCTAAGTGGCCTACCCCTTATTCTTAAACTGTGATCCCTGGTTCTAGCTCTAACTTTAAATGTAAAATTTACCATCAATCTGAACGAAACTTGATACACCGCACCACAGGAAAATGGTGAGTAAGGTGGTCCAAAAATTGTAGCGCTATCTTGTATGGTTTTGGCGAAATTCAGGGCATGAATTGCACGCGCACACACACACACACAAGATGAGAGTTTTAGTAATATATATATATATATAAATTTTATATTCGATATTTGGATGCTCAACCAACAAGACCAAATCTAACTGTCTAGCCTGTTGCTTTTGGAAGATACTTGTCATGCCCCCAATTGCTCTTACTGATTTTGACAGATGCACCATAGAATGCATTTGATCCAGACACATCATAGCTAGGTATGGCAACTGCTCTGCCCAAGGCCACAAGAAACTGCAGAGAGTCATGGGCACAGTCCAGTCCATCAGGCATACGCACACTCCCAACCCATCGACTCCATTTACACTTCACGCTGCCTCGGAAAAATAGCCAACACCATCAAATGACCACTCACACCACTTTTCCATCAGGCAGAAGATCGAAAAGCTTGAATGCACGTATCTCCAGATTGAAGAACGGCCTCATCCCCACTGTTGTCTGACCCTTGAGTGGATGTTCTAAAGCTGTAACACTATATTCTGCATTACCTGATGTACTCTTGTACGATATGATCTGCTTGGATAACACGCTAAACAATGCTTTCCACAGTATACGTGACAATAATAAGGACCCGGCGTTGAGGGGGGGGGGGGGGGGGGAGAAGAAAGGAGGAGCTGGCATACTTTGTAACTTTGTCAGTGCTGTAGGTGGTCACTGTTTGCATACCTTGGGTATTCAAGCGAAGAATTTCCCTCTGCTTTGTCACATGTGACAATAAAGTATTCCATTCCATTTCAATCCATTCACACTGTGTCCACTGGTTCCTTCCCACATCCCGAAGACCTGCCTGGTAGGTTAGTTAGCTGATATAAATTGCAACTTTGAATTGAACGTACCACTGAAAAACAAGTATTGTACAAGTACTGTAACAAGTATTGTCGGTCATAACGTGGTTCGAAAAGGATATTAAATCCAATAAAAGCTCAGCAAAAGTTATAATAATACGTGATTTCCTTTTTCTCTCTGAAGAGAGAAACACAACAACAACTTATTTTCTCTTCCCTCAGGGCCAGCCTGATGTGCTGAATAATTTCTTTTGCATTTTCCTTTTAATTTTAGATTTCCCGCATCTCTGCAGGGTTTTTATTTATTCCTACTTTTTTAGCGATAGATTGATCTGCAGGAATGTTTGTCCTTTAAATAAATCTCTGATTTTTCTTTTGGTCTTTGGTGTAATTCATGAACCAAGATTCGAATTAATGAGATTCCTTCTTTAAACAGATTCCTTATTCAGATAGAATTATGATCAGATTGCCTCTTTAATCAAGATCTTGGTGGCAAATTCAGCTTCCTGATTCACTTTTGCATCACCGATCAATAATCACAGGATGAAGCCTCTTACAATACGAATAATAAATAAATCCAGTTGGTAAGACTAAACAACCAAGAGCAAAACAGTAACATTTTAAATAATAGCCCTCCCTTGTGCCACCCTTCCTGTAACACTCCATTAATATCACCTTTCTGTTGTTGAACTTTTTATTGGCATCCTAAAAGATTATTTCAATTTACTCAGGCCATCTATAACTTAAACGTAACATGAATGCGGGTTTTGACGTTTAATGGGGCCTGGTCTTTGATTTTCATCAACAGTGCAGCGGTGCTGCCTTACAGCGCCAGAGACTCGGGTTCGATCCTGACCTGTACGGAGTTTGTACGTTCTCCCCGTGACTGTGTAGGTTTTCACCAGGTTGCTCCGCTTTCCTCCCACACTCTACTAAAGACAAGTTTGTCGGTTAATTGGCTTTGGTAAAATCGTAAATCGTCCCTAGCGTGTGTAGGATAGTGCTAGTGTACGGGGTGATCGCTGGTCAGTGCAGACTCGCTGGGCTGAGTGGCCTGTTTCCACACCGATTCTCTAAAGTCTAAAGTGTCTCTGTGCTTTGTGTCACCAACTCTTAAAAGCGTGCATTTTTTAATCCCTCTCCAGAATCTTTATGAACCCTGTGACTGACTCCCGATATTTGAATTATAATTATGATCATTGGATCAGGAAACAGGGTTGAAAGAAGGTTAAAAGATACAAATCACATTGCTGCTCTCCTGAGCAGGCTAGACCTCATTCATATTCCACAATAATATCTTAAGGGAATTCTGGAGGGATAAACCAGCAATTACTTGTGTTATTTAATTGGCATTATCATTTTAACAGTATGACAGAGACGGATCACCCTATCAGGCTAAACTGTGGTTGTGAAATAATGCAGAGCAGTCAAGGTGTTGACTTTTATCTGAAAAAGAGAGGGTGATTTATGTTGTGAAACCAGAGAGTTCATTTGCTGCTCTCGACACTTGCAAGGAATGTCTTCCTTTTATAGCTGCGAAGGTTGTTTGGATTTGTGAGAAGGGGAAATGCATTGACCGGTGAATCTCGCAGTGAGTGATACAGTGAATGGGAACAATGACAGCGGCAGTGTTAATAGTGATGCAAACACTAACCCTTATCGATCCGCTTTCTCTGTCTCGCACTCCTCTCCCTGCTGTCACCCATTCTTCTTGCACTTCCTTGCGCTCTCCAAGGAGGAACAGTGAAATAAGTAGGCAGATGACAGCTCTGTGCCTTCCTGCTCCCAACAGTGTCATCAAAAGCAACGGCAAACAGATAAATTGCAGGTATCCTTTCCGCTGTCTGCCAGCTATTCACCATTCTGCTGCTACAAGGGAAACACAATGTTTGTCAAGAATATTGGAGCGGAGAACAGTATTAGCAGCCATGACTTGCTTTTAGATTTGACAGGGGAACAAGTAAATATGAAAACGTTGCCCTCTCGGAGAGACAACAATGGCTTTGTCTTTTCTGGCAAGATAAAGGGGACATTCTTCTGTCTTTGCATCAACAGGGTTATGGGATGAAGCAGGGGAATTAAAAAAAATATATTAAAAAAACTTTATTCAGGATTAGAAAAAGCTGCGCCATTCATGTGGCCCCCTGGGGTGATATCCATTCCCTTGTTTGAGGGGCGTCTCCACCACACCCTGCCCCCCAATGTCCAGCAGCGGAAGGACCCTAGACTGTGGTCCTGCCCCACAGAGCCTTGGCGTTGGCTGCACCGAGCTTCAGTGCGTCCTTCAGCACGTACTCCTGCAGTCTGGAGCGCACCAGTCGGCCACATTCCCCGACTGACATCTCGCTCTGCTGGGAGATCAACAAGGTTTGGGCAGACCTTGGGCACCAAGTTGATGACCTTCCAGCAGCACTTGACGCCCGTTGCTGAATGGTGTCCCTGGCAACAGTCCACAGCTCTGTAATGGAGGACTCTCTGATTTATGGAATTAGAATTGAAGGACAGTTATTGCTACAGTTAACTTTAGCATTGCCTGTTAGATTTCTAGGTGGATTGTAAACCAACATGCATTTGATTCAGGATGATGTTTTGGCAGTGATGTTTTGTGGCAATATTTTGCATGGTCAAAGGCTTCATCAAGGAAACAAGCTTGATAACGGAGGCAAGAGGGATGGAGGGACAGAATGAAATAGACCCCAAACCCAGAGCTTGAGGCTCAAGCAATTGAGAGTACAGCCACCAACAGTGAGTGGGAAAGATTTCAGAACTAGTAAAAGAGGCTTCGAGGGATGCTGGGGGATTTTTTTTTGATAATGCCAAAAATCTGAAATTTAATAGGAACTGTAAGAACAACTCAGCAAATTTGACCATCACCAGCAACCTAACCTGGTCCCTTCACACTAAAGCAAGTAATAACAAAAGCACATCAGTATATATCCTTCCTTTGGTGTCTGAGAAGATTTGGCATGACCATGAGAGTCTCTCAAACTTCTACAGATGTGCTAGAGAAAGTATTCTGACTGGAGACCTCTCAGCTTGGCATGACAACCCCGTTGCTCTTGACTGCCTGACTCTGCAGAGAGTGGTGAATGCAACCAGACTATCACAAACTGGTCACTTTCTTCCATCCAGTCCACCTTCAAGGTACATCGCATCAGGCAGGTTAGAAGTATTTTCAAGGTGCTTGCCACCCTGTCCATTCCATTATCTTTCTTCTACCTTGGTGGGCCAAAGGGCCCGTTTACACACTGTATATCTAAACTAAACGCAATTTCATTGTGTAGGAAGGAACTGCAGCGGCTGGTTTAAACCAAAGATAGACGCAAAAAAGCTGGAGTAACTCAGCGGGCCAGACAGCATCTCTGGAGAAAAGGAATAGGTGACGTTTCTGGTCGAGACCCTTCTTCAGACTCAGGTCTGAGACCTGACAGACCTGAGTCTGAAGAAGGGTCTTGACCCAAAACGTCACCTATTCCTTTTCTCCCAGAGATGCTGTCTGACCTGCTGAGTTACTCCAGCTTTTTGCGTCCATCTTAAATTTCATTGTTCCGTTCCTGGCGCAAATGACAAATACTCTTGACGCTTGCTCTGACAGCAGACATGGACTGGATGGGCCCAATGGTCTTCTATGTAGTGAGATGTATCAAAGTGAGACGAGATTTCAAAGGGGGTGTAGAACTGAATAAGTGTGAATAAATGGCAGGAGGTGGGGTGAAGTCATGGAGGTATTTGTTAATGAGGTGGTAACCATAAAATCAAGCCACGTTTTGCATGTAGGGCTAATCAACGCTTCAATGTGTAGATTAAAACAAGGTTATCCAAATAGGTTATCCTAAAATTAGAGAATTCAATGTTCATACCGCTGGGTTGTAAGCTACCCAAGCAAAATATTATGCGCTGTTTCTCCAATTTGTGTGTGGCCTCACCCAGGCAATAGTGGAGACACAGGGAAGCAGAGTGGGAAGCAGAATGGGAAGCAGCAACGTGAGAGTTAAAATGGTTCGCAACCGGGAGATCAAGTAGGCCTTGACGGACTGACTGTGAGTTAATAGAAGGCAGGGCAGAATAGAGGAACTGAGAGAGAGAGCAGAGTATTACAGAGGTGGAGGTAGGCAGACCTGAAGAGAATGATCCCGGGGCTCGGAAGTGGTGTTTCAGTCAGACAATTGACAGGAAGAGGAGACATAACTGAATTTCATGAAGTGAAGCACAGCATGAAAGAAATGACAATGTTCTGCACCTGCAAATTCAAATACAGCCTTTAGACTTTTACGCTTTAGAGATATGGCGCAGAAACACGCCCTTTGGCCCACAGAGTCCTTGCCAACCACCGATCACCTTATAGTACTATTCTACATGCTAGCAACAAATTTACATTTTTTTTTTTCTGTAACCAATTAACCTACAATCCTACACATCTTTGGAGTGTGGTAAGAAAACTGGAGGACCCAGAAAAAAAGCGGCCACAGGGAGAATGTACAAACTTGTACAGACAGCACACACAGTCAGGATCGAACCTGGGTCTCTGGCGCTGTAAGGCAGCAACTCTGCCACTGTGACACCGTACCGGCCTCTAACGTTTCTCCCAGTGTTTGTTTTCGTCCTAACAATGTCCGAAAGATCCAGTTGCTGAAAAGATTCGCTGAATCTAAATGTCAAAGAGCTGCAGAGATTAAGATGACCCCAATGTAAATTAGCCTCTCAGTATCAACCTCTAAGGTCCCCCAGGCCACTACGTTGCAATGGGATCAACGCTCATCTTTTTAAACTCCAGAGAGCATGGGCTCATTTTGTTCATTCTCTCTTCACAGTTTAAACTCCTCACCCCAGGAATCAATTTGGTGAACCTTCTCTGAACTGACTTCAAGACAAGGTTATCCCTAATTAAACGTGAACAAACCTACATGCTGTTCTCCAAGCCTCTGTTATAGAAAACATGTTCTTAATCTTATATGTTATTGCAACTGTTCGTAACTAAGAAAAGAAATTTTGCTGCAATCACTGTCTCTCCTGGTTGCTGCCTTCTAACGTTGGAGATTATTTGACTGGGAATTTTTACTCATTCCAGCCTGTGAAACCCATAGATTATTATGCCCTGTGTTCACATATTCAGAAGATTTCTAACCATATATAAGGAGAGAATTATTCTCTTTAATTATTTGGGCTGAATAACATTTGCAAAGTTTTATTATCTTTATTAAAGATAGAGTTGCAATCATTTGTCTTGTGTAATGCCTGCATTGTTAATTGGCTTTCATATATCACCTTACCAAGTCAGCTAATTTGTTTTCTCTCCAATTGGTAAATTACTGAGGATTACACAGGAAGAGGGTGCGCACTGAAGTAAATTATGGTTGTCAATTAATCGTATCATGAAGAGAATAATTACACAGGCTCTGTGAGGATGTTTTTCTTCATTATCACACCTCCTTAGCTATCAGACTATATTACTCGCAATGAAATGCTTTGAGATGAGTACCGTGAATTGGTTAGCAAGTGAGTAAGACAATAGAGTAGGACACAGTAATGTGGATGGAGATTTATTATTTGCCTAAGATATTGCTGCCCCTATTAACATGCCTTAGAGTCATAGAGTGATACAGCACAGAAACAGGCCCTTCAGCCCAACTCATCCATGCCAACTAAATTGCTGCATCCACGCTGGTCTTACGCTGGTCATACCCCTCTAAACCTTAAAGATAGAGATAACGATACAGTGTGGAAAAGTGTGCTTCAGCCCACCAAGTCCATGCTGACCACCAATCATCTGTACACTAGTTCTATGTTATCCCACTTGCACATTCCACACATAAGGGGCAATTTACTGAAGCCAATTAACCTATAAACCTCCACGTCA
This sequence comes from Okamejei kenojei, assembly GCA_035221665.1. Classification (NCBI taxonomy): domain Eukaryota; kingdom Metazoa; phylum Chordata; class Chondrichthyes; order Rajiformes; family Rajidae; genus Okamejei; species Okamejei kenojei. The sequence goes on along the minus strand of CM069150.1, from coordinate 18,680,651 downwards.
TTAGAATTGGGGAGGACACCAGAGCACCTGGAGAAAACCCAGCTGATCACAGGGAGAAAGTGCAAACTCCACACAGACAGCACCTGTAATCAGGATTGAACTTGTGTCTCTGGTGGCGTGAGACTTTGCCACTGTGCTGTCCTGATAAGTAAAACTAAAGGTTTAGGTTTAATATTGTCTCGTGTTCTGAGGTACAGTGAAAAGCTTTGTTTTGCATGCTATCCAACCAAATCTGGTAATGCTATACCTAGATAAAATCGTCAAACTCGTGCAATAGATAGAGCAAATGGGAACTTGCTCCAATGACTTTTAAATGCTGTTAACTGCCTCTGCTACTTCATTTGGCAACTCTTTCCATAGACCACCACCATTTTTGAGGACCTAGGAATTTTCAGTGAAGATAAACATAAAATGTTGGAGTAACTTAACAGGTCAGGCAACATCTCAGTAGAAAAGGAATAGGTGATGTTGCATGTCAGAACCTAGCTACTAGTCAAAGTCAAGTCAAAAGAGTGTATTGTCATGTGTGCCTGACAGGACAATGAAATTCTTTATTTGCTTAGCACAACAGAACATAGTAGGCATTGATTACAAAACAGTACTACTAGTACAATCCTACACACTAGGGACAATTTACAATTTACAGACTGTATTTACAGAGTGTCGTAGGGAACCGGAGCAGCCGGAGAGAACCCACGTGGTCACAGGTAGAATGTGCAATCTCTGTACAGACAGCAGCAATGGCCAGGATCGAACCTGGGTCTGTAATGTCCCTGTAATGTAGCAACTGCGCCACCGTGCCGCCCATTCCCGTTCTATCGCAGGGTGAATAAAGGTGAGAGGAGGGTTGATTGGCAAACGTGAGGACAAAGGCTAGGGATGATAAAGGAGACACAAAGGTGTCAGAATGCCATCTGGCCAGTGATTTCAGAGAAGCCATTTCATCACAACATCAGCGCAAGAGCTGTACCACTGTAAAGGAGCGTGGGTAAGGTGCATGTGTGGGTAAGGTGCATGTCATGAAGTTCCCCATGAGATGCTGCACAGTTATTTTAATTAGTTCGATGAGAGTGGATGAGGCTACAAGCCATTTAAAGAAGAGTTTGATATCTATAGGCTATCTGCTGTCTATGGAATACCAATTGATCTGAATTATGCTTGGATTGAGCTGGATGCCTTTAGAGGATTACACTGTGAAGCTGAAGGCATTCAATGGCTCTGGGCCTGTATTCGCTGGAATTTGGAAGGATGTGAGGGGATCTCATTGAAAATTACCGAATAGTGAAAGGTGTGGATAGAGTTGATGTGGAGAGGATGTTTCCACTAGTGGGAGACTCTAGGACCAGAGCGCACAGCCTCAAAATTAAAGGACGCACCTTTAGACAGGAGATGACAAGGAATTTCTTGAGTCAGAGGGTGGTGTATCTGTGAAATTCATTGCCACAGATGGCTGTGGAGGCCGTTGGGTATTTTTAAAGTGGAGATTGACAGATTCCTGATTAGTAAACGTGTCAAAGGTTACAGGAGAAGGCAGGAGAATGGGGTTGAGAGGAAAAGATATATCAGCCATGATTAAATGGCAAAGTAGACTCGATGGGCTATCTAGCCCAATTCTGCTCTCATGACTTATGAACGTCTGACCCTATGAAGAGTTCTGACAACATATTGTTCCAACAGTCCGGGATTAAATGATATCAAAACAAAACTATGTGGGCACAGTGCATCAAGGTAAACTGATAACAGTTCTTGTTGAGTTACAAGCAGTGAAAATAACTTAAGGAAGGAAGATCAGAGGAAATAACTTTCTAACTTCAGCATACGTAATAATGAAGAGGAATGGTTGGTAGCTATGGCGAGTCAAGATGCAAGACAAAGATAAGGAAGGTTTCAGAAGGAATCAATGTAGAAAATGATATAATGATAATGTTGGATTTATGGCATTTCATAATGCGCTGACAGCAATATCTAATTAATACTGCTCTGTAGCAATTAATGCGTTAATAAACTGTGTAACATTTCATGTTACAGTTGATGGTTAGAAAATGTATTGAACAATTCATGGTTATTCATAGTTAAATTACCAATTGTAGTATTCATTGTAAAATTAACATGTATACAACCTATTTGGGCTAATTATTTGGAAATTATCAGAACTTGGAATGAATGTAGTGCAAATGTTAGATTTGGCCTCCAGGCTAGAGTCTGTAGTGGAGAGGACAAAATGAATGGGTAAATATGTGGTTGGTTACATTGATGAACTGTGCAGGAATAAGTCACCATAAAAAAGAATTACTTGAATAATTTCATGTAAGTCCAGAACTAGGATTCATGGCATCGGTATTAAGGATATGACATTAGTTTTGTTCAGTTTGGTTTAGTTTCGAGATACAGAGTGGAAACAGGCCCTTGGGCCCACCGGGCCCTTGCCGACCAGCGATCCCCATACACTAGCACTATCTTACCCAATTGGGGACAATTTACAATTTTTACCTAAACCAATTAAGCTACGAACCTGTACGTCTTTGGAGTGTGGGAGGAAACCGGGGAAAACCGACACGGTCATGGGGAGAACGTACAAACTCTGGCACCCATAGTCAGGATCAAGCTCAGGTTTCTGGCGCTGAAAAGCAGCAATTCTACCACTGCGCCACCATGTTGATGAAGAGATGTTTTTATACTTGAGGGAATAGAGATGAACCTTTGGAATTCTCTGTCCTGGTGAACATTGGAGCCTCTGTCATTGAGTTCATTCAAACAGAGTCTGTAAGACCATAAGATCGTAAGACATAGGAGCCGAATTAGGCAATTCAGCTCATTGAATCTACTCTGCCGTTCAATCATGGCTGATCTATTTTTCCTTCTCAACCCCATTCTCCTGCCTTCTCCCTGTAATCTTTGACACCCTTACTAATCAAGAATCTATCAAACTCTGCTTTAAAAATACCCAACAATTTGGGGGTAGACACAAAATGCTGGAGAAACTCAGCGGCTGAGGCAGCATCTACGGAGAGAAGGAATTGGCGACGTTTCGGGTCGAGACCCTTCTTCAGACAGACGTCAGGGGAGGGGGTAGGACAAAGAAAGAATGTAGGTGGAGACAAATTGGAGAACTGGGGGGGGTGGGGGGAGAATGAAGAGAGAGAGAGAGCAAGGGCTTCTCTCATTACTTCAGGTAGCCCTTGATCTCTCTCTTCATTCCTCTCCACTTTGAGTGAAAATGTTGCTCCTCAGGTTCCTATTAAATGTTGTCCCTCTCACCTTCAACCTATGTCCTGTGGTTCTTGATTCCCCTAACCCTGGATAAAAGACTGTGCCATTTACCATATCTATTCCCCTCATGATTTTATACACCTAAGAACACCCCTCATCCTCCTGCGCCCCAAAGAATAAAATCCTAACCAGCTCAACACTTCCTTTAGCTCAGAAGTGGCAACATCCATGTAAATCTTCTCTGCACTCTTTCCAGCTTAATGTCATTGTTCCTACAGCAGGGTGATCCATGCTCATGTGAGTATTGTACTACACAGCTGAGCATTGTGTTCGGTTTTGAACTGAAACCAATACTCAATTTTATTCAGTAATTGAAATACAAGTGGCACCACTATTTGATTTATTTATTATTCATTAATTTTTTTATTCAAAAAACAAATTGCTCTCTAGCACCACCCGGGTGGGGAAGTAACCCCGGAAAAGGGGCAGGCAGCCGGCTCGGGTAGAGCCCTCTTCCGCCTGGCACCGTGACTTGCGGATGGCCAGCTTGGCCAGGCCCAGGAGCAACCCAACCAGGACATCCTCGGCCCTACCCTCTCCCCTACAAGCAGGGCGTCCAAAGATGAGGATGGTGGGCGTGAAGTGCAGCCAGAAGGCAAGGAGCAGCCCCTTTAGATAATGGAACAGGGGCTGCAGCCTCACACACTCCATGTGGCACACAGCCACTTCCAGGCTGTAAAAGTGGCAGGGGGCTGGTGAATCTGTGAACTGCGAGAGAAACAGGTTGCAGGGAACACCTCGGTGCAATACTCGCCACCCCGGGTCCCCGATGTAGAGGGGGAGAATCCCTGCGTAGAGGGACCTACACCGGGGGGGCCCTCGCGACCGGAAGGCAACACTGACCGCCACTTAGTGTCCGGATGGTGGACCAGGGCGAGGAAGTGCTGGGCGTGGAGTACAGGACACGCCTCCCTGTGTCTCAGAGGGAGATGATTTGTGTCGAGGAAAGGAGCTTCAAGTTGTGTAGGACTGGCTCCCGGGAAGGATTTTGGCGCCTGGGTGAGCTATACTTCTGGCTGAGCGGGGCTTTGGCTCAGCCGCAAGTACTCCACACGTTTGAGGCCGCCCGACACCCGGTGGGGCAGGACAAGGGCCGGCTGCTCTCATGCCCGGGCCGTCACCCTCCACCGGCAGAGGTGGGCCCCGGTCAACGGCAACCAGGTTCCAGACTCTCAACAAGTCCCTGTAGAATCCGGGCAATCCCAGCAGGACCGCATGGCTGACGCCCACCGGGATCCGCGTACCATCTTGAAGGCAGCGGCCCCGTTGGGAAAAGTGCGTGCGGCACCACTATTGTCTTGTACAAGTGCAACATAACGTCCCCTCTTCTATACCCAATACTTGACAAGTGAAGGCCACTGTACCAAAAGCCTTCTTTACCACCCAATCCGCCTGTGTTGTCATTGCAGCTGGGCCTTCAGCCACCAACAGCCTTGGCTTTGGAATTGCCCCACCAAACCTTACTCCCTCTCCACCTCCCTTTCCTCCGTTAATAAGCACCTAAACCTATACTTTGGGCAAAATCTTCGTAATCGGTGCTAATTCCGCCCTGTGAAGCCCACGTCGAAATGACTTTGATCTTGCTTCTGCAGAGTGCCTTGGGACATTTCGCTATATTTAAAGGAACTATATAATTGAAAGTTGTTGATGCCATTACTGAAATTAAAGACTTGTTTTCTCCTGACTTTGCTGTATTAAATGACCAGACAGAGCCCATGGGGCTGATATTACACTCTTGAACCTTGAAGCTGAGATTGACAAATTCACCTCAATAAGATCACTCATTACATCACAGAAAGGGAATCTTTGGTCAAAACTGGCTCGCAGTCTCATCAGTCTCATTGCCTCGCTTCTTATTTTCCTGTGGCCCAACATTCATTTTTTCTTCGATTTTTCATTAACTTTCATTTTGTATTCGTTTCAGAGATAAGGCATGGAAACAGGCTCTTCTGCCCAAATAATCCACTCCAGCCTAGCCTGGCCCTGACCTGAAACATCACTCTCCATGTTCTCCAGAGATACTGCCTGACCTGCTGAGTTACTCCAGCACTTTGTGAAATTTTATGTAAATCAGTGTCTGCCGTTCCCTGTGTCTTCACGTTAATTCTATGTTATCCCACTTTCTCATCCGCTCGCTACACATTAGGGGCAATTTTACAGAAGTCAATTAACTTCCAAAACCCATAAGTCTTTGGGATGTGGGAAGAAGCGAGGGCATCTGGGGGAAAGCCACACAGTTACAGGAGAGAACATGCAAACTCCACATGGACAGCATGTGAGCTTCGCATTTAATGTTGCTAAAGCTGTGAGGTCACCGGTGAGGGTGGGGGGGGGGGGGGAGCGTTGTGAACAAAGGGGGATCCGGCAGGGGACCATGTGTGGCAGCATGTACCCATGTATCGTCGTAGATACGACTGTTCGACGAACGTTTGTAATGATGTCGGCGCCAGAAACGTGTGTGTGTACTGCTTAGGTACAGTCTGCTGTACAAAGAATTTCACTGTACCGAGGTACATGTGACAATAAAGTATTTTTGAATCATTGAATCATCAAACTCAGCGCTTTTGTACGGGCTTAAACCCCTGGGCCAAGCCAGCAGTGGGAGGACTAGCCACTGAGGCAAGGCTGGCAGGCAGAATTATTCACGGGGCTCATGTCAGCGATGCTGAAGAATGGTGGGCAAGCGCAGGTATACTCCAAGTCAAACAATATCTGGGTATCTTTCAACACACACCTCCCTTCTGATTTATTTCCCAGGACTCGCGTCTAAAAGAAAAATCACCTAGTGAATAGGCTGTCGAAGAATAAGAATGCTTTAAAACTTTTCTTATAGCTGGTTGGTTAAGTAAATAAAGCAAACAGTGAAAATAATTATTTAGTTTAGTTGAGCGGTACAGTGGAAAGCTTTCGTTGCGTGCTAACCGGTTACAATCGAACCATCCTATTTGTTTGTCCCTTGCGTGTCGTGTGTGGTAGTGTAACAGCGATCACTGGTCGACAAGGACTCAGTGGGCCGAAGGGCCCTTTTCCGCGCAGTATCTCTGAACTAAAAATTAAAGTAAACGAAACAAAATGTTCCTACAAGCTTTTTAAATTACTTTCTCAACCTTTCCTGTCACGTTTAATTAACTTTCTATTCCCAAATCCCTTTTAGAATTGTGCCCTCAATATTATATTGTCTCTTCTCTTTCTTCTTATCAAAATGTATCAGTGTTATATTTCATTAGCCACCACATTTTCTGCATTTCTTTAAAGTCTCTCCTCTTCATAGTTGCAAATGTTTTATCATCTGCAAATTTGGAAACTGTGCCCTGCACATCCAAGTCCCAGATTATTATATCTTTTGAAAACAGTCATTGTTTCTGTAAACAGACTCCGTACGTGATTTAAATACATCTTTAATCAGCACTGAATCTTAATAGCATAGAGGATGATTAGTTGTCAGTACATCTTGGCTGCTCCAACAGCCCGTGCTGGAAACAAGTGTTAGTATAAGTATTACAGTGGGGCGGAGTTAGAGATGCTAGCCTGTGTGTGATTGGTTGACATGCAACGTCAATCTACAGTTTCTACTGAGTATGAAGGAACTGTGGATGCTGGTTTAAACCCAAGATAGACATAATAAGGTGGAGTAAAGCTTTTTTGGAGAAAAGCTGTATCTGATCCGAAACATCATCCATTCTTTCATCCACCCGATGTGCATCCACCCGATCTATTCCCCTGATGATTTTGTGCACACAGGTACATACGTTAAGACCATGAAGTGGAATGCGAGGGGTTACTCAGGCTGGCTGTGTGAGGGAGCTGACTGTCATCATGAGATGCAGTCATTAACCTCGGCTGCTGTAGTGAGCTTGTCATTTTGACTGTGTATGCTAATTCCGTTCCCTCGCACTGCCGAGCTTGGCAACTCCTCCACACCACTGACTCCGCCAGCATTCACTGTTAATCAGAGCTACTTAAAACAAGTAAAAACATCGCTAAAGGATGTCAGCTTTATTTTTGTAAGCCTTATTTTTTTTAATAGTGAGTCCCAAAAGGACAGGTTAGACCCCTTTAAATAAATCTATAAGGATAATGACACTTGCATTATCTACGATTTTCCATTCACTCTGGGCCTTAATTGCCGTCTTTATTACGAAGTAAATTAATGAATTTGCAGCATCTTGGACAGTGAAATGTAATGAATTAAGGCAACCGTGTTTTAATGATTATTTAGTAGGAGGGTGATGAAGTCACGCAAATTGAGTGGGGCTGATTTGGACATTGTGCAGTGATATGAAACAGGTGAAGGCAAGTTGATTTACATCCCTTGACTGATATTAGCTTATTTCCACCTCAATGAAAGTAAAAGAAATCTGGAGAACAACTCAGAAATATCTGCCCTCCTCGCGTTCCTCCATGACCTTTCATTTTTGGCTTTTGAACGTCAACCCAACTCCATGTGGGTTGCAAAGCTGATGAATTCTGATTGTTATGCCATTTGCTAAAAGGTAGATGGAGCTTGGCTTCCATAAGGCCATTCTCTGGAGAGGATCCAGAGGAGGTTTACAAGAATGATCCCAGGAATGAGTAGGTTAACATATGATGATCGTTAGATAGCACTGGGCCCGTACTTGCTGGAGTTTAGAAGAATGAGGGGGGGGAACCTCATTGAAACGTACAGAACAGTGAAAGGCTTGGATAGAGTGGATGTAGAGAGGATGTTTCCACCAGTGCGAGAGTCTAGGACTAGAGGTCATGGCCTCAGAAATAAAAGACGTTCTTTTACGAAGGAGATGAGGAGGAATTTATTTTGTCAGAGGGTGGTGAATCTGTGGAGTTCTTTGCCACAGAAGGCTGTGGAGGCCGTCAGTGATATATTTAAGGCAGAGATAGATAGATTTTTGATTAGTACAGGTGTCCAGAGGTTATGGGGAGAAGGCAGGAGAATGGGGTTAGGAGGGAGATAGATAAACCATGATTGAATGGTGGAGTAGACTTGATGGGCTAAATGGCCTAATTCTACTCCTAGAAGTTATGATCTTATGATCTTTGATCAATTCACCTGCATTAGCTTGGCAGTTCCCACCTAAATTGTTCTCCTCCAATGCTTATTTGTCTTGTGGTTTGATCAGCCTTGTTTATTTTGTTTTAAGATGCTTACATTCTCAGTGTGAAGAACGTCTTTCTTGCATTTTTAGTTGTATCCAAATCCATTGTCATTTCTTTTCTCAGATTCATAATAACATTGCATTTCATCATTATTTTCAGATTTGCTTCTAACTGGGAAAAGATGGATATGACGTTAGGAATGAGTTCCTCACCAACTTCCTTGACCCTGACATGGGAAGGTTGAATAAAATTGGGTTTCTCTCCTTTTGCTTTCTTTGTACTTCCTTAGGAGTGTTCTGTTTAGTTTGGAGATACAGCGCCGGAACAGTCCCTTCAGCCCATTAAGTTCACACTGACCATTAATCACCCGTTCATACTAATTCAATGTTATCTCACTTTCTCATCCGCAATAGGGGCGACTTTTGTTCATTAGAGAGGCCAATTAACCTACAAGCCTGTAAGTCTTTGGGATGTGAGAGGAAACTGCAGCACCCAGAGCAAACTCACGTGGTCACAGAGAGACTCCACGCAGCCAACACCCGAGGTCAGGGTCGAACCCGGGTCTCTGGTGATGCGAGGCAGCGGCTCTGCCAGTTGCGCCACTGTATGTGGGACAGGATCTAACTGTGGTGATTTGCTTTGGTGAGTAGATTATTTTAAGAAATTGAACACAGGAAGGTGGCAGCTATGGATCCACAATCAATCGTGAGTTGGTGCCCGAGGGGAATAGCAAGTAGATAAAGCAACACTGATCCAATGTTGATAAACTCCTGCCAAGTTGCACACAATATTCAGAGCCAAAACTGTGACATTTAGCGAAGAGTCATCTTTCTTTTGATGAGGTAAGACAAATTATTACTCATGGCAAATGCTCAAATACTCCTACACGGCTGCAAGAAGACCTACTTTGAAATGTTTAGCAGCTCACACACCCAATTGCAGTTGTTAATTTACTCATTCACACCATTGTCAATGCCTTGCATTCCACTTGCTACAAAACCATTCCCATCTCCTATCAGGGTCACTTTCCCTTGTATGATCTCTGCTTCAATCTGACCAAAGATCTATGATCTTTGAATCTGACTACTAAGTTGTCCATTGACAAGCTTCTCTGGAGCGCTTCAACATTGCTCCTTCGAACAAGCTCACTCAGTGTGGTGAGCATTCTTAGTAGACCAACGATGGGTCACCCATCTGTGTTCTTCAGAGATGCTGCCTGACCCGTAGAGTTACTCCAGTGTTTGTGTCTTGTTTTGTAAACCAACATCTGCAGTTCCTTGTGTCCAGATCAGAGTTAACCACTGGCTTCTGATTTTTTTTTCATTATGCCTACCTCCCTTATTCATTAACCGTTTAACAACTGTGAGGACCTCATCGTTCCAGTCATCATGTATTTGCCTCCCCCGTTCCCCTCACCCGTCAGGCCAAGTGATAAAGAGGCATGCATGGAATGGACAATGAGAACTGTTTCCCTGTAATGGAGATAGAGGGCTCAGGCTTCAGGTGGGGTGAAGAGGGCTAGTTGGGTTTTGAGGACAAGTGTTTTCACCCAGAGGGTGGTTGCAAACTGGTCACACTGCTTGAGAAGGTGGTGCAGCCAGGCACTTTCATATCATTTACAAAATACCCAGGTGAGCAACAATGCGTGGAAGGCTATAGAGCAAATGGAATTAGTACAGATGGGTACGTGATGTTAGAATAGACATCAAAGGGACAGTTTCTCAGCTATATGACACCATGATTCTATGCTGTACCTTACCGTTGAACTTCCACCTCTCATAACCTCACACAACTACCTCCCTAGTCCTACACTTGGTTTTGGGTCATGCCCAGGAAAGTACAGGCTCACTGCCGAGTCACAACATTGGTAGTTTGGCTAAAAAGAGTTTGCATAAGGCCCCACTCCAACCCACCCTTAAAGTTCCTAAATGGACTGGACAATGCCAGTCAAATGTCTACGTATGTTCAGGAAAGAATTGCAGATGTTGGTTTAAATTGAAGGAAGACACAAAATGCTGGAGTAACTCAGCGGGACAGGCAGCATCCCTGGAGAGAAGGAATGGGTGACGTTTCGGGTCGAGACCCTTCTTCAAACTGACCCTTCTTCAGTCTGAAGAAGGGTCTCGACCCAAAACGTCACCCATTCCTTCGCTCCAGAGATGCTGCCTGTCCCGCCGAGTTACTCCAGCATTTAGGGTCTACGTATGTTTAGTTTAGTTTAGCGATACCACATGGAAACAGGCCCTTCGGCCCACTAACTCCACATTGACCACTGATCACCCATTCAGGTTTGTTCTATATATCCCACTTCTTAATACACTCCCTACGCTCAGGTGCAATTTTTTCAGTGGTCAACAGGAAGTACTTGGTATGGCTGCAAAATAATTTAGAAACCAGCCCAAAACCAACATTTATATGGCTATCAAATCAATAACTGAGAAAATGCAGAATTTGGAAGGTTTAGTTTTAATTTAGTTTAGTTTAGTTTAGAGATGCAGCATGGAAACTGGCCCTTCGGCCCTCCGAGTCTACGCTGACCAACAATCATCCGTTCACACCAGTTCCATGTTATCCCACTTTCTTACCCACTCCCTACACGCTAGGGGCAATTTCACAGAGGCCAATTAACCTACAAACCCGCACGACTTTGTGATGCGGGAGAAGGCAGGAGCACCCAGAGAAAATCTGCGCGGTCGCAGGGAGAATATGCATACTCCACACAGACATCATCCGAGACGAGGATCAAACCCGGGTCTCTGGCGCTGCGTGGCAGCCACTCTACCAGCTGCGCCACCGTGCTGCCCAATGCTGCCGTGGGTCTGATATTGAGGATAAGCCTGATGTAATCCTCTTGAAGATAGAAAGCAATGTTTTGTCTGTCCTGCGGAGTCTGAAGGAGTGTCCGGACGGAATCATTGCACGTCCGTTCCCTCCACAGATGCTGCCTAACCTGATGAGTGCCTCCAGCACTTTAATTTGTGCTTGTATTATTAGTTGCACTGTAACGCAAACATTGCATGAAAGTTTTTGTCTGGTCAGACATGTCAAGTAGAGTTCACGTGATCTAGCACTTTCTGCAAAGGTAATTATCATGAATGCAAATGCGTCAGTTCACTAGACCTGTGCAATTTTTGAAATGACCACTTCCATCGATAAGCTTATGACGCACTTTCTCAAAGCATTTACTATTTGGGTGATGTTGGTGTTGCAATCTTTATTGTTTCACTTGAATTAATTTGAGACCTAATCCCAGACGCACAGTTCAAATTTACAGTCTATAATTTTTTTTTACAGAAGATAAATATATATTACCTTATTGAGAATGACTGAGTTTGGAGGATGTACAACTGCTTATTAGTTGTCCCCGGAACGTCAGCAACTTGCATTTATATAACATAAGTTTAGTTTGGAGATACAGCGTGGAAACAGGTCCTTCGGCCCACCGAGTCCGAGCCGACCAGCGATTCCCATACGCAAGCACTATCCTACACACTAGGGGCATTTACAGTTTTTTAAAAATCAAAGCCAATTAACCTGTACGTCTTTCGAGCGTCGGAAAAAAAAACAGAGCACCTAGGGAAAACCCATGCGATCACAGGGAGAATGTACAAACTCAGGAATTAGTAGGTTAACCTATGATGGCATTTGTCAGCACTGGGCCTGTATTCACTGGAGTTTAGAAGAATGAGGGGGGACCTCATTGAAACACACAGAATAGTGAAAGGCTTGGATACAGTGGAGAGGTGGTTTCCATTAGTGGACAATCTTTTAGGAAGGAGATGGGGAGCAATTTCTTTGACTAAAGAAAGAGGGTGGTAAATCTGTGGAATTTTTTTGCCACAGAAGGCCGTCTGTGGAATTTTTTAAGGCAGAGATAGATAGAATCTTGATTAGTACGGGTGTCAGAGGTTATGGGGAGAAGGCAGGGGAATGGGGTTAGGAGGGAGAGATAGATCAGCCATGAATCAATGGTGGAGTAGACTTGATGGGCCGAATGGCCTCATTCTACTCCTATTCCTTATGACCTTAATCTTGGGCAAAGTGATTTTTAAAGGAGCAGAGGCCAATTAACCAATAAGCCTGTATATCTTTGAGATGTGGAAAGAAAATAGAGCTCCCAGAGGAAAGCCACGTGGTCACAGGGAGTATATGCAAACTCCACACTTCGAGCACCCGGGTCACTGGCGCTGTGAGGCAGCAGCTCTACCAGCTGCAACGCCGTGCCGCCCAAAACCGCACATGGGAGGAAACCAGAACACCCAGAGGAAACCCACGCGGTCATAGGGAGAGGGTGCAAAGTCCACACAGACAGTACCCGGTGAGCTACTGTGAGGCAGTGTTTTACCAGCTGAGTCACTGAGCCGCCCTTTTGCCTGTGTATAGGTTCGCAGGAACTCAGAGAATATGGAGGTGTGGATCTGCATTGCTGAAACAAGGCTCGTAATTCCTCCGAATCCCATTCCAAGCGTGGCATTTCGTAGATCCCGATTTTTTTTTTGACCTCCTGTGAAAATCGAATTTCAGATTCTTGAAAAAAAAAGCTCATTCAGAAACATGCACTGAGTACAGTAGCTTCATTAGTCATCGGACATGAGGCTGCTGTATAAATGTGCTGTGCAATGCAAAACAATGCATCAGAGTACAACTGAAATAAATGGGCTGTCCCTTATGCATTTAGCAAGAAATACAAGCACGTTCTTAATTGAAGGTTAAGCAAATAGGGAAGTAAATACCTGACAACCAAAGAAGCTACTTCGACTCGCCTCAGTTTAAAGCCAATGTCTAAAATCCAACTCAGTTTAGTTTAGTTTAGTTTAGAGATACAGTAAACCACGGAAACTGGTCCTTTGACCCACTGTCCCCACGCCGACCAGCGACACCCGCACACTAACACTATCCTACACAGGACATTTTACAATTTTTACCAAAGTCTATTGCACATCTTTGTAGTGTGGGAGGAAACCGGAGCAGCCAGAGAAAACCCAGTCAGGTCACGGGGAGAACGGACAAACTCTGTACAGACAGCACCCATGGTCAGGATTGAACCTGGGTCACTCGCGCTGTAAGGCAGCAATACTACTCTTGCGCCACCATGCTGCCCAATATTTGACTGGACATTTCATCAATTCAGAATGATGCTTCTGAGAATTGGAATAACAAATAAAATGTGGAGAATTTCGTACAATTGTTTAGAGCACAGAGCACTGGAATAGGTCGGGTAAATAGCGGGTCAGGCAGCACCTCCCGAGAACATGTATAGGTGATGATTCGGGTTGGGACCCTTCCTCGAACTAAGAGTCCTGGCCTGAAATAATGCCTATCCATGTCCTCCAGAGATGCTGCATGACCAGCTGAGCTACTCCATCGCTTTGTATCCCACTGTACAGATATCGCTCTTTAATTTCCTTAAAAAAATCCAAATCCTTTTAAAGTTAACAATGATTTTAACTTTAACTGGACAGCGCAGTGTCACGTCGGAAGAGTTGCTGCCTTACAGCACCAGTGATCAGGGTTCGATCCTGACGACGGGTGCTGTCTGTACGGAGTTTGTACGTTCCCACCGTGACCTGCATGGGTTTTCTCCGGGAGCTCCGGTTTCTCCCCACATTCTAAAGACGTACAGGTTTGTAGGCTAATTGGCTTTGCTAAAATTGTAAATGGCCCTAGTGTTATTGTATGGGGATCGCAGGTTGGCGCAGACTCGGTAGGCTGCAGGGCCTGTTCCCGTGCTGTACCTCTAAACTAAACTAAACACGGGATAGAACCCAAACACAATCACAGCTGCACCATCACAGATGGATTAAGGATCCCGTGGTCTCAGTGTGGAATTGATACATTAGATATGATCTTTAGTCAGAGGGTGGTGAATCTGTGGAATTCTTTGCCACAGAAGGCTGTGGAGGCAAAGTCAGTGGATGTATTTAAGGCAGAGATAGATTTTTGATTAGTACGGTTGTCAGAGGTTATGGGGAGAAGGCAGGAGAATGGGGTTAGGAGGGAGAAATAAATCAGCCATGATTGAATGGCGGAGTAGACTTGATGAGCCGAATGGTCTAATTCTTCTCCTATCGCATGGTCTTGTTATATGGTGGTGAGAGTGGGGCTGGGAGTTCCAGTGGAAATGAAAGACAATACTTGGCATTGACGGGTATACTATTACATATTTTTAAATGGGTCATGCTTTCAAACGCATTTAAAAGCACACAGAATTAATAATCCTGATTTTAAGGGACTTAAACCCATTTTAAGTCCCAAGAAATCTGCTAACAATTGCAGAGTGATTTTTTTATGATGGATAAAATGAACTGATAATGAGTATTCATTAAATTCTTGTTAGAGGGGAATTGCAAACAGATCTCCTCACTGAAGCATTGGCCCACCAACAAAAACCCATTGATCACAAGTGGTGCATATCTGTATCTAAATAGCTTGCATAAAAAAGATATTCCCTATTTTTAATCACAGTACACGGAATTAATAACGGACGATTTAGTGAACAGGAGAAATGAATCGATTATTTGAAGCTTTTTCCTCGGTCGTGAATGAATAAGAATATGGAACAATCTTTTTTTTACGCATCAATCATAGGAGTTTATGAATTAAAAGAAGGAATAGCCTAATCAGCGGTAGACAAAAGTGCTGGAGAAACTCAGTGGGTGAGGCAGCATCGGAGTGAAGGAAATAGGCAACTTTTCGGGCCGAAACCCTGCACGATTCAAAATATACCATATTTATGTAATTTTTACAACATAGAAAGAGGCCACTTGGCCCATTTTGTTCAGCTGGACAGGCAGCATCAATGGAGAGAAGGAATGGGTGACGTTTCAGGTCGAGACCCTTGAGGATACTGAGTTGGATGATCAGCCATGATCATATTGAATGGCGGTGCAGGCTCGAAGGGCTGAATGGCCTACTCCTGCACCTAATTTCTATGTTTTCTTCAGACCGGTTAGCGATAAGGGAAACAAGAGATATAGACAATGATGTGGAGAGATAAAGAACAATGAGTATAAGATATGCAAAACAGTAATGATGATAAAGGAAACAGGGCATTGTTAGCTGTTTGTAGGGTGAATACGAGAAGCTAGTGTGCCTAACAACCCGCTCACCTTTAAAGTGTGGGAGGAAACCGGAGCACTGTTTCAGGACTTGAGCGTCTGAGCGATAGGGAGAAGTTGAGCAGGTTAGGACTCTGTTCCTTGGAGTGCAGGAGGTTAAGGGGTGATCTTATAAAGATGTACAAAATCATGAGAATGGATCGGATAAAAAATCATTAAATTCTTTCTGTCAAAGGCTTTAAGGGATAATTAGGACTACATAGCCATCTATCATCGCACCCCCCCCCCACTCACATGTATCAACTTATTAGCTGCGAAGTTTTGTCCTACCCCTACTCTTTTCCAACTTTCTTCCCCACTTCCTTCCCCCCACGATCAGCCTGAAGAAGGGTCTCAACCCGAAACATCATCTATCCACGTTTTCAAGAGATGTTGCCAGACCCATTTACTCTTCACACTGCCTTGGCAAGGCCATCAGCATAACTCAAGAATGGGTTTCACCCCGGTCACTCCCACTTCTCCCCTCTTCCATCAGACAATGGGTACAGAAGAGTGAAAACACACACCTCCAAATTCAGGAACAATTTCTTCCCAGCTATAATCAGGCAACTGAACCATCCTACCAACAAATAGAGAGCGGTCCTGAGCTACCTCATTGGAGACCCTCAGACTATCTTTAATTGAACTTCACTGGACTTTATCTTGCACTAAAAGTTATTCCCTTTATCCTTCATCTGTACACTGTGGCCGGCTGGATTGTAATCATGTATAGTCCTTCCGCTGACTGGATAGCACGCAGCCAAAAGCTTTTCACTCAGCTGCAGTACACGTGACAATAAACAAAACTAAATCAGCTGAATTACTCCAGCACTTTGTGTCTTTTATTTTGTAAACTAGCATCTACAGTTCCCTGTATCTATACAGCCTGACATCTGGTTACATTGTGACTTCACCTCGAGGATCTGGAGGGCCAAAGAGTTTGACTCTCTTATTCAGCCCAAATGAGTCCAAATATGACCTGGAACTATAGACACGTGTCGTGAATAGCTGGTAGGGAATAACAGGATCAGACTCAGTGCCTATAATGGGTCCAAATAAGCTTCAAACTACATAGACTTGGGGCATTATTGTTGTCTTTGCACTATTATTTGCTCGTTTGTTCACACAAAATATTTTTGTTGTTGCTTATTATGGGTTTTGCAGAATACTATGTTTACATATGTGTGGTGCTGCTGCAAGTATGAATTTAATTGTTCCATTTCGGGACGTGACAATCAAACACTCTTGACCCTCTTGTCCTGACTGTTGAAACTGAATACATTAAAAATTATTGTATCTATTTTGCATCCCAGCTAAAACACTCCGTGAAGCTTAATTCTGGAAATTCACTATACTCTAGCAATTTTATACTCTGGGTCTCTATTTAGAATTTCCACATAATATAGTGCTCAAAATACCATCATTCATTTTTAACACTTGTCTTATCATAACTATAAATCCATTCGTGTATTTCCTGCTATGTCAATCTGTCTTTATATTGCTGTAACCCACTCTGTCAATGTAGCATTTTCTATGCACTGCTGCCCAGAAATTCACCCCTAGTTTGCTGCCTAAATGTGTAATCCAAGAATGCTGTGTGTGTTACCTCACTTCTCAAACGTAAATCCTTTCAAACCAATGGAACACAATATCGGAAGTGGAGTAGAATGTACAATCTGCATGATACACGTATCACTCTCGGAATATCACTCCTAACTAGGAATCTATGGGCAAATATCTCTTATATCATACACAAATTCCCTCTCTCTATACCAATTGCTTCAACAATGTCTCTTTAAAATCCGTTTTTAATATGGTAACACATTCAAAGATTGTTTGCAGGTCTATAAACGAACACAACCTGAAAGTGGCACATTTAAGAAATTGTTTGGAATATTGACCAAAACCTCCAACAAAGAGGTACAGGTCCACCACTGAGTTTCCGGCACCCTTGGTTCTGGAGGCTTTCTGGATATCCGTTTTGCCAGATCAGCAGAGGTTATTGCCTCCGACAGGAGCCCAACAGTACCGGAACGGTCCACCTAGGCCGCAGAGGGGCTGAGATCACCGGCCCACAAAGTCGGCCTTGGAAATCGGCTATGGGAACGGATCTGCCGGCTCTGTCTCTTTAATTTGTCGCTTGTGTCATATAAAGGACAATCTATGACCAAAAAAATCAATGGTAACCAAATAAATTAAAACAGTAACATCATACAAAACACACCGCCTGCAAGAATCCGGGACGTTTATTTGTGATAATTTAATAAAAGGTCAAATGCTATAAATGGCTTGACAGCTTGTAAGAACAATGACAGTGGGTTGATCCAGGATCAAGCGAGAGGCCATTTACTGTGTGATCGCCCTCTGTTCCGGGTTAGTGACTGGTAACTGAAGCTTAACCTTCTTCCTCGACTCAGCTCCACAAAGCAAAACTTTCTCTCATTCAAATAAATCCACTATCGTAAGATAGAGACACGCAAGAAGACCAAGCTAGAGGTATCTGAAGGCATTGAATTCTCCTCCTGTTGAGCTTTTCTGCAAATTTAGTTTCAATTACTTCCTGTCTATTGAATGAGCTTTAAGCTGTCTTTCTACAATCTTATTTCCACATCCTTTCCCAATCTCATTATACCTTAACAGTCAATGCCGTGCTACTCATTGACGATGGTAGTCAGCTATGGAGGACTGTTATCGCCATGGGCAATAGGAAGGCCACTTTTAGTCAAGGGTGGGTGCCTGTGTGGAGTGAGGTCATACAGTGTGGCAACAGGCACTTTGGCAACTTGCCACCGACCAATATGCCCCATCTACACTAGTCCCACCAGCCTGCTTTTGGCCCATATCCCTCGAAAGTAATCCTATCCATGTACCTGTCTGAATGCTTCTTAGATGTCATAATAGAACCTGCCTCAACTATTTCCGCCAGCAGCTCGTTCCATATATGTACCAACCTGTGTGTAAAATAAATTGTCCCTCAGGCTACTGTTGAATCTTTCTCCCCCTGTGCATTTACCCTATCTATTTCTCTCATGATTTTGTGCACCAGCTCTCATGTCTATAAGACCACTCCACATCCTCCTGTGCTCCAAGGAAAAAAGTCATAGCCAGCTCCACCTCTCCCAGTAGCTCGAGACCTGGCAACATCCGCGTACATCTTCTCTGCACCCTTTCAAGCCTAACGACTTCATTCATATAACAGGGTGACCATTACTGAACACAATACTCTAAATGTGGCCTTAACAGTGTCTTGTAAAACTGTAACATGACCGCCCAACCTCTATACCTCTAATGTGTAGGGAGTAGATAAGAAGACGGAATAACATAGGAATATGATCTTAAAGAGGAGTATAAAATCATGAATGGAGTTGACTGGGTAAATGCACAGAGTCTTTTACCCAGAGTAGGGGAGTCAAGAACCGGAGGATTTAAGATGAGAGGGGAAAGATTTAATAGGAATCTGAGGGACAACATTTTCACACAGAAAGTGGTGGGTATATGGAATGAGCTGCCAAAGGAGATAGGTACATGGATAGGAAAGGTATCGAGGGATATGGACCAAATGTGAGTAAATGGGACTAGCATGGGCATCTAGGTCAGCATGCTCAAGTTGGGCCGAAGGGCCTGTTTCCACGATGTATGACTCTATGACTGTGACTCTATGGCAAATGTGAGCGGGTGATCGATAGTCAGTGTGGACTCAGAGGCTGAAGGGCCTGTTTCCATACTGTACCTTTCAAAAAAAGGAACCTACTATATATGAGGAAAGATTTGCTGATATTGGAGAGGGCCCAAAGCAGGTTTACGAGAATGATCCCTGGAATGATTGGTTTAACATATGATGGGTGTTTGAAGGCACTCGGCCTGTACTCACTTAAGTTTACAGGGATGAGGGGGGACCTCATTGAAACTTAGTGAAAGGCCTATATAGAATGAATGTGGAGAGAATGCTTCCACTGGGAGAGTCTAGGACAAGAGGTTACAGCCTCAGAATAAAAGGACTTTAGAAAGGAGATGAGGAGGAATTTCTTTAGTCAGAAGGTGGTGAATCTGTGGAACTCATTGCCATAGACGGCTGTAAAGGGCAAGTCAATGGATATTTTATAAGGTGCAGATTGACACTTTTGATTATTATGGGTGTCAGGGGTTATGGGGAGAATGGATTTGAGAGGGAAGGATAGATCAGCCATGATTGAATGGCAGAGTAGACTTGATGGGCTGAATGGTCGAATTCTCCTCCTATAGTTGAAAGTAAAAGGATATTGGACGTAAAAATGCGGAGAAGGAAATATAAAAAATACTATATTCTGCAATGTGAGCTAAATATGCCACGGCATGGAGACAGTTCTTTAAGTATCCCCTTAACAAATGTTGTTTTTCCTCATGAATGATGAATATCATTTAATTACAAACACCAGCTTTTGTCATTATTTGCGCTATGGGTTCCTTTTCCTGAAGATTATCCGTCATTTCTGTAGAACCAAATTATCTTTTTAAGTCTATTATTTAAATGTGATTAGCTAGTGCTTTCCTTCGCCCCGCTCCTCCTTCTCCCCATTTAATTTGCGAACATGGATCTTGTTTACTTCGCAAAAATATGCATTTTGTCTTCTTTTCAATGAAAAACCTCCAGAATGTTTCAGGAATAAAATGCAAAGAATAATTTATGTGGGACTTGGCTTGAAGTGGCATTGATTCATGGGGACTCCAAGTCAATTAATAAGAGCAAGGATTTTTTTTTATAAACAATTTTCGTGAGAAAATATAACCTCAATACATCAACTAATTGCAAAGGACCTAAATGCTCTTCCTGCAGGCAAAAAACGGTGAAATATTCATTTCTCATTTGTACTTCTCTCCAAAAGGCTCTTTATTTAGATTCTGAAGAAACAATATATGTGCATAAAGCATGTTAGAATTTGCCAGGCAAGATCCTGAACTGTGGCGACCAATATGTACAATTATACAAACAAACAAGAGCAATTTAACAGTGGTTTGCTATTAATTTGGCCAGTCGGCACCTTATTTCTTTTCTTTTTAATGATAATACATTTTTAGCTGAGTTACTCACAGGCTATTTACCCCATAATGAGAGCAGATTAGGTAAACTGCTTTGTAAGCTGAGGCAGTGCAGAAAAATAAATGATTTTAGGTTGTTTTTTTTTTACAGCACTGAGTCTTGTTTATATTTGCTCTTTGGAACTGTTCCTCAAAGTTACCACATAACTGGCCCATATATTTCTAGGAAGCCACTATCTTCTTCAGATGCAAGTACCTTTCCTGTGAAGCCGTTTACCATGTTACCAGAGCGCATCTGACAGTATCTCATTGGAATACAGCCCAACTTGTCCATGGCGACAAAAATGCACCATCTACACCAGTCCCACCTGCCTGCATTTGGAACATATCATTCTAAACCTTTCCTAGCCATGTACCTGTCCAAAGGTTTTTCTAATGTTGTGATGGTACTTTCTTCACCAACCTCCTCTGGCAGCTCATTCCATACACCCACCACCCTTTGTGTGAACTCAACACCTACCATCACCCCTGCCTCACCCCCTCCTTCTCAGTTCTATATACTGGTTTCCGTCCCTCTCGCCTCTCAGTGGAGATGCAGGTTCTCGCCCGAAAACATTGACCATCCCACTGCCTGTACGGAGGCTGCTCGACCCGTTGGGTTCTTCCACCAGTTTTGCTTTTGCTCCATCTTCCAGCATTTGCAGTCCCTTGCGTCTCCTGCTGAATCTTACACCTGCTCCTGTCACTGATGTCCCTTTATTAATGTAGCACTTCTAACAAAGTAAATCATTCCAGGGTGCTGCTTGAAACAAGATATGCATATTACACTTGCTATTTATTCAAGATAAAATTTAAACTAGATTTTTCAAACATATATTGGCTTTTTTATGCAAAGATTTTCAAAACGATCCTGCCCATCCCAGACGGTATATTTTGAAAGACTTTAAAGCATTTATGTAATGTCATAGAGTCATACAGCACGGAAACAGGCCCTTCGGCCCAACTCGTCCAACTCATCCATGCCCCTATCTTTTCCCCTCGTGATTTTATAAACCTCTGTAAGATCATATTAAGATAAACCTCTGTAAAATCAGCCTCCTGTGCTCCAGGGAATAAATAAAATAAATAACAAAGTTTAAAAAACTGCAGATGCTGGACATCTGAAATAAAAAGAGAAAATGCTGGAAAACTCATTAGGCCAGGCATTTAGGTTCATTTCAGATCAAAGATCCTTCATCAGAATTGGTTCTTTACTTTAGTCTTTAAACTATAGAGATAACACGTGGAAATGGGCCATTCAGCCCACTGAGTCCACGCTGACCAACAGTCACCCCGTATACCAGCGCTATCCTACAAGCTAGGGACAATTTACAGTTCAAAGTAGCCAATTAACCTACAAATCTGTATGCTTTTGGAGTGTGGGAGGAAACCGGAGCACCCAGAGAATACCCATGTGGTCACAGGGAGAACGTACAAACTCCATACAGACAGCACCCATAGTCAGGATCGAACCCAGGGTCTCTGGTGCTGTAAGGCTGCAACCCTGCCACGCTGAGCCACCGTGTCGCCCTTTCTGATGGAGGGTCTTCGATCTGACACGCTGATAGTTTCTCTTAAGTATTTCCATCCATGCAATTTAGTAAATGGTTGAAAATGGGAATAAAATAATTTGATAAGATACATTCATAAGACAATTAATTAGTTTTTTTTATTAAAGTGTTGCCACTGGTGCAATAAAGGCAAGTCACTTTTGCAATGTGAGAATTTTTTCAATGTGTTTAACCAAGAGGAGAAAATGAATTAATAAAATACAAATTGGCAATGTAAACTTTATAATAATAGACATGACTCCAGCTTGTGTAACAGCACAAACACCTTGTTATAATCAATTCCATTATGATAATAAATTTCTGTCATTACAGGCTTCTCATTATAATAAACTGTTAGCATAAACCTTCTTCTATACATGATGAGTTTTCTCCCCGGTGTACTGCAAATCTCCACTCATGCTTGCATGGGCTGTAGCTTATTCAGGTTAATGCTTTTATATCAAATTCCTTTGAGCACAGTTTTCATGCAATTATTAGACTGGTTAAAACAAACATGTTTCTTGTGGCATTAAAATAGTGTACGATGAGATCGATTGAATTAGCCAGCCCGCTACAAGAGGAAGCTAAACATAACAGACACTCAAGCTATGATCAAGGCAAACTTCCCATCAAGTGAAGAGAGACATCACCATCCACATTTCTAGTACAAGGTTTGCATTATATTTAAAATGTGATATTAGCTGGAAACAAAGGAACTGCAGATGCTGGTTTACAAAAATATCTGGAAAAAAAGATCTTTGGTTTCCTCCCACACTCCAAAGACGTACAGGTTTGTAGATTAATTGGCTTGGTATAAATGTAAAATTGTCCCTAGTGTGTGTAGGATAGTGTTAATGTGTGGGGATCGCTGGTTGGTGCAGACTTGCTTGGCCGAAGGGCCTGTTTCCGTGCTGTGTCTCTAAACTAAGCTAAAGTAAAAAAGACACAAAAGTGCTGGAGTATTTCAATGGGCCAGGCTGCATCTCTAGAAAACATGGATAGGTGACACTTTGGGTTTGAAGAGGGGCCCTGACCCGAAACCTCACCTTTCCATGCTCTCCAGAAATGCTGCCTGATCCGCTGAGTTACTCCAGCACTTTGTGTTTTTTTTTAATGATAGTAGCTATCTTGATTGAAACCAAAAACTGAAACTAAACTTAATTTTTATATATAATTTTGCGCTACTGTACTAAGTCTAAAAATCGACTTGGATTGGTGGGTGGAAGGACCTGTTTCCATGCTGTATCTTTCTACGAATCAATCAATTCACTGGAATTTAGATGGATGAGCGGAGATCTTATAGAAATGTATAAAATTATAAAATGACTGGACAAGCTAGATGCAGGAAAAAAAATTCCCAATGACGGGGGAGTCCAAAACCAGGGGCCACAGTCTAAGAATAAAGGGGATGCCATTTAAAACGGAGATGAGGAAAAACCTTTTCACCCAGAGAGTTGTGAATTTGTGGAATTCTCTGCCACAGAAGGCAGCAGAGGCCAATTCACTGGATGAATTTAAAAGAGAGCCAGATAGAGCTCTTGGGGCTAGCGGAATCAAGAGATACGGGGAGAAGGCAAGCACGGGTGATTGATTGTGGATGATCAGCCATAATCACAATGAATGGCGGTGCTGACTCGAAGGGCCAAATGGCCTCCTCCTGCACCTATATCCTACATATGTTTCTATGTAATCTACTTTTCCCTGAGTTGACATATAGTAATAGGCAGCATAACAGCCCTGTAGCAGCTACTGAGAAACAAAGTTGCAATCAAGAAACAGTACCTAAAACCTCCAGATTTCTAAAGAAAGCTTCCAGTGGAAGTGAAAGCTTAGTTGCTAATATTCTGCCTTTCCCTTCCCCTGGTCCGCTCCAAAAATGGTATCATGGTTCTTTTTAAATGAGTCAATAATATTGGTTTGCTTGCTGACTACACATTGATAAATAAGGAAAACCATTAATCTATTCCATTTACAGACAGCTGGAGAATATGTTAACAAATCTCAGCCTATTGACATATTTGTGATCTTCCTGTTTGCGAGGAAGTTGAAAATATCTAAGATAATTGAAATCCATCCATCGTTTTAGTGACTGCTTTCTGTGACTTCATTGCTGTGTAACCTCACCCCAATGATCGTTATGTGTTATTAAATTTGGAAGGATCACTTTGATTGACTAACTTTCAGAACCAGGCAGCCAATTAGCTTAGATAGACACAAAATGCTGGAGAACCCCAATGGGACAGGCAGCATCTCTGGATAGAAGGAATGGGTGACGTTTCGGGTCAAGACCCTTCTTCAGACTGAAGCCACTTACAGTAGTTTAGTTTAGAGATACGGAGGGAAATCATGCCCTCGGCGCATTGAGTCCACACTGACCAGCAATCACCCATGCACTAGTTCTATCCTACATGCACAGAGATAATTTTACAGAAGCCAATTAACCTACAAACCTGTCCATCATTGGAGTTTGGGAGGAAACCGGAGCACCCTGGAGAAAACCCCATGTGGTGACAGGTAGAACGTTCAAACTCCATACGGACAGCACTCGTAGTCAGGATTGAACCCAGGTCTTTGGTGCTGCAAGGCAGCAGTCTACTGCCCTGCCACCGTGCCGCCACATTTCCTGATGTTGTGCACAAACAAAGAGATCAAATAGAACAAGTTGACCTACAACCTTAGGCTGTGCACGCCATATGCAAGAAGAAGAAGATGCTCTTTTTTAGTTACAGAGATATTGACTGACAACTGGATGGCAGACAAATCAGTGTTGTAATGGTGAGAACTGTCATTCCACAACCCCGATGATCCAGATTCAATCCTGGATTCCTTCCTGGATTCACAGTTCTCTTCTCACATCCCAAAGATGTAGGGTAACGGGCTGCCGTAGGTTATCCCTAGTTTAGGTGGGTGGTAGATGATTAGGCTAGTTGTGGGAGAGGGCAGTTAATGGTGAAGCAAATGAAACAAACTCGAGGAGTTTAGATGCTTGTGGTGGATTAAAGTGGCTGTTTCGGTGCCAAATGGCACTATGATTCTGATTCATCCTCCTTGGGTATTGAGAGTCGACCTTTTTGGTATCCCACACTTTAGCGAGTGAGGGAAGCTGGAGGCAAGGTATCGCCTACTGTCAACGTTTTCAGAGGTGTTTTGGAGAGTGTGGCCTCCTGACAAGATGGTTTGAGGCCACATCTCCACTCAGTCATTCCATAAAAGCTGAGGTTGTTAGGTCAACAAGGCAGGTCCTCTGCTCCTGGACCTAAGCATGTATGGACATGGGGTGACCATGATTGATGTTTGCAGGATCAACAAATGTTGCCTCAGAGATAGAATTCCTGCCATTTGTACAGAGGTTTGTGACCTGATCCAGGTCCATTAATGTGGGAACTGAATCGAATGCTGATGGTACAATGCAGAACCGCAAGAGTGTTCCAATGCAGGAAGTGCAGCCTTGTAGGTGAGACTCCCATCTGCCTATCAAGTGAACATAAAACATTCAATGGCACTAATTCAACAAAGGGCAGAGTATTTGGTGATATTTATCATCAGGAGAGCAGGGCGGCCCAGTGGCGCAGCTGGTGGAGCTGATGTCTCACAGTGCCAGAGAGCCAGTCTCGATTCTGACCTCGGGTGCTGTCTGTGTGGAGTTTGTACATTCTCTCTGTGGCCACCATGGGTTTCCTCCGGGTGCTCCAGCTTCCATCCACATCCCAAAGACTTACATGTTTGTAGGTTAATTGCCTCCGTAAAATTTCCCCTAGTGTGTAGGGAGTGAATGAGAATGTAGGATACCATAGAATAAGTGTGAATGGGTGATCGATGGTTGGCGTGGCCTCAGTGGGCTGATGGGCTTGTCTCCATGTCGTATCTTTAACCTAAACTGATTTAGTTTAGTTTGGGTTAGAGATACAGCGCGGAAACAGGCCCTTTGGTCCACCGATCCCCAGACACTAACAATATCCCACGCACACTGGAGACAATTTACAATTTTTACCAAGCCAATTAGCTTACAAACCCGTACTTCTTTGGAGTGTGGGCGGAAACCGGAGCACCCAGAGAAAACCCACACAGGTCACGGGGAGAATGTACAAACTCCACACAGACAGCACCCGTAGTCAGGATCGAACCCGGGTCTCTGGTGCCGTAAGGCAGCAGCTCTCCCGCTGCGCTGCTGTGCTGCCCTCATGTCTTTATCGTGTCATTTTCACATTGCTGGCTGCGCTCATAATGGTAGTTGCACTTCCTGCCATAACTATAATGCTCTGTTTGGCCGCAAAACACTTTGCGATGAGTTTAGGACTTGAGAGGCCCAATAGAAATCTAAACACTTTTGTTTTTTCCTCTATATTTTCATAAGAAGGGAAGGTTCAGAGCTGAAAATGGAAATTGCAACCTATGGCCGGAAAACAGAGGCACGTCTTTTATGAGCCAAAATGGGTATTTTAATGGGGTTTTATAATACTAGCCCTACACCAGACATTACGTAATACCAGGAAGATATCTCAAAGAGTAGTAAACTACTAAATAGCTATTGTCTGCACAATGGCTCCATGTTCAGAGAGTCCATTAGCAACTCAGGCAACTAAAATCACATTGCCTTGTCATTATAAACAGCCACTATACCAACTGTATTCAAACCCTGCATATGTGCCAAGTGCCATACAGGACTGTGACAGCTACATTGCGTTTGCAATAAACTCCTGATCTTCCTTCACACACATCATTTTTCGGTGAAGTGCCCTTTATGCTGAGTTGAACTTATATAGACAATTTGGTAATACATTTTTCCAGTCAGCAGAATTTTGCCTTAGCCGGCCCCTGTTTTGAAGTAAATTGGAACATTTCAGCATTTACACAACCATAATTGGTGGCACAGCTGCTAAAACTGCTGCCTCACAGCGCCAGAGACGTGGGTTCAATCCTGACCAAGGGTGCTGTCTGTGTGGAGTTTGACCACATATGCTTCCTCTGGGTGATCCAGTTTCCTCCCATATTCCAAAGATGTGCGGGTTAATTGGCCTCTATAAATTGGCCTCTACATCAATTCCCCTGACCTCTCTGTAGAAATGATTCTCTATTTAAGATTAACAAGTTGGCATTAATTTTGGTTTATAATTGTCAAGTGGTATCCAGGCAAATTGTATCATACATGAGTACATGGAATGATTGTAATAGATGTAAATAGTTATGCTGGAGAAAACATTTTACAACTTTTAATCAACTTTTGTACAACTGCTCACAGAGGTGTCAAAATTATTAGAGGAATAGATTGATTGGGTAAATGCACAGGGTCTTTTGCAGAGGAATCAGGAACCAGAGGACAAAGGTTTTCAGGTAAGGGGGGAAAGATTCAATAGGAACCCGAGGGGAAACTGCGGAGGTGGGAGTTGAGTCAGGTACTATCACAACTTTTAAGAAACATTTAGACAAGTACATGGATAGGATAGGTTTAGAGGGATATGGGGCAAAAGCAGGCAGTTGGGACGAGTGCGCAAGTTGGAGTGAAGGGCCTGTTTCCACATTGTGTGTCTATGAATAATACTCTAAATGCAAAACCACTTTGAGATGACTATATTAAAAAGGTTGGAGACACAAGGAACTGCTGATGCTGTAATCTTGCGCAGATTACAAAGTGCTGGAGTAACTCAGTGAGTCAGGCAACATCTCTGGAGAACACAGATAGGCTCCAGTTCAGGTCACCACCCGGCTTCATAGTAAAAGTGTTGTCTTCTTCCACCTGAAAAGATTAGCATTGAAACTATGCTGACTTAGCGTTTCAGAGTTTGGAGATGTAGCGCGAATTTAGGTCCTTCAGTTCACTGAGAGTGTGCCGATCAGCGATGTCTGTACACTGGCACTATTCTGCACACTCGGGACAATTTGAAATTATTACCAATGCCAAATTATCCGACAAATCAGTACGTCTTTCGAGTGTGGGAGGAAACCTGAGCACCCAGGTAAAACCCACGCAGTCACGGGGAGAACTCCATACAGACAGCACCTATAGTCAGGATCGAACCCGAGTCTCTGGTGCAATCAGGCAGCAACTCTACCACTCTGCTTCATCATGCTGCCTATGATCTATTATTAACATGAAATAGATATCCCCCTGATTCTATTGACCTAGACTGATAGGAGATTTGTTTTCTCGCTGATTGTGTCTCTAGACAGATGTGTGAAGGGATAAGCGGCCCAGCTGTTTCTCAGATTGTTTTCCAATATGGTGAAAATGATACATTAGGAATCTATAGAATGGACAGAGAGAGGAATGACATTGGAATTGCACAGAATGACAAATAAATAGATGAGCAGCCATCCATCTATAGTACCTTTTTTGTAGAGGAATCAAATGCATCATTAGCTCTCCTAAGGTACTGATTCGCCATGTACCAAAATCCAACTGTAGTTCATAAACATACACCATAGAGTCATACAACATGGAAACAGGCCCCTTGGCCCAACTTATCTTCATCGACCAACATCCACACGTCCCACCTGCCTGCGTTTGGCCCATATATCTCTAAACCTGTCCTATCCATGTACTACTGTTAATCCTGGCTAAATTGGACCAGCTAGGACTTCAAAATGGGGTTCAGTTTCATGGTTGCTGGGAGATTTGGTCAAATTGGAATTACTCTCTGCAGAGCTGGAACAGACTGCGGAGAGGTGCAGAGTGTCTGGAGCTTAGATACAATTTGCAAGCAAAGAATGGGAATATCTGCAGACCCTGTCAATCTGGTGCAAAATGCATAGAATGGATTGGATGGTTGCAAATCAGACCTACACCTTGTAAATAGTTGTAAATAATGTTGCAGAATCTGACTTTGCCACGTGTTGATTGGATGAGGTGTTGAGCCTTGTCTGGGTTTTCTGTTAATCAGGGTAAATGTTTCCAAGTTGACTTCCTCTCAAAGCCCGTTGTGTATTGGACTGTTGTATCATTGGGTTAGGGGAATGCCTGTTATGTATGGGGTTAATCTATATCTGTAATTGGGTTGTTGAGAGACCACCCCCATGTGGTTCGGCCCCTCGAGGTCCCGGGACATATAAAAGTCCGTGATCGCGAGGCTCAGCGTCGATCTTCTGGAAGTGCGCTCAGAACTGCGTAAACTTCTGGAGTGTCTCTGCCTGAGTGAGGCCGAGAGGGCTTGAACAGCCAGATGCGAGGATCGAACCTGCGGTGGGATGGGTACAGTATGTGATCTGTGACGCGCTTTTGGTCAAAAATAAAATGTTGTTGTTTCGAGTGCTTAATTCAGTGTTTTTACTGAAACTAGACTGGGGGGAAGCTTAGAAACAACCAATTATCAATACCTGTCAAAATGTGTCTTAAACGTTGCGATAGTCCCTGCTTCAACTACCTCCTCTGGCAGCTCATTCCATACACCCGCCACCCTTTATGTGAAAAAGTTACCCCTCAGATTCCTATTAACTATTTTCCCCTTCCCCTTAAACGTCCTCCACATTAATGTCATAAGTTCATAATTTCATAAGCCACAGGCTGATCCCGTCTACTCCGCCATTCAATCACGGCTGAATTCTCATCAGGCAAGAGGTAGAGAAGTGTGAAAACGCACAATTCCAGATTCAGGGACAGTTTTTTTCCAGCTGTTATCAGGCAACTGAATAATGCTACTGACAACTAGAGAGCAGTCCTGAGCTACTATCCATCTCATTGGAGACCTTCCGACTACCTTTACTAGACTTTATCTTGCATTAAATGTTATTCACTTTATCATGTATCTGTACCCTGTGGATGGCTCGTGTGGATGGCTCAATTGTAATCAAGCATTGTCTTTCCACTGACTGGTTAGCATGCAACAAAAGCTTTTCACTGTTCTTCGGTATACGTGACATTAAACTAAACTAAAATAAAAGTAAACTCCATTCACCTGCCTCACCCCCATAATCTTTGACACCCTTATTAATCACAAAACAGTCAATCTCTGCTCTACAAATACCCTCCACAGCCATCTGTGACAATGAATTCCATTGATTCACCACCCTATGACTAAAGGAATTCCTCCACATCTCCTTCCCAAAGTTGCGTTTGAGTCGAGTTTGCGTTGAGGTTAGTTTATTGTCGCGTGTACCGAGGTACAGTTAAAAGCTTTTGTTGCATGGTAATCCTTTATCACCCAAGGCAAACCACTGGGCTGAAATGTTTGTAACTATCTTCAGTTCAAAGCCCTAGACAGATCATTCATTTTGGTTTCACCATCACAAATGTCAGTCTTACTTACTTACTACGGCAAAGGAGAAGGCCATTTGCCAAGCAGGTTCATGCCTACTGCCAGATGAACAATTCCATCAGGTCCATTCCCGTCCCTACGTTTCCCCAGGGCTCGGCTACATGTTTGGTCACAATCACATTGTTGTTTGTGGGAGCATGCAGTGCAGGTCAATAAAGGGCCTGTCCCACTTACGCGACTTTTCAGCAAACTGTCTGCGACCTTCAAGCTCGGGGGCACTCGCCTGAAAAACCACGAGCTGGAATGACCGTAAGCGCGGAACGCACGCACACACGCACGCACACACACACACACACACACACACACACACACACACACACACACACACACACACACACACACACACACACACACACACACACACACACACACACACACACACACACACACCGCAAAGGCGGGGGCCAGGGAAAGCAGGGGAGCACTGTCTGAAATTCACACGGTACAAAGCCAAGGTGATACCCGCGATGAACGGGGAGGTTAAAGACGGCAAGCACAGTGTACGGTAACACCTTAAACAGAGCGGGGGGGGGGGGGGTGGGGGGGGAGGGAGAAGGAGGAAGAAGGGGGAAGAAGGGGAAGAAGGGGGAAGAAGGGGGAAGAAGGGGAGAGAAGGGGAGAGAAGGAGTGGAGACATTTTTAAGGAGCCAGACAACTTTTAATAAGCCAGAGATACACAGCTGTGAGGTTTAGCGGGCATTTAACATTACCGGTCAGTTTTCCTTGGTTCTGAAAACTCGTGCTTATGTTTTTTTCCCCCAATCAGCCAATTAAAATGCCCGGTCAGCAAAGGAGATTACCCACGGCTACCTCAACTACCTACAACGACATGGCGACCCCACTACCACTGCACTACGAGTTCAAAAGCATCGATTTTCTCCATGCCGACCAATTTTTGCTCGCAGAAAAATGATCAAAATGTTGAAAAAATTTCCGCAATCAAACTGAGTAGCAACCACTATGCGGGAACTCCTCTCGACCATGAAGGAGACTCACCAGAGACCACCTACGACCATGTGTCGACCATGCTGCGAGCTTGTGGCGAGCGCAGACTCTCCTAAACCCGCCAATAAGGTCGCCTTAGCGGGACAGGCCCTCCCATTTGCTCTTTCGAGTTTGGGTTGTAATCTGGAAGAGTTCTTCAACAGAAGTGGCTGTTCAGTCAGCTTGATGACATCACTGCCTACAGATGCCAGAGATCCTCTGGAAGAGAATTAGGCAGGGAACCGCGAACTTCTCAAGATATAGAGCGTCAGATCTTTGCACCCAGCTTTCTGTCCTGTTTTCCAATGCGCACAAATATTTCTCCCAGTCACCACATCCTTTAGCTGCTTAGTAATGGGAAATGTTGAACTACCAACATGAAAGGAGCAGAGACCTTTACATAATAGAGAGGGCCTTGGGATACATGCGTCATAGTGCCATAGATTAATGCAGCACAGAAACAGACCCTTCAGCCCAACTGTGACAATGCGCACCTCCAGATTTAGGGACAGTTTCTTCCCAGCTGTTATCAGGTAACTGCACCATCCTACCAACAACAAGAAAGCAATCATAAGCAACTATCTGTCTCATTGGAGAGCCTCAGATTATCTTTGATCAGACTTTACTGGATTTTATTTGGCACTAAACGTTATTCATAGAAACATAGAAACATAGAAAATAGGTGCAGGAGTAGACCATTCGGCCCTTTGAGCCTGCACCGCCATTCAATATGATCATGGCTGATCATCCAACTCAGTATCCTGCACCTGCCTTCTCTCCATACCCCCTGATCCCTTTAGCCACAAGGGCCACATCTAACTCCCTCTTAAATATAGCCAATGAACTGGCCTCAACTGCATAAAAACATTCACATTATTCCCTTTATCATGTATCTGTACACTGTGAATGGCTGGATTGTAATCATGTATTTTCCTTCTGCTAACTGGTTAGCACGCAACAAAAGCTTTTCACTGTGCCTCAGTCGATGTGACAATAAACTAAACTCAAACACAACTTTGAGAAAGGATGTGCTGGCTCTGGAGAGGGTCCAGAGAAGGCTTACAAGAATGATTCCAGGAATGAGGGGGCATATGATGAGTGTTTGACCGCACTGGGCCTCTACTCGCTAGAGTTTAGAAGATTGAGGGGGCACCTCATTGAAACTTACAGAATAATGAAAGGCATAGATAGAGTGGATGTGGAAAGGATGTTTCCGCTGGTGGGAGAGTCTAGGACCAGCGGTCATAGCCTCAGAATTAAAGGATGCTCTTTTAAAAAGGAGGTGAGGAGAAACTGTGGGGGGTTAATCTTTGGAATTCATTGCCACAGAATGCTGTGGAGGCCAAGTCAGTGGATATTTTTAAGACAGAGATAGACAAGTTCTTGAATAGAACCGGCGTCAAGGGATGTGGGTAGGAAAATGGGATTAGGTGGCAGAGATCAACCATGATTAATTGGAATGGTACCCATCGTTGGTACCCATCTCTTTACTCCCTATGGCTTCACATATGCACAACCCGCTGTGAGCAAAACTTGTCCCTCAACTTCCCTTAAAATCTTTTCCCTCTCACCTTAAATCTATGTCCTCCCGTTTTTAACAAGCTTTTCCATTTTCTATGGTAATATTATGACTTAATTCTACCCCTAACAAAATGGTAGGCTCGGTGAACAACCACTTAACTCTATTTCCTAAGCTGTTACTGCAATCACAAATTTCCCATAATATTGATTATTTAAGTCGATCCAACTAGACAGTTGCTTAACTAGGATGAATTATATAGAGTGGAGCAATGCTGACCTTTTTGTCCTGGGCCTCCTCTGTTGCCAGTGAGGCTGTTAATCCTGGCCAAATTGGAGAGACTAAGACCCTAAAATTGAGTAAAGGCTTCTGGGCTGCTAGGCCATTTGGTCAATTTAAAAGTGCTTTCTGTAGAAATGGGACAAGCTGCAGAATGGTGCCAGTTTGTCAAGAGCCTATATCAGAGCTGCAGGACAAAATGGGGACATCTGCAGACCCTGCCAATTAGGTGCAAAATGCATAGAATGGATTGGATGAATGCAAACCAGACATACACATTGTAAATAATGTTGCAAAGCTTTACTTTGCTGGATGTTGATTGGATTAAGTATTGAGCTGTGTCTGGTTTCCTTGCATATCAGGGCACATGTTGCGATGTTAGTTTCCTCTGAGAAACACTGTTTGAATACAATGTATTAGCCACTGTATTACTGGGTTACGGAAATGTCTGTCATGAACGGGGTTAATCGATATCTGTTATTGGACTGTAAAGTGACCACTCCTTTGGGTTAGAGGGCCATAAAACAGGGCATGGAGTGGCCCCAAAACTTGGTCGTAGTTGACAGACTACAGCTGCTTTAATGAGCCTGATGCACTTCATGGGGCGAGGGGTGGCCCACTCTCCAGATTTGGTTTCCAATTGGTGGGGTATTGAAACACAGGTCTGGTCTACGTATTGATCTATCTTTGCCGGGAGCGCTGATTGGAATGGTGCGTTCTGAAAATCGGCATCCAATGCCAGCGCAAACAGGCTAGGCGCTGAATCTCTGGAGTGACGGGCGAGGAACCTCGTAAAGGCATCGGGCTCGGTGTCTAGAGTATAGATTGGCTGGGAATACTCTAGTCCATTTGAGATTTAATTAGGCAATTTAGTTTGAATTAGAGAGCCCGCGTATGTCGAGTGGTACGCACCAAAACTAGGAGTCCGAGAACAATCCTAGATTTGCAAAATCAAATTTCCAAATACAGAATTTCACATTGAAGTTCTGCCCGTATGGTAGAATTCTAATTCTGTGTAGATAGAACTTCCGAGTTCGTGCATGTTCGTGATCAATTCCGAATAGCGGCTGATCAACAGTGAATGGTAACCCTCTGATCGATTGTTGATTAGTACCTGATAGCGAAGAGTAAATGAGAGATAGGAACATGGTTTAATTGGTGAAAGGTGCCCGGATGCGAGAGGTGCCCCAAATTCTGTAGAACTTAGAGAGGAGGGATAGAGGTCCCCCTTTTGAAGTCCAGTCTATGTTACTATCAGTGAGGATAGTAACATTCGGGAGGAAAAGTAGACATTTAACGAGTAGTACCCCTCAGCAAAGAGTAACCTAGGGAGGGGAAAATCTTCAGTATCGGAGGGAGAAGTTCACTGATTGATAACAGCATGACGCGGCATTGAGATCGAGTGTTTGTAAACTGTGTGCTGGCGCGTTAAATCATTTTTGTAAATCGTAAAAATTTAATATCGTCTTTTTGTATTGTTATCGGATCCGAATTGTGTAAATATTTTGTGTATGTAAATAAATTTAGAGTGTATTAAAATTTAGAAAGTTAAGATTTAGAGTGTGTTAAGTTCGCGGACCGCTATTTGTATTGACGTTTGTGTGAGTGTTCAAGGATTTTTGGGTGTTAGATAATTTAAATAAAAGTGTGTTTGAATTAAATATTTGTTGTTTAGATTGTAGTATTGTGAGAATCTAAGTCATGGTGTTTCGATTAGGTTTTGTACTCTTTCAATCGCTGTGTCGGGGGAGGAGTCATTCCACTGAACGATTGCGCCACGAGGAGGATTTATTAGAGCGCGTGATTTATAATAAACAAATGTTTGTGGTTTATGTAGGAGTGTGGTTGTGCCTGATAATGATAGACAGCATAATCTCCTATTTGTGTACCATGTTACTTGCGTGTCTGAAGATCATTTTTGGGTGTTTCGATTGAGGATTAAATGAGTGCAAGAATGTGTTTGATTGTGCTTGAATGTGTTTGATTGTTCCCTGGAGTACTGTGCTCCTTGAATGACTGGGGATTGAGACAATTGTAAGGTTGAAAGGGTGTGCATTTGTGTGAGATAGGAGAAGAATTTGAATAGGAGAGTAGGATTGGTGGAGCAAAGGAGTAAAGAATTGTGAGGCTACGAGCCATTAGCCATTGTTCTGGAGTGAGCTTGATAAATTTAGGGATCAAAAGGAAGGAGTGGAGGATTTAAAAATTCTGTTTCGGGTGTTCGGAAGCATGGGGAATAGTATAGATTGAGATATGACAGAAGAGAAAATGAGCCCATTGCAACTAATGTGTAATGAGTTCCCTCACAAGGCAGAGAAATTAAGAAATTTATCAGGAGTGTTAAATAAGAAATTAGGAAACAAGCTATGGCCGCCGGGGGGGTATTAGAACAGTAAAAGGGATAAAATACATAGAACGGATTATTTGACAGCATAGTAATAATGAAAGTGCAAAAGAATTAATAGGGTTATGGAGAAAATATTATGAGGAACGAAAGGCGAATAAAGAGGTTAAGAGGATGGCTAGTTGGGAAAAAGCGATCGCAAAACTTGGAATAGAACTGAAAGAAGGTGAAGTAGATCGACCTCCAGGCAGTTGAAGGACAGGAGTGGAGATGAAGAGAAACACACAGAACAAGGAAAAGGCAGATCTCCCGGAAGAAGTATTTAAAGATTAGGAATCCGATGGTTAGTGCTGACTTCGATGGGGCAGGAGATGAGTATTTGGAAGAATGGACAAATGTTAACGCTAGTGGAAGTTCACAACTCCCACCATGTTCCTCTCGCGTTTCCCAGGCTTCACTAGCACCTTGTATGACTTGTGTCTGTAATAAATATTTTAGGTCTGCAGAATCTATAACAACTCTTGCAGATTCTAGACCTGAACAGATTCTACCAACAGCAGATACTGGGGTACCAGATTCTTCGATCTTATCCACTCCATCATTGATAGATCGTCCAGTGGCTTACGGCACCCGGAGTAGAACGAAGAGGTTAGCGCCGGTGTTTAAAGAAAAGGAAGGTATGTTAGATATAGTTCAACGGCCAGAGTATTTCTGTGAGCCACAACCTAGACAGATTACATGAGTAGTAAGAAAGAGGAACAATTTATTTGGGCAGTATCGGGAAACCCCTAGGATTCATCTGAGGGTGAGAGTGATTGAAGATACCGAGATAGATTTTGATGTAACCGAAAGTTTACAAATTAAACAGATATCCCATAGGCAGTTCCCAGTAAGGGAAGGGCTGGGTACAGCGGATTCGACCAGCGCAGTAAGTATGAATAATCCCGGTGCCACAGACGTCCATACTCCGTGGAATCCCCATGAAATAATGGCAATACTAAACAGAATCCCCGCTAGGAAGAAGTCACCTTTGTAGATTATTTAAGAACCACAATGCGTGTATATCATGCAGATTCCCGGGATTTGTGGGAGACCATACAACAGATAATTACTAGATGAAAAAAACAAATTTCTAGTAGCCCCAGGACACCCAACTTATGAAGTCTTGGCAAATGTAGAAGGGGATGACAGTGCAAGAGAAGAGGCTGTTTTAATAGCCCTTGCAAAAATGTTTCAGAAACCAAGTGATTTAAAACGAATTCTGG
The DNA here is from genome assembly GCA_035221665.1 of Okamejei kenojei. Classification (NCBI taxonomy): domain Eukaryota; kingdom Metazoa; phylum Chordata; class Chondrichthyes; order Rajiformes; family Rajidae; genus Okamejei; species Okamejei kenojei. Next base: position 18,643,945 of record CM069150.1, on the reverse strand, counting down.
AAATAAAGCCAGAGAAGGGTGAAGGAGCAGATGAATTTCTAGACCATTTTTCAAAATTATATATGGACCAATCAGGTGACTTAGACTATCAGAATGGAGCAAGTGCCCCTCAGTATTGTGCTGTCTTATTGAATTGTCTCCCCACTAAAGTAGCGCACGTAATTAAGGCTGATAACAGGAACTGGTCTGAGAATCGAGCCAGCCAAATGGCCAGAGCTGTGAGGCACTATTGGAAGGGGGCTAGGAACCAGAAAAATTATCCTGTAACTAGAAGAGAAAGTGAACGTGTAGACAAGAAAGGATGGCCAAGATATAACTCTGAACCATGGATTCCCAGAGTACCAGCAAATTATGGATTTGGAGAAATTAAGGTTCCAGATTACTCAGATTATTATCACAACTACACTCCCAATTTAGTACCCATTCCAATGGAACCAAGGGGTAGAATAAAGCCAACCATATTGCCTAATCAATGCGACACTTGTGGGGGGATGAGACAGATATAGAAAGCTGCTCCTCAGTACCCCTACTCCCTTGAAACTGACATCAGGGAAGAAGGAGAAGACAGCCTACCATAGTGCCCAACTTTAACGTCATCTAGCTTTGGTCGCCAGTAATGTCTTTCCTTAACACTAAAGTAACACTATCTAAGCTTTCCCAAAGAAACAACACAGACAACCTATGACGACTATTGGGACGAGCTCCACTTTGAAGAACTGAATAAAAGACATTCCTCTGTGGTTCGGCGCAAAATAATCGCTTTTCGCCAAAATTTAGTTATAAATAAATTGATTTAAAGAGGGCTTATGGGATATAGTCTTAAAAATTGTTAGAGAATTGACTGTTGACGGCATTCTTCTCTTGTCTCACCCATGGGAGGATAGTCGAAGATGGGACGGAACTATTTAGTTACTATTAAGAAAGGGACAGACCCTCGCGGATATCAGGAGTTAGGGCATACCCTTGGAACGTAAGGTGGTAGTATAAAATGATGAGGTAGTCTGAAAATGTATGTATTTGACCGATGGATCTAAATTGTTTAACTCTTGATAGTAAAACGACTTCTATTATCAAGGTGGAAAGAAATTATCCCTACATTTGGCATTCTTAATTGGAATTATGATGAAATTGACAACATATGGAAATTGATTGTTTAAATTTGAACAGCTGGGAATTCCACAGGAATTGGAATGGAATTGTGTTATCGGCCACAATGATGTGGAATGAGAAGGATGAGATGGACACTGACATTCAAAATAGTAAATTGAAGGTTGAGACTGGATTTGGTTAAATTGAAACATTCTTCATGCTTTAAATTGGAGTCATGCCTGCAGGGAAATCTGGACTGAACCCAGCTGAAATTTATATGAGAAACCATCATCAGAGATACATATTATAACATCGTTTGAATATGGGGAGAGCTGATTAGTGTTGATCCTAGGATAGTAAAGAGTATATTATAGAACAGAATAGTAATAGGAATAAATGATAGAGCACAATATAATAGAGCAGAATAGTGAAATGGAAAAGGGATAGTATTGCAGAATTACAGTGAATGTATGGGAAAGCATTAGTACATGAGTGGTAACTTGCTTTATTCAATGTTTTTCAGGAATTATAGGTTATAGGTTTGACTATGGAAAGGGATGGAAGAATGGGCAACAACACAGATGGAGAGAATTCACGCCCACGAAAACTCGGGAGGTGAAGACTCATCAGACGGAAATTGTGAAGCTATGCCAATGAAAATATGGGAAGCTTGATAAGATTCTGGGAAGAAACATCATCATCTTGTTGTTGTTAATAGATGGAGAATGTAATAGACACACATATGTATATCTGGTTATCTGATTATCTGTCTACTTAGTTATCATAAATGATGGTTATCATATATGATAAAAGGAAGGAATGTTAATCCTGGCCAAATTGGAGAGGCTAGGACCCTAAAATGGAGAAGAGGCTTCTGGGCTGCTAGGCCATTTGGTCAATTTAAAAGTGTTTTCTATAGAAATTGGACAAGCTGCAGAATGGTATCAGTTTGTCTGGAGCCTAGATCAGATCTGCAGGAAGAAAATGGGACATCTGCAGACCCTGACAATTAGGTGCAAAATGCATAGAATGGATTGGATGAATGCAAACCAGACATACACATTGTAAATAATGTTGCAAAGCTTTACTTTGCTGGTTGTTGATTGGATTAAGTATTGAGCCTTGACTACTGTTCTTGCATATCAGGGCACATGTGGCAATGTTCGTTTCCTCTGAGAAACACCATTTGAATACAATGTATTAGCCACTGTATTATTGGGTTAGGGAAATTTCTGTCATGAACAGGGTTAATCGATATCTGTTATTGGACTGTAAGGAGACCACCCCCATGTGGTTTGGCCACTCAAGGTCCGGGGATCTATAAACGTCCGCTACCATGAAGTCCTGTGTCGATCTTCTGGGAGAACGCTTAGGACTGCGTGACTTTCTGGAGTGTCTCAGTTTGAGCGAGATCAAGAGGGCTTGATCAGGCAGATACAAGGATCGTACCCACAGTGGTTAGGTACAGTAGTTGGAACTGTAATTGTGTTTTGTCAAAATAAAGTTTAGATGCGCAAGTTCTTGTTCAGTGATTTTTGACTGAAACTAGACTGGGGGGGGGGGGCGCTTAGAACGAGCTATTTACAAGGCCACAAGGATACTGGAGGATCAGCACCTCATATTCCACTTGGGTAGCTTACAAGCCAAAGGTATGGACATTGAATTCTCCAATTTTAGGTAACTTAATACCCCGCTCTCCCTCCTTCCCCTACCCCCACCCCCATTTCCCCCCCTCTCCTCTTTCCCTTGAACCGCACCTAGAATTGCAGCTATTTCTCCCCTCCTCTTCCCCTTCCACCTACATTCCTTCCTCTACCTTCAGCAACTCTTCAATAGTTTTGTCTCATACCTTTTGTCTTTTCATCTCTGGCGTTTGTCCATCCATCCGCCTATTTTGAGTGGATGTATTACCTGTATCTACCTGCCATGCTTTGTCCTGCCCTACCTCTCTTCTAGCTTTGTCCCCCTCCCCCCTAATAATCAGTCTAAAGAACGGTCTCAAACCGAAATGTTAATCAATCCTTGTATAACATGTCACTGTTTGTGATTTGTCCCACCACAGTGATGCAGTTTAGTTTAGTGTAGTTTACAGCACAGAAACAGGCACTTCAGCCCACCGAGTCTGCACCAACCAGTGATTCCCATACACTAGCACAGAGAGAATGTACAAACTCCGCACAACCAGAACCCATAGTCAGGATCAAACCCAGTCTCTGGTGCTGTCAGGCAGCAACTCTGCTGCTGCACCACTGTGCCTCTCTGCAAACAAGATAGGATTAGGTAGAATTAGAGCCAAATTTTGCCAATTTGGCCATACAGTCATGATTAACAAGGGAATACAATAGGGGACCGAGAAGGTAACCAGCAGGGCATCAGTATTGAGAGCTATTGTGGAGGAGGTTGTCACCTGTCCTCACCGATTGAAGTCTGTGGGTCAGAAGGTCGAGGATCCAGTGGCAGATAGGGGAGCTGATTCCTAGATCCTGGAGTTTGGAGGTGGGTTTTGATGGGATTATGGGCTTGAACATGGGAAATAGGTGCAGGAGGAGGCCATTTGGCCCTTTGAGCTAGCACCACCATTCATTGTGATCATGGCTGATCATCCACAATCAGTAACATGTGTCTGCCTTCTCCCCATATCCCTTGATTCCACTAGCCCCTAGAGCTCTATCTAACTCTCTTTTAAATTCATCCAGTGAATTGGCCTCTACTGCCGTCTGTGGCAGAGAACTCCACAAATTCACAACTCTCTGGGTGAAAACGTTTTTCCTCATCTCAGTTTTAAATGGCCTCCCTTTTATTCTTAGACTGTGGCCCTGGTTCTGGACTACCCCAACATTGGTAACATTTTTCCTGCATCTAGCTTGCCCAGTCCTTTTATCATTTTATACGTTTCTATAAGATATCCTCTCATCCTTCTAATTTCCAGTGAATACAAGCCCAGTCTATCCAATCATTCTTCATATGACTGTCCCGCCATCTTGGGGATTAACCTCATGAACCTACGCTGCACTACCTCAATAGCAAGGATGTCCTTCCTCCAATTAGGAGACCAAAACTGCACACAATACTCCAGATGTGACCTCACCAGGGTCCTTTTCAACTGCAGAAGGACCTCTTTACTCCTATACTCAAATCATTTCGTTATGAAAGCCAACATGCCATTTGTTTTCTTCACTGACTGATGTATCTGCATGTTTACTTTCAGTGACTGGTGTACAAGGACATCCAGGTCTCGTTGCACTTCCCTTTTCTCTAATCTGACACAATTAAGATAATAATCTGCGTCCTTGTTCTTGCCGCCAAAGTGAATATCCTCACATTTATCTACGTTACTGCATCTGCCATGCATCTGCCCACTCACTCAACCTGTCAACGTTACCCTGCAACCTCCTAGCATATTCTTCGCAGGTCACACTGCCACCCAGCTTTGTGTCATCTGCAAATTTGCTAGTGTTACTTCTAATCCCACCATCTAAATCATTTATATATATTGTAAATAGTTGCAGCCCCAGCACTGAGCCTTGAAGGCAGAGCTATGTTCTTGTGTGCTCAAAATAGTCTTGGCAATCGTCTCCTGTGTATCTCTGTAATCCAGCCGTTCACAATGTAGCCACGATCTTCTTCACACAACCTAAAAAAGAGAAGTGGATTAGCTCCAAATCAAATAGACAGGAGAGTGTCCAACATCTTAAGTGGAGTTGCAGCTACATCTCCACGGGCCATGTATGGACCCATTCTAGTTTAAGACCAGCCTGCTGACTAGGAGAGAGTTACAAGGAATATAAAGTACAAAACCATGAGAGGAATAGATCGCGTAGATGCCCAGAGTAGGGGAATCGAGAACTGGAGGACATAGATTTAAGGTGAGGGGGGAAAGATTTAATAGAAACCTGAGGGGTAGCTTTGTCACACAGAGGGTGGTGGGGGATATGGAACGAGCTGCCGGAGGAGGTAGTTGAGGCAGGTACGATTGCAACATTTAAGAAACATTTAGACAGGTACGTGGATAGCACAGGTTTAAAGGGGTATATGGGCCAAACACAGGCAGGTGGGACTAGTGTAGATGGGACACGTTGGCTGGCGTGGGCAACTTGGGCCGAAGGGGCTGTTTCCACGCTGTTAGACTCTATGATTATATGGCTTTATAGGAGTGGCCGACAATGTCCTGGATTAATGGATATCTGCAGCTGTCAGCCAAGGGGAGAGAAATATATCTGATTAGGTACGTAGTTAAGAAGAGGAATATACACTCTGCCTGTGCAATCAATTTGAACAAAACTGTCAACTATTCCAATTCAGCGACTGTGACAACATGTAATCTGACTAAAAACACTGGCTGTGTCTGTTATGACTGTAATAAATTATGGTTGAGCTGTGGTGTAATAAATCCAGACTGTCTAATAAACTCAACTGTTAATTCATCAGTCATTCTCTTCCCTGTCTAACCGATTGAGTTCATTTGATCGCAGATAACAAGCATCTACAGCTTTAGTTTAAATACCATTTCTTGTTGCGATGCCACGACACATTTAGGATCAGTGCTTACATGTACCGCCTTAATTAGATTCACCTGCACAGAAAGCCCGGGAACTCGCTGACAACAACACTGTGACTCCATAAATTGCCAACTTCTTGCAGCTTTCAAAAGAACAAATACCTCCTTGTCCATTAGCAAACTTGCCGGAATTTTATTTTGACCTTTTACTATGCATTTGTCAGAATAGCTTTTTCTGCCTCATATTTTTTACCTAGGAATATTTACAAATTTCCATCTTGAAAGAAACCACATTAAAATATCATATTTTGCAGTCTTTTGCAAACCTCTTGCAAAACTGAGTTGGTGCCTTTGCATTTTGTATTTGTCTAATAATATTTGCTGAAATATTTAATATTGGAAAGCAGAGATGTCCACAATTGATTTATGTCCTTGGTCTATCAATTCTACTGGAAATACCTGCAGGTTCAGAACTATATGCGGTTTGATCCTGACTACGGGTGCTATCTGTACGGCGTTTGTACGTTCTCCCCGTGACCATGTGGGTGCTCCAGTTTCTACCCATATTCCAAAGATGTACAGGTTTGTAGGTTAATTGGATTTGGTAAAATTGTAAATTGTCCCTGTTGTGTAGGATAGTGCAAGTGTACAGAATGATCACTGGTCAGCACAGACTCCGTGGGCCAAAGGGCCTGTTTCCACGCGATATCTCTAATGTCTCAAGTCTAAAGAATAAATGAATACTGAACTTACACACATAAAGTTATATTTTGCTAAAATTGTATTATATTATATCTCGGACAGTCGTGAGCCCCATCGAGGGGTGCGGACTTAACATTGGAGCTGATCCCTTGCCTGGGATCACTCCAACCGTGGCCAGCAGACACACCATCAAGAGCTCGCAGTGTCGGGAGAGGCCGATGTCCAATGCCGCGGAAGGTTCGACCAGCCCTGATGCGACGTTCAAGCAGGAGCTGATCGCCCCGACGTGGAGGGCCCAAACGCCACCGGTTACAGGAGTCAAGATTGTCCCGTTAACAGAAGGCTTGAGGCCCCTGACCGCGGGAGAGCAAAGTGTGATGTTTGGTGGACTGTGTGGGGTGGGAGGACCCGTTGCTCCTCCCGTGCAACAGGACAAAGGGAGATGTTTTTGTATATAATTTATCCTGTCTGTAATGTGTGAGTGTGCAGCCATTTTGAACAGTCTTGCTGCCAGCATTGAGCAAAGCATTAAAGACTTCTGTTGTAAATTAAAGACTCTCAAGTTTTGTGCAGACCTAGAAAAAGAACACGAAAGTGGTGTCAGAAGTGGGATACTTCGGATTGCGTCCAAAGACCCAGATAAGAGCCTATTTTTCGATTTTTGAGTTCTGTAATGTACTCAAACTAACATGTCTCGGCAATTCGATCGTTTCGATCCCGAGCGAGAAAGGTGGTTATCGTATTTAATGCGCGCTGAGTTTTATTTTAAAAGTATGGCAATTACAACCGACCAGAGGAAGAAGGCTCTCTTGTGTTCATCAATGTCTCCAGAAAATTTTGCAGCGCTTCAAAATTTACTTACAGAAGTAACTGAAGCCTCATATGGTGAAATCACAACGGCGTTGCAGCTGCATTTCGAAGAAAGTCGAATTTTCCTCACAGCTCGCCTTGATTTCTAGAGGACAGTGCAACAGGAAGGGCAATCGATTACCGAATTTCTTGCCGAACTTTGCACCAAGGCAAAGGCATGTGATTTTAAAACTCAATGCTGCGAAAAGTGCCAAGACAATGCGTTGCGGGATAGACTGGTCATGGGCTGCAGGCACGCATTCATCCAGCAGGCGATCCTCAAGGAATCGGATGCCTCATTGAAGAATGTGCTGCAGTGTGCTAAGATGGCTGAACTGATGAGTAAAGAACTGCACAAAATGGCCGTCGAAACAGCGTCGAAGCTCCCTCAGGAGGTGCGTACAGTTCGTCAGACTTGTCCGCAACGCCAGAAATCAGTTGATCGACCCAGAGAAAATCTGGAGAAGGTGGGACAGTTTCAGAAGAGCCGTTCCCCTGTGGGGGGAGGATCGAAACCCTGCTACCGGTGCGGCTCGACTGCTCATCCTCACCGTGAGTGCCCGTATATCACGTCCGTTTGTTATGCCTGTTACAGAAGAGATCATCTCCAGGCAGTGTGTCAATCCGTAGGAAAGCTGAGAAAGGGCGAGAAAGCCAAAACACAGTCGACCAAATCGCAGAGACCATTCCTATGTCTACGATCACCGACAAGAAGAGGATTTGGCTGCGGTTCTCGAACGTCGATCTACAGTTCCAGGTGGACACTGGTGCGGCTGTGTCGCTAGTGGGTCAGGACATTTGGGAGAGGATCAGATCGTTGAAAACTGAAACCGGCCAACATCTGCCTTTTCGGATACAGATGATAGCCCATTCCCACGAAAGGCAAATGCACTGTTGCCGTTTCCTGTAATGGTATTACACAGATGTTGCCGCTGATCGTCGTTGGTATGGATTGCAACATGGTCAGCAAGTGCGTGAACAACCTGCGAAAACATGACGTTGAATGGCACTGGTCCAAAGAGTGTGATCATGCATTCACCAGGTTGAGGGAGATGCTCGCCCAGAAGACGGGTTTGCTCCACAATGACCCATCGAAGCCAATCTCGCTGGCCGCCGATGCATCGCCGTATTGTCATGGAGCTGTAATCTCACAAAAGGCACCGAACGGCAAGGAAGAACCAATCGCGTTCGCATCCAAAACGCTGACGACCGCCGAGAAAACCTATAAGTGGAGAAAGAACAGCGTACAGATAAAGCAAATACTGATATCTCTTCAAAAGAGAACTCTGAGGAAAAATCTGTTGATTCTGAGCCTTTAGCAAGGGTTGGGGAAAAAAAGAGTGAAGCGAGGTCCAGCCAAATGGAGATGTTCAAACTGGAAAGGGGGAATGTGATGTTTGGTGGACTGTGTGGGGTGAGGAGATGTTTTTGTATTTAGTTTATCCTGTCTGTAGTGTGTGAGTGTGCAGCCATTTTAACTAGTCTTGCTGTCAACATTGAGCAAAACGTTAAAGACTTCTGTTAAAGACTCTCAGGTTTTATGCAGACCTAGAAAAAGAACACAAAACAAAGGGAAGAGGCTTGAAGTTTATTTCGCTTTCCATCACCGTGAGGAATGTGTAGGAGTCACTGTGGTGGATGTTCATGTTAAAATGTGTTTTGGATGATCCGTTGCTTTTATTTGTATGACTGACTTGGCAAATGAAATTCATTGCAAAACATACTTGGCAAATAAAGTACTATTCTGCTCCTGATTCTGATTCTTTTGTCCCAACCATCTGCCTATCTAAACCCCCCTCTCCTGTGTCTACCTATAACCTGCCACGCTTTGACCCGCCTCTTCTCTCAACCAGCTCTCTTCCCACGCCCTCCCTCCCCCCTCAATCAGTCTGAAGAAGGGTGCAGTATTAGGGCAGCTGGGTGGTGCAGCGGTAGAGTTGCTGCCTCACAGCACCATAGACCTGGGTTCCATCCTGACTATGGGGGCTGTCTGTACGTTCTCACCCTGACCGCGTGGGTTTTCCCTGGGTGCTCTGGTTTCCTCCCACACTCCAAAGACGTACAGGATTGTGGGTTAATTTGGCTCTGGTAAAATAGTAAATTGATCCTCGTTTGCAAGATAGTGCTGGTGTACGGGGATCGCTGGTCGGCGCAGACTTGCTGGGCCTGTTTCCGCGCTGTATCTCAAAACTAACCTAAACAGGAAAAAGGCACATTGTACCAATAAGAACAATGGCATAACAATGCAATTGATCAGTCATTGATTTATAGTTATTGATACATTCATATTCATTGCACATTTTTTATTGGGAGGTCAGATAACACTTAAACTCAAAGGCAAAGCACTGTTAATGACATTAAGATTGAGCTGGCTAATTCTATTAATGATGCCCTTCGAATTATGATCAGAAGTCATCCAAACTTCCTGCTTGAAGGTCACGAATAACAATGATTAATACGATTAAGTAATCTTGCTTCAATAAATTAACCACTTTAATGTAATTGTTTTCTGTTGTTTGACATAACCTTTCACTAAACCTCGGCTTCTTAAGCATGTTAAAGTAATTTTATTTTGGGTGATCAAAAAACAACTGCCATTTTAATGGAGGAATTAAGAGAAAAGTCCTTGGGGTAAAACATAACAAGGGACTAACTTTGGCAGTCCACGTTCTCACAATTCAGAACTTCGGAAAGTTTGGTATCTGACTAAACCGGTAATATTTGCCCGAAGCCCCCATAGCTGATATGCCTTCAACTGACGTAATTCCCAGGAAAGTCTATTATCTAACCGCCTGACAGCTAAAAAATAATAATTAAAGAAGTGTTGAAATGTTAATATAAATATCATCCGAAAGCCTAGAAAATCTGCATGACCAGTACCATCAAAGTCCCAAGCATGCCAGTTAAATGGACTTCAACTTGCATACTTCTTCAATGCTGAATCTTCATTCCACTTTGAGAAGGTGTCTGAGTTACATTGCTCTATTTCCCACCTTCTTCTCTGCATAGGTTGAGAGGGATATGGGCCAGATGTGGGTAGGTGAGACTAATGTAGGTGGAGCATCTTGGTCGGCAAGGGCAAGTTGGGCTGAAGGGCCTATTTCCATGCTGTTTGATTCTCTCACTCTATGACTACCTATCTGCATCACCACCTCTTGGACTTAATATCCTAGAATTTACTAGTAGAGGCAATTCTGCATTGGGATTTTGCAGAGGTTATGTCGCGAGTATTATTCCAGTGCTTTGAGGTGCTTGCCTTCCAATCTTTCAATAATACACGAAATACCTCCACAAAATCCTGCAAATCCACCAGCAGGATAGCTAGGCAAGTTTCACCTCCATTTCCCAGTTGAGGAATCCCAGCATCGAGATCTTATCGGTAAATGGCTACGTCGCCAGCATACAAGTACCTGACAACAAGCTTGCAAAGCCATCTAGCTGCAGCAAGCCGCATTGTGTCTGGGGCAGAACAGTAGCGCAGCGGTAGAGTTGCTGCCTTACAGCTGCAGAGACCCAGGTTTGATCCTGACTATGGGTGCTGTCTGTATGGAGTTTCAACGTTCTCCCTGTGATCGCGTAGGATTTCCCCAGGTGCTTTGGTTTCCTCCCGCATTCCAAAGACATGCAGGTTTGTAGGTCAATTGGCTTTGTTAGGTTGTATAATTGTCCCCTGTGTGTAGGATAGTGTTAGCGTGCAGGGTGATCGCTGGTCAGTGCGGACTCGGTGGGTCTCTGTACAGTATCTCCAAAGTCTAACGGCTGAAAGACTTAATGGAAGATAATGGATGCACATCTATGCAGCATTGCAACAGGTCCTTCAGCCCATGTTGACCATTAGTCACCTGTTCATACATGTTAACCATGAAGAGAAGTTTTGACCCAAAAAGTCACCTATCCATATTCTCCAGAGATGCTGCCTGACCTACTGTGATACTCCAGCACTTTGCATCCTTTAGTGTATTAACCAGCATCTTTACTTTAAAACTTTAGAGATATAGTATGGAAACAGTCCCTTCGGCCCATTTTGTCCGCACTGACCAGCAATCACCCCTTACACTAGTACTATTCTACACACTAGGGACAATTAACAAATTATAGATGCCAATTAAACTACAAACCTCTGCATCTTTGAAATGTGGGAGGAAACTCATGTGGTCACTGGGAGAATGTACCAATTCTGTACAGACAACACCCGTCAATGCAAACCCGGGATCAAACCCGGGTCTCTGGTGCTGTAATGCAGCGACTCTACTGCTGCGCCACTGCTCCGCCCCAAGCTGGAGTTCTTTGTTTCTATTCTTTCAAGGACTGTTGCAGCAACTATCCCCCCCTTTGCTTTCTCCTGCTCAGTCCGGTGCTATTTCTCAATGGATGCCTCAGCAGGTGAATGATTCAGAAAGGGGAGATGTCCAGATCGGCCAAAGATGACAGCTGTTAGAAAATCGAGCCCGGCAAGTTTTTCCTGGAATTGCGGCTGGCTGCGATAATCCTACTGGAGAAGGCCTGGGGAAAAGCTATCAGGACCATCTAAATGTGAGACTAGCGAAAGCAATGTGAAATTCTATATGTCAATACAGTCGGAACATGTGTTTATGTCAGTGCAAAATGGGTATCTTGTTTGTGCACTTGATGCCTCCATTACAAGAGTGACCATGCTTGAAAAGTAAATCATTGGCTGTGTACAGCAGGGAACATCCATGTGTGAATGGAAGCTAGCAAAAGAAATGCGTCTCAACTTTACTGACCAGTTTCCCTATTTAATAATCGGATTTGATCAGACCTTAGGACCATGAGACATAGGAGAATAATTAGGCCATTCAGCCCATTGAGTCTTCTCTGCCTTTCAATCATGGCTGATTTATTTTTTTCCCCATTTTTTTGTCTTCTCTCCGTAACCTTTGACACCCTTCCTAATCAAGAGCATATCAATCTCTGTCTTAAAAATACCCAATGTCTTGGCCTCTACAGCTGTCTGTGGCAGAATTCCACAGATTCACCACCCTCTGGCTAAGGAAATTCCTCCTCATTAGAACACGCACATGCAACGGGTTGGCTTGGGATAAACGGACCATTGGATGAACGTTAACAGTGGAGCAAACAGCACGTGGTGTCTGTGCTTCCATTGAGACAAAGAGCAGCAAGGAACCACACAGGCTCTCTGTGCACTGGCACCTGTGTTGACATGAACTGCCGAGTTGCTCCATCATATGAGTGGTACCAAAATATGGCGGCACTGTAGCACAGCAGTAGAGCAATTGCCTCACAACGCCAGAGTCCGAGGTTCGATCCTGAATAGGGGTGCTGTCTGTGCAGAGTTTGTACGTTCTCCTTGTGACCTCGTGGGTTTTCTCCGGTTTCCTCCCACACTCCAAAGTCATGCACGTTTGTTGCTTGATTGGCTTCTGTAAATTGTCCTTAGTGTGTAATATGAGAAAGTGGGTCTAGTGTGTGGGTGATCATTGGTCAACGTGGACTCAGAGGGACGAAGGGCCTGTTTCCATTCTGCATCTCTAAACTAAACTAAAGACCGCAAACATGGAGTCACAGAGTCATAGAATCATAGAGTCACACAGCGCGGAACAACCTGCCATGCTAACCAACATGCCCCGTCCACACTTGTCCCAACTAAGTGCTTTTGGCCCATATCCCTCAAATCCTATCCTATCCAGGTACCTGCCTAAATGTTTCTTAAACATTGTGATAGTACCTGCCTCAACTACCTCATCTGGCGGCTCGTTCCATACACCCACTACCCTTTGTATAAAAAAGTTACCCCTCAGGTTCCTATTAAATCTTTCCCCCCTCACGTTAAACCTATGTCCTCTGGTTCTCAATTCCCTTACTCTGGTCAAAAGATTCTGTGAGTTTACCCAATCTATTCCTCTCATGATTTTGTAGACCTCTATAAGATCACCAGAAAGGACTAAATTTGCACGTTTATAAAGGTAGCTATTGAAAGAAATACCAAAGAATAAATGGAAATACAAGCAACTGCAGATGCTGGTTCAATCTGCAGAAAGTTTTAACATTCAGCAGTGTATTGTCTTGGAAACAAACGTTATTATTTGGATATAATTAGTCTGAAGAAGGTCCCGACAGGAAACATCACCTACTCATGTTCTCTAGAGATGCCGGCTGACCTGCTGAGTTACACCAGCACTTAGTGGGTTTTTTTAAATAATACCAAAAAATATAAATAGTGGTTTAAATGTCAAAATCACAATTAAAACTAAGTGTCAATTTTATTTGTCAAAGACATGAAAAGAAAAATTGTCCGCTTGTGCCCGGCCCTGTTCATAGTTCAAAAGGCAGGTTGGGTTTCTTTTCAAGAGTAGGATTATCAACAAAGTGGCGGTGGGACGTTGCAGATTAACACAGCAGCGAGGACCCTGTGGGGAAGGTGTGTGAGTCGATCAGATGAGGAGAGTTGCAGGTGGTTTTGGTTGATCGGCGGGGGGGGGGGGGGGGGGGGGAACGGAGGTAATGGTGAAATGCCGTTTAGCAGTGATAATCCTGGATAAGCTCTTTCAACTGAATGTCTGGGAAATAGTTTCACTGTGACTGGAGGATACGTCATGGTGCCTACAGCTGAGACCATGAAACATTTAATTATTCTTATTGCTAGTTTGAAAAATGCTTCAGAAGACCCATGGGAGAATTTGCAAGAGAAAGGATTCCCATATGTCAGGCCAAGGGAGCCCTTTTATTGTAGGTAGACAAAAATGCTGGAGAAACTCAATCTATTATTGTCGTTTTTGTTTGTTTGTAAAGTTTTCAAACTGTTTGTCTCTGATTGCAATGTCTTTCTGAAAGCATACATATAAAATAGTAAGATTAAATGAGAACTTACCAGTTTGATCTCTATTTTATGAGGCGTTGCGATGAGGGATTTCGTGAAGGCCCCGCCAGCACGCATGCACGAGATTCTTCAAAGCAGCAGTGTGGAATCACAGATAACAACAATGACTGAAGATAGTAAGATCCAAGAGACTCTAATACCAGTTGACCTTATAGTAGAGGGTTGGGAGCGGAGGGCACAAAATCCCTCATCGCAATTCCTCATAAAATAAAGATCAAACTTCAAACTGGTAAGTTCTCATTTAATCTTACTATTTTACTTCGGAGTCACGTGAGTGACTTCATGAAGATTTCAAAGCTCTGTGATTCCATGCCCTGGACCACGTCCATGCTCACACACTGCCGTAATTACTGATGGAGGAAGTATGTTAACGTATTTCAGACTTGAACAAGCTGAAAAATAATAACATATTTGTTAATACGAACAATAAACCCCTGAACTCGGGGACAAACGTTTAGAGAACAGCACTTAAAACTGACTCTGCAAACGTTGCGGGAGCGGCCACAGATTTGTTATTAAAACGCTGAAATGTAGTTTCACTGGCCCAGCCCGCTATTGCGAGGACATGATCTATGGGTACCTCCATGGTCCTCGCCGCTGATGTGGATGCAGCCCTGGTAGATTTAAAAATGTTAGTGTCTTACCTGCTGCACCGAATACCACCCTGAGCCACCTGGAGATAGTCTGCACCATCACCCGTGGCTGATAAACAGACCCGTCTCCATATTCCTGATGGTGTGTGTGACATTAATATAATGTCGGATTTAGGTGGCTATACAGAGTCTTACATCAACGAGATATGCTAGGAATTCCATTTTCAGTCCTGTAGTCCCAGGTCTATGTTGTTTAAGCAACTCATCTATAAAGAAAGTCACTTTATTGGGGGTGGAGACCATTCTATCCAGTTTTAGTTTCTGTAGAGTCTGGACCCGTTGTGCTGTGGTCAGTGACATTAACATCACAACTTTGAAGGTGAGTAAGTCCAGTGGTAAATCCGTCATAGGTGACCAGTTCCTGAGTAGGGTCAACAACACCCCTATATCCCAGGAAATATTATATCGTGGTCGGGGAGGGTTGGAATTGAATATACCCCTCATAGTTTGGATACTAGCTGGTGAGATCCCACTCCAATGTTGAGATAGGATGACAGTGCACTCCTTGCACTGTTTATGGCACTGTAACTGAGGGCCTCATCATAATGAAGGCCCGCGAGGAATTCCAGCACATTGGAGATCATAGCAGAGTTGTAGGTGGTCTTGGTCCGACTACAGAAGGCCTCCCATTTCCTTATGTGGGTGAGGTACTGCTTCCTTGTGGACTCTCTGCACGATGCGGTTATGTTGTCCATGGTTTTTGATGACAGCCCGAATTCCAGAAGTGGCCTCTTCAGAACCTGCAAGCCAACAGGTTCAGATGACCATGGCATGAATGATTTTCCCCTGTTATGGGATTGGTCACCAAATTCGGGCATTTGGTAACCTGTGCCCATGGTTCTTTTATCATGTTGAGGACCACCGGGTACCATGGTTGTGTGGGCCAGTCGAGTATTATGAGCATACCTGTTGCAGAATCTAATTGAATTTTCTGCAATACCTGACTAATGAGGTAGAATGGGGGAAAAGCATAGAAACCCATTTCCCCCAACATAGCGAGAACACGTCCATCGCCACTGCCCCAGGATCTGGTTCCCAAGAGACATATGTTGGTATCTGATGATTCAACCTGGACCCAGAGGTTGATATCTGGTGTTCCATATTTTGCTATAATTTTATAAATATTTGGGGGTTCAACATCCACTCGATGTCGTTATTAAATACTCCTGACCTGGTGTACGCCACTGTATTGAGTTTACCCGGAAGGTATGTAGCTGATATCCAAATATTTCTTTCAATACACCGGAGCCAAATTAAATTTGCCAATTCATCACAAGATATTGACTTGATACCACCCATATGGTTTAAATATGCCACCTCAGTGGTATTATTTATTTTGAAGAGGGACATGCGTATGATGCAGATTAATGCAATAAGCCCGCAGCCCGTGACATGCTCCCAGCATTTCCAAATAGTTTATACCTTGTGATTGAAGAAGAGTAGACTCATGCAAATCCCATCTGCCGCCACAACTGGAAGTGGTGTCGGTAGCTCCCCAGCCCTGGGCGCTTGTGTTGGTTTGTAACACGACTGAGGGGTGTGATATAATGATGGGATTAAAACAATCACAAACATTGCTAATCCACCATTGTAGCTCAATTTTTGCCTTGTTTGGCAGCTGCATAGGCCTGTCAAAATGTCCAGCATTCGCTTTTAATGCTGAGATTTTTGCTCTTTGCAAGTTTTGATAGTGTAACAGCCCAAATTGTGCAGCTGGAATGTAGCTACAAGTTTCCCAATCACCTTAGCAGCATGTCTAATAGTCAGTTTCCTGGTGCAAGCAAGGCTGTTACATGCCTCTATTATGTCTATTGCTTTGTTCGCTGGAATAGTGACAATCAGAATCCCATGCATCCCGGAATGTACGCAACCTCCCTCCTACTTGTGAGGTTATACATGCAGCACTCCCAAGAGAACCAGTCCTCTTTACCTCCATGGTTACTGGCGGGCCTTGATGTTCTGGGCTTTTTTGGTTTGTTGTGTTGCTGGGATGTGGGGTTGGCGCATCTTCCACGCTGGTCACTGTGGGCCCTGTCCTAAAAAAGGCTTTTGTTGATAGGGTGCGACCGGTGGATAGGTTCTGATTGCCCTGTCGGGTTGAACCCGAGGCCTGTTAGACGTAGCGTAAGGATGCTGTCTGCGATAGGCCGGTGGCCTGCTCGAGGATGGTGGTTTCATCAACCTGACCGCTTTTGCCTCCTCGTCCACGTCTTTTACCTGATTTGGCAGGTCTTCAGCTGTCTCGGTGGCGGCGTAGCAGAGGCTTTGCACAAACCCGCGAATTTTGGGTTGTGAGTGGGGCGGATGGAGCTCTCGCGAAAGCAGTTTATTTCATATTGTGTATTACACAGCAACGCTAGTGCATCCTGCTGCTCCTCCGTCATGTCCGTCCCGTCTATGGACCTGGCAAAGGCAGTAATGCCTGAGGTCAACAATTTCAGGATTTTCTGCATTTTTAATTCCTGGGCCCTGATCCCGGGATTGATGTTACCCCAGATGGGTGTGTTGACGGTCGGGACATTGACCGACACACAATTACCCGGAGCTTTGTACTTGTTTGTAGCCTCCGTGAGCACCTGTTCCTGCAGCTGGTGTGTGGTTGAGTAGTTGATGCTGGCCGCTAGTTTGGGCTGAAGAGGTTGCCCTGATTGCTGGTTGGGCGAATTCTGACACTCCTTCCAGTAGTTCCTCTTCAGATATCTCTGGCAACATCGGTTCGTGCGCCAACCCTGACGGCTAACGGCTGACTTCTGGCACTCCCTATTGACGAGGGAGAGATATTTGATGGTTCTGCTGTGTGTCTCCTAGATCCTAGGGACACATGCTCTTGATGGAGAAGGTCCCGTTCGAGCAGCTGCTCAACCATTCGCTCCATACGAGCCATGCGACCGCCGCCGCTATCTGCGGGCGGCAAGTCGACTTCCCCAAGTTCTGATGAACAACTGGGGCTTCTACCATCGGTCCGCACCTTGTCGAGGTGATGTCTCAGGAACCTAGGTAGGTAGTCGCTGCCTGCCGCCCCTGCGGGGCTACACGACTCCCGCGCGGGCATGCCGCTAGTCCGCCGTCGTCCGGAATGAAGCGGTCCGCCTGACTGGTACGACAGCAGCAGTGACTCACGTGACTCCGAAGTAAAATAGTATATCCAAATGGCACTGTTTGTTTCCAAGGAAGCCCTTGGCTTTATACTGTCAGTCATGTGGCATGGAAACAGGCCCTTCAGCCCAACTTGCCCATGCCGACCAAACTGCCCCCTCTGCACGTCCCATCTTCCCCCATTTGGCCTTTACTGCTCCAAACCTTTCCTATCCATGTACCCGTTCAAATATATTTTAAATGTAAACATAGAAACATAGAAACATAGAAATTAGGTGCAGGAGTAGGCCATTCAGCCCTTCGAGCCTGCACCGCCATTCAATATGATCATGGCTGATCATCCAACTCAGTATCCCGTACCTGCCTTCTCTCCATACCCTCTGATCCCCTTAGCCACAAGGGCCACATCCAACTCACTCTTAAATATAGCCAATGAACTGGCCTCAACTACCCTCTGTGGCAGAGAGTTCCAGAGACTCACCACTCTCTGTGTGAAAAAAGTATTTCTCATCTCGGTCTTAAAGGATTTCCCCCTTATCCTTAAGCTGTGACCCCTTGTCCTGGACTTCCCCAACATCGGGAACAATCTTCCTGCATCTAGCCTGTCCAACCCCTTAAGAATTGTGTAAGTTTCTATAAGATCCCCTCTCAATCTCCTAAATTCCAGAGAGTATAAACCGAGTCTATCCAGTCTTTCTTCATAAGACAGTCCTGACATCCCAGGAATCAGTCTGGTGAACCTTCTCTGCACTCCCTCTATGGCAATAATGTCCTTCCTCAGATTTGGAGACCAAAACTGTACGCAATACTCCAGGTGTGGTCTCACCAAGACCCTGTACAACTGAAGTAGAACCTCCCTGCTCCTGTACTCAAATCCTTTTGCTATGAAAGCTAACATACCATTCGCTTTTTTCACTGCCTGAATTATAGTACCTGCCTCAACTCCCTAGTCTGGCAGTTCATTCCATGTACCCGTCACACCCTGTGTGAAAAAGTTGCTCCTCAGATTCCTACTAAATCTTTCCCATCTCATCTTAAACCTTTGTCCCCTGTTTCTTGATTCCCCTACTCTAGGTGAAAGACTCTACCCTATCTGTTCCCTTCATGGTCTTATACACCTCTATAAGATCACCTCTCATCCTCCTGCGCTCCAAGAAGTCCTAGCCTTCCCAACCTCTCCCTATAACTCAGGCCCTCAAGTCCTGGCACCATCTTTCTCAGTCTTGCCTGTGCTCTTTCCAGCTTAACAACATTTTTCCTATAGCAGGGCGACCAGAACTGTACTTAATACTCCAAACAAGGCCTCATCAATGCCGAGATCTTAAACCTTTTGAATGTCTGTGGACGTCTTACATTTTTGGGAAATGGGCTTTACAAATCTCCAGAAGGATCTAAAAGATGTACATGATTACAGGGAGAATGATCTGCTGCATGGTCATATATCTCTCTTCCTGCATACTCCACATGTGACTACATAAGTTTAGTTTAGTTTAGAGATACGGGCACATAAACAGGCCGTTCGTCCCACTGCGGCCGCGCCAACCAGCAATCTCCGTACACTAGCACTATCCTACACAGTAGGGACAATTTACAATTTTTACCAAAGCCAAATTAGCCTGCAAACCTGCACGTCTTTGGAGTGTGGGAGGAAACCGGAGCTCACGGAGGTGAACCCACGCGGTCACGGGGAGAACATACAAACTCCATACGGACAGGACCCATAGGCAGAATCGAACCAGGATCTGTGACGCTGTAAGACAGCACCTCTGCCGCTGTGCCACCGTGCCACCCGTTAAGTTGCTTTAGGAGTTTCAGTGGAGCAGAGATCAATAAACATAGTTGTTACAATATTAGTACATGGAAAAGATATTAATTCTGTAATTCACCGCACAGAATCAATAAGATGGTTGGTAGACAAAAAATGCTGGAGAAACTCAGCGGATGAGGCAGCATCTATGAGCAGCATCTGCAGTTCTTTCTTAAACGAATAAGACGGTTGAGTATGGTATGAATATTAGGTTGAAGAGGAAAAGGTGAGTTCTCCCGCATCACAGCTCCAGCGACCTGGGTACAAATCTGACCTTCTGTTAGAGGAGCGAACATTACTGGGGAGGTTATGTGGGAATGGGATTGTTCTGAGAGCTGGCATAGACTGAATGATCCAAGAGACACGAGTCAAGAGTGTCTTATTGTAATATGTTTAGTACATTGTTTATAGAGTACTACATTTACATATTCTGTTGTGTGTGTGTGCGCATATATACACACACATATATACACATGAAAACATATACACATACATCCAAATAACCTCAGGAATAATATGATAATAATTTTATATATAAGTAAGTTCTTGGTCCATTTACTTTCCTGGCTCTGGTCTAAGGTTTGAAATGTCACATAAATTATTTTTCCAGGCTGTACTAGTTTTGGGCGATTTCAACTAAATCACTCATTGAGCACTTTTGATCGACTTGTCAAAGACTTGTCCCACCCTGGTCATTCCTTCTTCACCCCACGTACATCGGGCAAAAGGTTCAGAAGCTTGAAAGCGTGCATGACCAGACTCAGGTACAGTTTCTTCCCCTCTGTTTAAGGTCAGGTCGGGGGGAGTTCCCCCCGCCACGGGTACCATGTAATCCCATGCCACCTGCTCCATGGTCAGATAGTCGGTGACTAAACCGTCTCCCCCACCTGGTTTGCCGGGTGAGGAGGGGGCTGTGGACCAAAAACAAGACCTGTCAAAGGGCGGATGAGCTTCTAGCGAGCCAACGACCATCCACACTTCAGTAGAAGTTGCGATCACTGTCGTACACAGCATTGTATTATGGAATGATGATAAAGCACACACACACCAAAATCCTATACTTCCAGCGGCGGAAGTCCGCAGGAACTGGAGGACAGAGATGTGTGGTGCGTCCGTCACCGTTCCCGTTGGAAACCAGCACCAATGCGTCGCTAATGATTGTCAACGATGATGAATGAATGAATGTTATCAGACATTAGGCAGTCATAATATAAGCTAGAATATTGTCTGCTTCACCTCTTGCCCATTGCCAACATTGGACTTTGTTTATGGAACCAGTGCATCACTATGCTGAGAACTACAATATAGCCGATTTTCTGTATTTCACCTTTTGCTCTACCTAGTGTACTTGAGTGTGACTTTATTGTATTTTTGTATAGTATCGACTCTGATTGGAGAGCATGCAAAACAAAACTTGGTACATGTGAACCTAAACCTAACATAAAAGCTAAAACCAAAACTTAAGAGAAAGAAAGATTTGCATTTATATGGCTATGGGGTACCCGTGAAGCAATCAAGTACTTTTGAAGTCTAGTCATTGTTGGAAAGAGGAAAAGACCTTTCCACTTTAAGGCAGCAAGTTTGCGAGTAAGTAAGGCAACAATTAATCGGCTTTTCAGAAAACAATGTCAAAAGTGGTTCCTTTCTCTGTTTTCGAAAGAAAGGCACATTCTGCTCATTTGGTTGGACGCAAATAAATCCTGGACATCAAAGGAAAAATAAGCAGTATCATAGCACAGTGGCGCAGTGGTAGAGTTGCTGCCTCTCAGCGCCAGAGACCCAAGTTCGATCCTGACTACGGGTGCGGTCTGTACGGAGTTTGTTCGTTCTCCCTGTGCCCGCATGGGTTTTCTCTCGATGCATCAGTTTCCTCCCACATCCCCAAGACATGCAGGTTTGTAGGTTAATTGGCTTCTGTAAATTTTAAATTGTCCCCAGTCTGCAGGATTCTGTTAGTGCACTGGGTGATCGCTGGTCAGCGCAGGCTCGGCGGGCCGAAGGGCCTGTTTCCACGCTGTATCGCTAAAGAACACTGTGTAGCAATAGTATTGTTCTGGTGTGTCAACCAGCAAGCACGGAATTGGACACACAGACTGCTAGGAATGGGTGGGAGGGCGGGGGCAGATGGTTACAGATTGTTCTCAGTCCTGACATGACCTCAAGACGTGAGGGTCAAATGTCGGTGATGAGAACCCTCCTTGATTTTCCCCTCATGTAAGCAAACGATGGAAATATCAGATGGGAATCTGTCAAAGACATGCAGCACTCCCCTGACAAACCTCCCCCTGCTCTCTAGCCAGGCAGTGCAGAGTGGGAGAGAGTAAAACCTATCCCCGAAGGAGGACTGCCTTATATCTCTGTGCAACATCAGCAGTGGAGCACCTTCGTTTCCACTACTGGTGCATTTTAGTTGATTTATTCTGAGACTCTAGCATGATGTAAAACTATCTGTCTATCCCTGAGGAGTGTTTAAAGGTTGGGTTGGACAACAGTGTGAATTCCTGTTGTGACCACTGGGATGCAGAGTAATCGTATATTCCTTGTGGATGATATAAGATAATATTGGTTATTTTTGGCCTTTATTGCCTCAATCATAACCTCCCCACAAATACATTACGGTGCAGGAGTAGGCCCTTTGGCCCTTCGAGCAAACACCGCCATTGAACATGATCATGGCTGGTCAACCAGGATGCAGCGCGCAAACAAGCTCTTTGGCCCACCGAATCTGCGCTGACCAGTGATCACCCCGTACACTAACACTATCCTACACAATGGAGGCAATTTTGCAATTTTCACCGGAGCCAATAAACCTACAAGCCTGTACATCTTTAGAGTGCGGGAGAAAACCGTAGCACTCGGAGAAAACCCACACGGTCACAGGGAAAGCATAGAAACTCCATACAGACAGCACCCGTAATCAGGATAAAACCCAGGTCTCTGGTGCTGTGAGGCAGCAACACTGCCACTGCTGTTCAAAAAGAACTAGCCATCCTATCATTTTTGTTAGCTCTTAGAAAATGATGAGGGAAATAATGAGAGGGATTTACTTCATTGAGAGCCTTTTGGAAAATAGTTGAAAATGGTAGATAAAAAGTACAGGAAACTGACAAAAAGCCTGATAAGTGATCGGTAGATGCAGGTAGGGTGTTTTTGATTTGCAGATGGATGGCGTAAATGACAAAGGTTAGAGGTTAAAAAAAATGGAAACATAAGGGTGTCAAGTAAGGAACGGAGAGAAGGAGTGAAATGTGAAGTTGGAGGGAGGGATGTGGGTCGAAGGAATGGGTGGCGTTTCAGGTCAAGACGTCTGAAGGAGGGTCTCGACCCGAAACGTCGTCCATTCCTTCTCTCCAGAGATGCTGCCAGTCCCGCTGAGTTACTCCATCTTTTTGTGTCTATCTATGGGGGATTCAAGGATAGGAGATGAATGCGTGAAGGGAGGTAAATGAACAGGGCTACTAGGGAAGGGGTCTGGGAGATGGCAGAAGATATGAGGGTGGGCAGAGGCATTACATGAAGTTGGAGAATTCAGCATTCATACCGTTAGGTTGTAGATGGGACATGTTGGTCGGTGTGGGCAAGTTGGGCCGATGTTGCTGTTTCCACGATGTATGACTCTATGTGTGCTGAGCATTAAAAATACAACATAAGTAGGTGGCACCATAGCACCACTAGTAAAGCTGCTGCGTCACACACTAGTGACCCATGCTCAATCCTGGTCTAGTGCTGCCTGTGCGGAGCTCCCTTGCTAACCCTGTGACTGCATGGGTTTCCTGCAGTGCTCCAGTTTCCTCCCATGTCGCAACTCAGTTGGGGTTTGGAAATTTATTGTCCATTATTATAAATTGCACTGAGTGTGCAGGTGAAATCAAGGGGCAGTTGACGGGAGGGTAAGGAGATTAAAAAAGGGGTTAGCATGGATTCCGTGGGGCTAATGGCCTGATTCGGTCCAGTATCAGTGTCACAAATTTAGGTTGTTGTTCTGGCTTTGCAGTTCATGTAGCACACAGTACAAGCATAACAGACAGAACTTCGGCCTTGAATTTTATAAAACTTTATAAGCAGCTCTATCTGTCTTTCACTGAGAGGTGAACAGAAAACTTTCTGCACTCTCTGATTCTCCACTGGCAAAAGTTCACTCGTGAACATTGAAGTCCAATGAGCAACTGGCCTGTTAGAGATAAATGCGACAGTGTTTGCATTTGTGGAGCTGTACTCTGCAGCTTATTTTATGCATTGATTAGGAAGCAAGTTAACTCTACTGTTAAACTATCAATATAGATGTTTGTGGCATTTGGGATAAAGTATCAGGAATTTTTCACTGGTCGACAGTGCTAGATCCGCGAGTCTTTAACTAAAGCGTCATGGTACCCTGTCATGACCAAAGGGATTAGCGTCAAACCTAGCTCAGTGGAAGCACTCTCACCTCTACGTTGGATGGGTCATGGGTTCAAACACTGGAGGTTGGAGCACATAATCAATACTGACACTTCTTTCAGATAAGATGTTAAACCAAGGCCTTTTCTGCCCTCTCAGGCGGATATATAAAAAAACCCCCGGTGTTTGATAAAAGATAACAACGTTTTCCTGGGCTTCAGACCAATATTTATCCATCAAACAATACCTTAAAAAAAAACAAATATCTTCCCCCTCAATGATTCACAAAACGAGCGGATGCTGCATTTCAAAAGCGCACACAGGCTGAATACAATTGAGGATAGATTTCTAATCCTGTTGTCCAATGATTAATCTCATTACTGTTTGTGAGATCGGTTTAATACAGATTGACTACTATGTGCATGCGCATAGCACCTTCCATGATCTCAGGATGTTCCTGATTGCGTTATGGGCTTTGTAGTATTTTTACATTGCAGATAGTACTGGACAACAATATGCCTATTTATCTCCACCCGAAACGTCACCCATTCCTTCTCTCCATAGATGCTGCCTCACCTGCTGAATTACTCCAGCATTTCGTGTCTACCCTGGACAACAATATGACTACTTATAATACCACAAGGTATCTTGTTTGATCGATTGATTGAAAAGTTCAGTATGGAAGCAGGCCCTTTGGCCAAATCTATGCTGACCCCCAATCACCCGTTCACACTAGTTCTATGTCATCCCACTTTCACATCCACTCCCTACACACTCGGGGTGAATTTACAGAGGTCAATTAATCTACAAGCCAACACGCCATTGAGATGTGGCAGGAAACTGGAGCACCCAGAGGAAACCCACGTGGTCACAGGGGGAACGTGCAAACTCCACACAGACAGCACCCGAGGTGAGGAACGAACTGGGGTCTCTGGGGCTGTGAAGCAGTGGCTCTACCCGCGGCAATATTGTTGTTGGCTGTAACTGCGTTGCTGCATTCTAAATATGCTAAATGTGCTTTCTACGGATATCATAATGAAAGAAAATGCTGGAAATACTCAGCAGGTCAGGCCACAACTGAGGGGTGACAAACAGAGTTAATGTTTCAGTTTGAGGAGCCTTCACCAAAATAGGGAAGAAGTCAAAACCAGCTGATAAAGCTGCAGGTAATGTGAGGTCAGTGGTATGTGTCTGACGGGCTAAAACAAGGTGGCCATGGGGATAAGTTGAAAGCAAGAGCGTCTGATCAATGAATTAATGGGCGCATTTAGAGAGTGGGAACCAAAGTTGGTGAGAACACGGTCAAAAGAATGTAAGATTGCACAATGCAGAGCAGGAAGGCATGCCTTGGTATAATTTAGAGGTACAGAGAAAGTTTTTTGTTGCTTGCCATCCAGTTGGCAAAAAGACCATACACGAATACAATCAAAGCCACCCACTGTGTACTGATACAGGATAAAGGGAATAACATTGAGTGCAAGAAAAAGTTCAGTAAAATCTGATAAAAAGATAGCCTGAAGGTCTCCAATTATGGTAGATGGTAGAGGTGGGAGCGCTCTCTAGTTGGTGATAGGATGGTTCAGTGCCTGGCAGAGCAGGCTGGTTAAGTCATAGTCATACAGTCATATAGAGGCCCTTTGCCCCAACTTGTTCCATCTACACTATTCCCAACATGTTCCATCTACACTATTCCCACCTGACTGCATTTGGCCCATATTCCTCTAAAACGTTCCTATCCATGTACCTGGCCAAATGCGTTTTATAGGTAAACTCTCATTGAGAATAAATAAAAGAATAGGAAAATAAAATTAACAAGTTGAGCCGTTATCGGAGAGAAAAATCACAGAGACTGATATAGACTGAGAAATCAAGTTACGTCAAGTCATAGAGCTCGGTATTGAGTAGAGAAGGCTGCAATGCTCAGCTGGAAGATGAGGTATTGCTTTTCAAGCTTGCACAGGGCTGCATTGTATCGGAACAAGAGGCCACAGAACAATATTTCAGCGGCTAGATACATAAAGCTAGATACATTCAGCGGGTCAGACAGCATCTCTGGAGAAAGGCAATAGGTAATGTTTAGGTCGAGAACCTTCTTTTTGCTTTTTGTGTCTATCTTCGGTTTAAACCAGCATCGACAGTTCCTTCCTAAATATTTTTGTGGCCTCATATTTTGCTTTGGCTGCTTACAACCCAGCGGTATGAATATTGATTTCTCCAATTTCAAATAACCTTTGCATTCCCGCTCTCTCCGTCCCTTCACACCCTAGTCATCCTGCGAGCTTCACTGTTCATATCCCTTCGTTTTAGTCACTGCGGATTGTTACCTGGTCGTGGTGGAGAAGCTTGTGCGGTCCTGAGATCCTGAGAGCGATGCCGTCGGGAGCTATGCACCTGGTAGGGCCGCACATGGTGGTAAGGTCGAGGGGGAGGTCTCTGACAAAGAGCAATCCAACCAAGACCTCAACGGTGGAACAGGCAGAGGATGATGGCTGACTTTAGTGGAGCATCACAACGACTGGGAAGGCGGATGAAGGCTGCAGCAGAAAAGGGTCTCCGGTCGTCTTGGACTCCATGCCACTGCTTAGGTCCCTGAAAGAATCTCTTTAGATCCCTCAATTTAGTCTATTTTTTTAATTTAAAATTTCCAGCATAGACAGTGTTATTTATTTTCAATAACTTGTGCTAAATAAGTTCCTTATTTTCTTCTGGCCATTAGAAATATATATTTTTTTTTACTTAAGAGGATGGTGGGTATATGGAATGGGCTGCAGGAGAAGGTAGTTGAGGCAGGTACTATAGAATTTATTTTCTGTTTTAGTTTTAGAGATATAGCATGGTAACAGGCCCTCCGGCCCCACCGAGTCCGCACCAACCATGATCACCCTAATACTAGTTTTATTCTACATTCTAGGGACAATTTACAGTGACCAATTAACCTATAAACCTGCGTGTCTTTGGAATGTGGGAAGAAATCGGAGCACCCGGAAAAAACCCACGTGATCACAGGGAGAATGTACAAACTCCGTACAGACAGATCGAACCGGGATCTCTGGCACTGTAAGGCAGAATTGTACTGCTGTGCCACTGTGCTGCACTTAAGCATTTAAAAGACACTTGGACAGGTACGTGGATTTGAAGAGTTTGCAGGGATATGGGCCAAATGCGGGTAAATGGGACCAGCTTAGATGGAGCATCTTGAGCAGTATGTACATGTTGGATCAAGTGCCTGTTTCCAAGCTGTATGGCTCCATTAAGTTTTAGTGAAAACATAGGGAGCAAAGATTTAATTTATTATTAGCTCTTTTTATCTTGTTAAATAACTCTACATGACATTCTCCATCACCAGAGCCACCAAGATGAAGTTAAACTGTGGTAAAGGGACCGGCAGCCCCAGTGACCTCTCCCTTTACTACTATCCACTGTGTTGATGTATGTACTGTATACAGGCGTACATATGTATATGTGGGTGGATGTGTATATGGTAATTCCAAAATAGATCACTGTTCCGCTAATAAGAGTAAAAAAATATGTCTGCTGCAGATGGTCTGTCCTGAGGTCCGAATTGAATGAAGCAATAGTAGAAAGAGTATAATTCCAGCAGAAATCTCGAATTTCCAATAGTTTCTACGAAACAAAAATTTCAAACAGTTTAAGAATAAGGGGTAGGCCATTTAGGACTGAGTTGAGAAAAAACGTTTTCACCCAGAGAGTTGTGAATCTGTGGAATTCTCTGCCACAGAAGGCAGTGGAGGCCAATTCTCTGGATGTATTCAAGGGAGTGTTAGATTTAGCTCTTAGGGCTAACGGAATCAAGGTACATGGGGAAAAAGCAGGAGCCGGCTACTGATTCTGGATGATCAGCCATGATCATATTGAATGGCGGTACTGGCTCGAAGGAACAAATGGCCTGCTCCCGCACCTACTTTCTATGTTTCTAAACCAGCACTACCGGCAGAACAACTTTGAAATAATCACCATGTACAAGTTGCCTTATAAAAGCACCAGAATCTTGCATTTATGAAGCACCTCCAATGTCACAAAGCAGCTGCAGACACTTCTTAGGAGCATCATTAATGAAAGTCTGTCCGAGCAAGTTAATCAGATGAATAAGAGGCAGTAATAAGCCAAAAACTTGATCATTGAGTTAAAACTTAACGACCGTCTTAAAAAATAAGATGTTGGTAGGTAAAAAGGTTTAGGAGAGAATATTAAAACAAGAACGTGAGAGATACAGTTCATTCAAATTCAATTCAGATTATATTTTCATTTAATTTGAAACTGCGTACTTAGTTCCCCATGTGTAATTTGCTAAATGTGTTTAATTTAAAGGACTGGATAAAAGGGTGGCACAGTGACTCAGTGGTTGAGTTGCTGCCTTACAACGCCAGAGACCCTGGGTTGATCCTGAATATGGATGCTGTCTGTACAGAGTTTGTATGTTCTCCCCGTTCACAGGTACTCGAGGCTCTCGTGGACATTTTTCAACATGTTGAAAAATCTTCACGAGTCTTATCGAGCTTACCATGTTTCCCGAGTACCTGCCGTTAGCGGTGCGAGCCGCTAAGAGACGTACCCGCTACGTACGAACTATTTGTTCGCGAGAGCTCTTGAATGAACTCGTACAGTGGGACAGGGCTTTTAGTGTGCATGGATTGTTGGTCACCGTAGACTCGGTGGGCTGAAAGGCCTGCTTCCATGCTGTATCTCCAAACTAAACTAATGAACTAAACGATTTGGAATTCACGTTAAACTGTAATTCAGGGACATTTTAGCAAAATATTACCAAATGTTTGAACGGCAAACTTCTCTTAAAATTGCATCATTGTTTGTATTTACGCAATAGATTGTAAAAGTTCAACTGTAAGAGTTTGAAGGAGATTTATAAAGTAATCAATCATATCAACGGTCACATAAAGGATGGAACTCAAGATCTGATTTTGTACTAGGTTCATAACTTACAATAAAATTACCAAATATTTCATCCCTATAAACAAATAATAATTCTTAAGCTGTGCCATATGTTTCTAACCCTGTTTCTATTTAATAGTTAGTGAAGTACTGAATGTAATTGCTATTAACAAACAGAAGTGACATTGCAGGGTGTGATGCCGTTTCCTACACCTGAACAGTGATCACATGCTGAAAATAAATGTACATGAATAGTGACACTTTGTTATGTACTAATGTGCCAGAAGGCAAAATATATAAAATAAATTACTATTATAAAGTACAAGCGATAACACTCGGATAAGCGCTCAACTAAGAAAACCAAGCCCAAAGCCAAAGTAGTATCTAAACGGCCTATACATACTTGTACTAAGGACAATAACTAACTCCATTTGCAATAATAAGCTATTTATATGTTAACAAACCGATTAAAACTGATCGTGTGGATGCAAGTATATCATTGGGGTTATCAAGTGGGCACCTGCCTTCACTGGTGTTAAGTTGGGTTAGGCCCACGACACCTCGGGAAGGCTCAACAGTTAGTTCTGGTGTCTCAGAACCACCCCTCCCAATACCTGCTCTCACCGTCTATGCTACCAGTATTTACTAAATAACGGACACCACAGACGATTATTTCACTCAAACAAATGCTAAAAACTCGCATCCTTATATAATTACCCCAAAATTAATGCAGTCAGTTCTATTGGGTTGGCACCAGTGTACAGTTGCACCCATTGAATCTGCACTATGTGTAAGAAGGAACTGCAGACATTGGTTTACACCGAAGATAGACATAAAAAGCTGGAGTAATTCAGCGGGTCAGGCAACATCTCTGGAGAAAAGCAATAGGTAACAAAATATATTAAATAGGTGACGTTTCGGGTCGAGACCCTTCACCAGACCATTTTCAGTCTATTCAAGACTATTCAAGAAAGTCATAGACTGCACTATGTTGAATTTCCCAGACCATGAATCAGTTTATTTAATTATCCAAAGGCAGTTGTCCAGCATAAATCCTACGTCAATCAGAAACCTGGAGATTCAGGGGATGGATTGGGGGAAAGTAGCAGGCGTCTTTTCTAAAGTATCTTCTACAGCCTAATCACATCTTCCTCTTAGTGTGGCGATCAGAACTACGCTCTGGAAGCACAGTGGTATAGTTGCTGCCTTACAGCGCTAGTTCGATCCTGACTACAGGTGCTGACTGTACGGAGTAGCACAGCATAAACACAGGCCTTTTTACTACAATTAGGTGAAAGTTAGGTGTGCAGGTGAGCCTCAGTCTTGAAAAAAACATCTGATTGAAACAAAAAGGAGCAAGTTGTCCTCTCCAATAAATTCAATGCCGATCTGGAGAAAGCAATTATTGCTGAGAACCTGCCAGAATTAGTTAATTTTTTTGTTTTATTCTATGATTTCCAGAGATTTATTCCTTGCAAATGAAACATGTGGAGCGCCAAGAACGGAGGAGGTAGAGGGGAAATAAAATGTATCAGCATGTAACCTATACAACCCCATCCACAATGTGAAGCGCTCCTCTTAAATCATTTGCCTAAAATGGCAGTTAACATGGCATTTGGTTTCAATTTTCAAAGATATTAAGTATCTCAGTGGAGCTGTCAGAGTACCACTTAAGGCATAATTTAAAGCAATGGGAACACACAGATCCCAACCCAGCTAGGGTAAGCTCACCATCTCTCTTCCCAGCTTGTTTTCGAAGCCAGGGCTGATGTCAAGGTTCTATTTGAGGACCTGTAGCTCATGATTCCTTCAGCAGAATGGAATCTAATAGCTGGAGGAACATGACATGATTTTTGACCTGGCCCCAAATTTGTTAATATGTCTGTTTACATCTTATGGCCAAGGCAGCCAACAGTGTTTAAAAAAAAAAAGAAGGCAGACACTAAAAGCTGGAGTAACTCAACGGGTCAGACAGCATCTCTGGAGAAAAAAAAAGGTGACGTTTCGGGTCGAGACCCTTCTTCAGACTGAGAGGCAGTGGAAAGGGATAAGAGAGATCAGAAACACTCTTCAGGAGTCAGGTGTGAATTTGTCAATGACCACTGTCCACAGAAGACTTCATGAACAGAAATACAGAGGCTACACTGCAAGATGCAAACCACTGGTTAGTCACAAAAGTAGGATGGCCAGGTTACAGTTTGCAAAGAAGTGTTTAAAAGAGCAACCACAGTTCTGGAAAAAGGTCGAAGACAGATGAGACAAAGATTAACTTATATCAGAGTGATGGCAAGAGCAAAGTATGGAGGAGAGAAGGAACTGCCCAAGATCCAAATCATACCACCTCATCTGTGAAACACGGTGGTGGGGGTGTTATGGCCTGGGCATGTGTGGCTGTTGAAGGTACTGGTTCACTTATCTTCATTGATGAAACAACTGCTGATGGTAGTAGCAAAATGAATTCTGAAGTGTATAGACACATCCTATCTGCTCAAGTTCAAACAAATCCTACAGCAAGACAATGATCCCAAACATACTGCTAAAGCAACAAAGGAGTTTTTCAAAGCTAAAAAATGGTCAATTCTTGAGTGGCCAAGTCAATCACCCGATCTGAACCCAATTGAGCATGCCTTTTATATGCTGAAGAGAAAACTGAAGGGTACTAGCCCCCAAAACAAGCTAAGGATGGCTGCAATACAGGCCTGGCAGAGCATTACCAGAGAAGACACCCAGCAACTGGTGATGTACATGAATCACAGACTTCAAGCAGTCATTGCATGCAAAGGATATGCAACAAAATACTAAACATGACTACTTTCATTTACATGACATTGCTGTGTCCAAAACATTATGGTGCCCTGAAATGGGGGGGGGGGACTATGTATAAACACTGTTGTAATTTCTACATGGTGAAACCAAACTGTATAAAAATGGACTTTATTAAAATATGTCAATGTGCAATTTAACCACATGTGAT
This sequence comes from Okamejei kenojei, assembly GCA_035221665.1. Taxonomy (NCBI): domain Eukaryota; kingdom Metazoa; phylum Chordata; class Chondrichthyes; order Rajiformes; family Rajidae; genus Okamejei; species Okamejei kenojei. The sequence continues at coordinate 18,612,133 of CM069150.1, read as the reverse complement.
TTTTTTTCTAGTACAAATCTGAAATTGTGGAGTACAGAGGCAAATAAATAAATGATGGGTCTTTGTTCCAAACATTATGGAGGGCACTGTATGATCACCCCTCAGCTTCAAAGGAATAAAGTCTAGCTCGCTCAATCTATCCCTACAGCTCAGACCTGAGTGTCCAGGCAATATTCTCATAAATAGGTCTTTAAATATTATTTTTAACTAACTCCATGGGCATTGACCTATAACTGACTATGGTCAGTCCACTACCCACACCACAAAACCATAGGTTCCACAACATCACTACTGCAATAGGCCAGATCTCTTAGATATTGATCCTGTTTTTTGGAGGATTACCACTGCTCCCCTTGCAAGGTCTTTGACCTCCTCCCTGCCAGAGCTCCAGAGGTCTCCGCCCTGCTTCTTAGGTATTTCAAGAGGTCTCTGACCTCCCTCTCAAGCTATTCCTCAGGAATAGAGATGGGAATTGGCTAGGATAGACAGGCAAATTATAAAGGGTTGACAGTGGAGATCCAGTGGCGAAGATTTAAATATCACATGGATGAACTCCAGAAAGTGTTCATCCCTGTCTGGTGAAAAAAGAAATCTGGGAGGGTGGCTTAATCGTGGCTGACGAGGGAAGTCAAGGATAGTGTTAAAGCCAAGGAAGAGGCATATAAATTGGCGAGAAGAAGTGGCAAACTAGAGGACTGGGAGAAATTCAGAACTCAACAGAGGAGGACAAAGGGGTTAATTAAGGAGAAAAAAGAGTATGAAAGAAAGCTTGTGGGAAATATAAAAACTGACTGCAAATGTTTTGATAGGTATGTAAAATGGAAAAGATTACTGAAGATGAATGTATTTCCATTACAATCAGATACAGGTGATTTTATAATGGGAAACAAGGAAATGGCAGAACAGTTAAACTAGTACTTTTATTCTGTCTTTACTAAGGAAGACACAAACCATCACCCGGAAATAGTAGGGGACCGAGATTCTAGTGGGACGGACGAACTGAAAGGAATCCACATTAGTCGGAAAATGGTGTTAGTTAAACTGTTGGGACTGAAGGTAGGAATAGTAGATTACCCTGAGATGGTGCACATGAGTTGCCACGTATCCGTGGACTTTGCATGATTCAAGTCCAAATTTGTGAGAAATATTAAGTCTTAAAATCTTAGCTTCGGTAAGTAGTAAAGGAAAATTGGCCCTAGTGTGTGTAGGTTCGTGAACAGGGTGATGGCTGGTCGGCACTGACTCAGTGGGCCAAAGGGCCAGTTTTTTACACGTTTTATCTCCAAAGTCTAAGGTCTAAAGTTTAAGGTGAGATGGGCAAAGTTTGAAGGAGATGTGTGGTTTTTTAGTTTAATTTATTGTCACGCGTACCGAGGCACAGTGAAAAGCTTTTGTTGCGTGCTAACCAGTCAGCAGAAAGACAATACGTGATTACAATCGAGCCATCCACAGTGTACGGATACACGATAAGGGATCATAGTTAAAGTGAGAAGAGTTGCTGTAGGAATAGAGGTTTAAGAGTGGGGGGTGATTGTGATATGAGTTTGTAGATCTGATTCTGTGGCTAGCATGCAAATAGTCGCCTGTGTTGGACACCATCTTGCTTGCAGCCAAACCAAAATAAAACGGAGTGCTTAGAGCACGATACCAGGGATGGTGATGGAGGCAGATTCAATTGGAAATGTAGGGAATGGAGGGATATGGATCACGTGCATGCAGAGGAGATGAGTTTAACTTGGCATCATGTTCGGCACGGACATTGTGGGCTGAAGGGCCTGTTCCTGCCTCGTGCTGTTATTTGTATTAACCAAAGCGGAACGGCACTAGGTTCTGAGGAGAGAGACACAGATTCCAGACATTATGATTAAACATTCTAATCTCACAAGTGACGTAAAAATATAATTTCCATTAGGAAGAGACTCGCCTTTTAGCAAAGATGAAGGTTTAATATTTATAAACCGTGTGGAAGGCAGGGGCTGAATATTTGGCTGAATATTTTGAAAATATATAAGCTATCTGTCATGTTTCCTTGTCAGTATATTTTTCATTTAAAATTAGAAAAGATGTCAAGCAACTTGAATGATGGATTTGTCTCCAATTATTAAAGTTTGGGAATTATAAGGAGTGTTTTGGCTGCTACTTTGTTTTTCTTGGCTGGTGACCACTGCTTAATTAAAATCTCTGTTGAAGTATATCTAATGTGACGATTTTGTTGAGGATTGTGCTCAATTAATGTCGCCTATATCTCAACTTTATTTTTCATAGGGTTGTGTTCAAACAAATATCATCACAGGACAAAAGACAGCTTGACTGGCAGGAGAGTTAGTACGGGTTGGAAACCTTCTTCAGACAGCTGACATCTTCGACCAGCGTCTGCCGTTCCTTCCCACACATCATATATCAATTATCCCTGTTGATTCTTTTTTGAGTTACAATTGAAAACTGGCCCCTCAGCCCAGAGTACATGCCGACCAATGATCACCCTTGCACTAGGTCTGTGTTATCCCAGTTTTACGTCCGACACAATGTCCTAGGGACAATTTATAGAAGCTAATTAACCTTCAAGCCTTTGGGATGTGGGAAGAGACCGGAGCCCCCGTAGAAATGCCGCGTGGTCACAGGGAGAACATGCACACTCTGTACAGACAGCGCCCGTAGTCACGATCCAGCCCGGGTCGCTGGCGCTATGAGCAGTGACTCTACCGCTGCGCCACTCTGCCACCATGATGTTGCTTAAAAACCCAGCATTACAGCCTTGTAGACATAAAGATAATAGCAAACGTAGTTTGTTGGCTTATTGCCATTTGAGGGATAGAGGAGCACTAATTAATCTCCCATAAATTACATCACCTTTTCAATATTATGGTTACCTCAATGGCACTCATGCGGTATTGGAGTCTGTAGGTAGCACCGCAGGTGTCAAGGGAATGTTTCCAAAGGGTTCCTCCCTACTGCAGAGACTGTGTGGTCTGTATCGCTCACCACATCTATTGTTTACAACCATGAAAGAACTAACACGATGGAGGTGCAGGTGGCATGTTGACAGACAGACAGACCTTGCAGATTTTCACATGTGTTGAGTTGTTTCTGATTTGGATGCAAACCCTGAAGTTATAATTTGTTCATTCATGTTTTGGGTTGTGAACAATATTGGCAAGACCAACGTTTATTGCCCACCCTCAATTGCCCCAGAGGAATCTTCTTTGAAAGATATAATACCATAAGAAACAATTCCTAGTTGAAGGGGCTGATTTTTAAATCTCTTTGATGCTTTTATTTGCAATTAGTTTCCTCATGATAAATCTCAGTCCCATTATTCACCTCTTCGTGGACAGGATTGGTCTCAGAGGAAAGATACATCTACAAAACACAACAGGCTGGGATTGTGTTGAGAATTGCAGATCACTATTCTAGTTCACAATGATAGTTTACCTGTTTATTCATGGCTGTAAACAATAGGGTAACACAATAGCGCAGCGGTTGAGTTGCTGCCTCATAGCACCAGTGACCTGCGTTTGATCCTGACTACAGGTGCTGTCTGCATGGAGTTTATTCATTTTCCCTGTGACTGCGTGGGCTTCCTCCAGGTACCCCCGCTTTCCTTAAAAAAAAGCATGACGCCATCTTTTATTTACCATTGCACCCCTCAAAGCATTTTACAGCACATTTGGTCTATCATCTTCCACCTTCAGTCTTTTTCTCTTCCGAATGACTTGAGCACTAATCCAAGTTCAAAGGAGAATTGGTGTGTGAGGAAGAATGGGTCACAGGAGTGCAAGAAATGAGGAAGGAGGGAATGTAACTAAATGAATTTCTACCCAGGAGCTGGCATGAATTCAATGGACAGAATGGCCTCCTTCTGCATTGTTATCTGTAGAGGTTTATTACTAAAGCTGATTTTGTACAACAATCAGTGTATTTATTAATGATCTGGCCTGTCAGAAACTTCTGTCTCATCAATGAGGATAATCATATGCAACATAGAACAGTACAGCACAGTAACAGGCCCTTCGGCCCACAATCTCTGTCCCGAACATAATGCCAAGAGCAACACTTGTCTGCTTGAACATAATCCATATCCCTTCATTCCCTGCATATCCATGAGTCTATGTGCCTATCCACAAGTCTCTTAAATGCCAGTATTGTGTTTGCCTCGACCACCACTGCAGCAGCACCTCCTGCCTTCTAAAATGGGTTAGTAACATAATCAATCTTTTTGGAAAATAAGAATGGACAACAATTGCTGACATGCTGCCAGCTATTGAAATTAATAAATTTTAAAAAAGTGGAGAAATAAGGAACTGCGGATGCTGGTTTACAGTAAAAGACTAATTTTGGGTAAAGATACACAAATTGCTGGAGTCGGTCTATCCACATCTCTGAAGAACATGGATAAATGTTGTTTCAGGTCAGGACTCTTCGTCAGACTGATTGTGGTGGGGAGGAGGAAGAAAGCTGGAAGAGAGGTCAAAGCCTGGTGTGTGATAGGTAGATACAGGTGATTGGGGTGATGGTGGGGAGATAGTTGGACAAAAGATAGTTGGACAAATTAGATAGTTGGACAAAGGCCAAAGATGAAAAACCAACAGGTGTGAAATAATGACTGAAGTGCAAATTGTGAAGCCAGAGGAAGGAATAAAAGTGGAAGGGGAGAGAAGAATTAGGTAAGTATCCAGGTAAAGCACATGGAAGGAGGAGGGTGGAAGGCAGGGATGAAGGGGAGGAGGGTATGTGTAGGTTCGTAACCCAGACGTCATAATTCAAATGCAGTAAAATGGCCAAAGGCAATGCACGAAATCGTTATCTATTAAAATCTGACTCTGAGGCAGTTCAATTGTTCAATGGTTCTTTATTGTCACGCATGCACTGCACGGTGAAATTCTTGGCACCATTTAAAAAAGAAAAGGTCCAAATTCTCGGTGTACTGGAGTGTCCCAGATCCTGGTAAGCCCAGAGAAGCCCCAGGCCCCGTGCCGGATTTAGATGAAGAGAGGCCCTAGGCTATTCCACTTGTGAGGCCCCTCCCAATCCCCCACCCCCACAACGAGAGGAAGATGGAAGAGTCCACCAGATTGACACCGATGTGCAGCCGAGTGTGGCCAATGAAATGAGGGTTGGAAAGCTGAGCTTTTAATTTATTGCCAGTGCTAGTGTCGAGTTATCGGCTTAAAACATCATTATTCTGAAATGGAGGGCAAGGAAAATTACTGAAGTGTTGTTTAGAGACTACAGTACGTTGTGACAGCATATGTAAGAAAGGCCTATGACAGTGTCAAAAATATTATACACCAGGCCCGTATGAAGCTTTTCAAAAAGAGGGAGGGGGGGGGGGGGGGGGGGGGGCAATGGCACGATTGCAAAAATTTTATGTGAAATAAGTGCATGCAACGCATATCACAAGCGCGAAGCTGAAAGATCCTTGCGACCAGGGTTTGGGGTTTTAGATGCTCTCTGGTGCATTCTGAGCCTATTTTGGAACATTTCTGCACCAAACTTATGACCAATATTTCAGAAATAATTTTGGTTGAGTCAAGAGTAATGAGTGGTTGGAATGGGATGATTGGGGTCATAGTTGTATACATTTTTTTAAATCAAGAATTGAAGCTGTTCTTGTTTTAATAATCAAGTTGTCCTGTAAAATGTTATGTAAAATGTTATAAAGGAGCATGCAAATACTGCAAATAAAATACTGTAAGTTTTTGCAGTAAATAACACCTTTTAAAAAAAATGTTTTATGTGTTGATTTGATTGCCTGCTACTGTTCAACTGTGTTAGTGTGTGCACATTAAAAATATGATGCAAAATGAAAGTCGCAAACTATGGAATTCATATTTTTCAGTATTGTTATCAAGGAAAAGAAAGCAGTTCCAATTGTTTGATATTATTCATATGGAGGAGAAAATATAATTGCTCTAAAACCTACCTTAATTTTGCAATCTCACTAATGATAATCTCCCTTTCCCTCTCCCCCCTCCTCCTTCCTCCTCCCTCTCTCTCCCTCCACCTCTCTCTCCCTCCCCTCTTCCACTCTCTCTCCCTCTTCCTCTCTCACCCCCTCCCCTTCCTCTCTCTCCCCCCTCTGCCTCAACCCCCCCCTTTCCCCCTCTCACATCCCCCCCTCTCTCTCCCTCCCCTCCCCCTCTCTCTCCCTCCCACCAAGCGAGGCTCCAACTCAGCACCGCAGAGACCGCAGCCCTCCCCCGGCCCGGAGAAATAGGCACTCCCGCAATGCAATATTCCACTACTCATCTGGAGTAGACACGAGGCATCGCGGTGATTGTGTGGAGTGCAAATGGAGATCTGAATCCACCCGGAACCACTGCGCACACGCGGAGAGACAGCGTCATTTTGTGTCGCTACTGCGTCACCGGCTTCCCCCAACTGCGCTGGCGCGGATGGTCATAAATTTTTTCCCCAAAATATCCAGCGGCCGGAACCAGAATTTCAGGTAAATTCTGTCAAAGTGGAAACGCTGATAGCGCTCCAATTTTTTTTTCTCTGGATTTTTTTTACTCTGGGAAAAAAAGAGCTTGGCCAGAGGCCCCCTAGATTTTGAGGCCCTAGGCTTCAACCTATGAGGCCTATAGGTAAATCCGGCCCTGCCGAGGCCCCCCTAGATCCCGAGGCCCTAAGCTTAAGCTTGTGAAGCTTATACCTAAATCTGGCCCTGCCCAGGCTGCTTCAGGGCCTCCTCCGTTGCCCTCACAGGGCTCGGCCCATGAACCGACATCCCTCTGTTCTCCCGACCGCCTCTGTGTCCCGGGGGTGTCTCCTGCAGCCGACGTTGCGGGTGCTGGAGGCAATACTCTGGTCCCACTCCCACCGGCCCACCGTCCATCGTCGCCAACGGTCTTCGGGGGACCGGACTCGGCAGCTTCCGAACATCCCCCTCGCAGGCAGCAGCCCGCTGGGTCATTCTACGAGTTGGTGAGCCAGGCCTGCCACCACATGTTGCCACGGGCGACCAACCAGGTCTTCATTCGTGGCTGCTGCTGGTCTTTGTTCATTGCTGCTCAGCTCCGGTGCGGTACATCCCGAGAACATTCTGCCGTGGTGTCAGTGCTCGGAGAGCTCGGGGATATTATGTCACCATAGGGAGATATTAGGAGAAGGGAGGGGTCAAAAGTTTCTTCAAAGAACCGGTTGCGGAGAGGATGTTTCCACTAATGGGAGAGTCTAGCACCAGAGGCCACAGCCTCAGAATAAAAAGACGGACCTTTAGAAAGGAGAAGAGGAGGAATTTCTTCAGTCAGAGGGTGGTGAATCTGTGGAATTCGTTGCCACAGACAGCTGTGGAGGAGGAGGTTCAGAGAGGGATTTTCCAGAGTTTACAAGTCTGTCGCACACAGGCGATCATGGAGTGGGAGATTGTAACCTTCACGTGGTCCATCCTGTTTCGATGTATGCAATCAACCTGGCGTGCACAAATGCAAGATCAAACAGAACAAGTTGTCTTACAACTTTAGGCTGTCCAAGCCATACGCAAGAAGAAGAAGAAAGGCGATCATCAACAGCACTGGAGGAGGAACTGGAGAAACCTCAAGGGAGCTTGGGACCACAGGAGGCTACAGCGATAAGGAGAGAATTGAGAAACAAGAACATATTTTAAAACCGAGGTATAATGTTGCTCACGTGGAAAATCACAAATTTCACACGATGAAACGATGACTAAAAAGACAAGTTTGGAGACAGATGGTTGCATGTTCGTTTTTCCTCGTATACACGGCAACACGGGCCCAAGCTTAGCACTTAATTACTTTTCAAGGAAAAAAAACAGGCTTCAGACAGCAGGCCACTCTGAAAGAAAGCTATTTTTCACCTCAGAGCTTTCATGCCTCTCTTAATAAATGCACGTTTGTTGATTTATGTAACCATGATGTAGGAGGTTCCAAATGAATGTAATCTGCATCAAGCAAAACACTAACCATTGGTGAATAATGAAACTCCACTGTGTCCGATGGATGCTATTTATAATAATTCCTTGCTTTTCTCATTTCACCACGTATTCCACTGATTAATCAATTTATTGGGCTTTGTCACCAGTAACAAATTGCTGGCACAAGACAAATTTATTGCTTCATGATAAAAGAACTTGTTTAGATACAAATAAATTAAATCCTCTTTCATTATTTGAGTTTAATGCTCACACAGATGACCTGAATAGTAAAAAGGCGAGCAGGGGTAACAATCTCCAATTATTCTTTTTACTTGTATTTTGCTTGCAGTCTGAGGAATTATTAAAGCAACGTTGTTCTCAAGTGCTGAAGTGACCGCTGTGGAAAATCGAGGCTGTTGTTATTTCAGATAGTGATCAGAGGAGTTTCCGAGCCCCATTTCCCACACTTCCGAACACTTCGTATATTACAACACAGAGTGGGCGGCACAGAGGCACAGCAGTAGAGTTGCTGCCTTACAGAGCCAGGGAGCCGGGATGGTGGGACTGACACATGATGAAAGAATGGGTCGACTGGGCTTGTATTCGCTGGAATTTAGAAGGATGAGTAGGGATCTTAATGAAACATATAACATCCTTAAGGGATTGGACAGGCTAGATGGAGGAAAAAAAATTCCCGATGTTGGGGGAGTCCAGAACCAGGGATCACAGTTTAAGAATAAGGGTAAGCCGTTTAGGACTGAGATGAGGAAAAACCTTTTCACCCAGAGAGTTGTGAATCTGTGGAATTCTCTGCCACGGAAGGCAGTGGAGGCCAAGTCACTGGATGTTTTCAAGAGAGAGTTAGGTTTAGTTCTTCGGGCTAACAGAATCAAGGGATATGGGGAAAAAGCTGGAACGGGGGTACTGTTTTTGGATGATCAGCCATGATCATATTGAATGGCGGTGCTGGCTCAAACGGCCGAATGGCCGACTCCTGCATCTAGTTTCTATGTTTCTTTGTTTCTATGGGACCCGGATTGGATCCAGACCTTGGGTGCTGTCTGTACAGACTTGGCACGTTCCAAAGACATGCAACTGTGTAGGTTAATTGGCTTCTGTAAAATTATCCCTAGTGTGCAGGAAGGAGCTAGTATACGGTGCGGGCTTGGTGGGCCAAAGGGCCTGCTGCCATGCTGTATCTCTAAACTAAACTAAACTGCTAATGTTTCGTCCTACCCTTTATATCATCTGCATCTCTTAGAGCAGGCCAGGCAGCTGGGGACAGCTACAAAAATCTTGCTTGGTTCAGCTTGATATGCAATTATTAGCATGAATGAAAATGGTGACATAAACAATCAATAACATATGCAGCAATAATTACTGAACAAGGGTCCCAACACCTGAAACGTCACCCATCCATTCTCTCCACAGATGCTGCCTGACCCACTGAGTTCTTCCAGCACTTTTCTGTTTTGTGTAACAATTACATTAGAGGGGGCTTTTTGGGAGACTTTCCCTATCTCTGGTGGAAACCATTGATTCTTTCTTGGGCCCAGTTCTTTAGTCTCAGAGCTCACCACCTAAGAAGCTGTCATTTTTCGACATGTGAGGGAAGATTGGTAGAATGATGTGCTTCTGCAGCAACTTGAGCAGTCCTACGCTTTAAAGGCCGAAAGCCTTTATGGCCAAGTTAAGACATTTTTATCAACTTTGAACTTGAAGGGTACAAGTTGACACCAGAAGTGTGACAACTCTTGTGTGCTGTCTCAGTGTAATCTATCATTCTAACGTTCTTGTACTTGAATATAATTGTGCTAATGTATAATAAGAATTTTATTGAACTGTATGCAGAAAAGGAATTTCACTGTATCTAGGTACGTGCAACAATATGGCATAGTTGAACCATGAAACATTTTTAAAGTGTTTATATTAGGAAATACAGCAACTAAATTTGTACACGGCAAACTCCTGAACGATAATGCACGCAGAGTATATACCATAAAATACTGGGAGAACCGTCCTTGCACCTGGGGTCTCTTCATCCACATGAGAGTTGACAGAACTTCAAATATCTTAACCATTTGAACTACTTTGAGCAGCTTACAAACCAGTGGTATGAATATTGATTTCTCCAGCATCAAGGACCCTTGGGGTAGGAGATTGCAACCTTCACGTGGTCCGCCCTGTTTCAACGAATGCAATCAACCTGACATGCACAATCAAATAAGATCAAATAGAACAAGTTGTCCTGCAACTTTAGGCTGTGCACGCCATACGCAAGAAGAAGAAGGAACCCTTGCATTCCCCTCTCTCTCTGTCTCTCTCCCACCCAAGTTGTCCTACTAGCTACACCGCTGTCCTGCTTAGTTTCATTGTTTGTATCCACTCATTATCCTTCTCCACAGCCAACAATGGACCATTGTGCGCTCCTCCTTTCCTTGATCATCGTTGCTGACTTTGATTTGTTATTTTTCATACCATTCATTCATTTGTCCTTTGTACATGTTCATACCTCTTGTTTCCCATCTCCCTTGACTCTCAGGCTGAAGAAGTGTCCGGACCCGAAACATCACCTATTCCTTTTCTCCAGAGATGCTGCCTGACCCGCTGAGTGCCTGACAGCATCTGCAGTTCCTTCGTACTCTGAACTACTTTGAGTGCAGCTTAGGTTTATGTTCTCATGTTCTGGAGATGAGGGAATACACCCTTCATCTTTTTCAAAGCGGGAGTCTTACAAGGCTCAGACATGGCTGGCTTTTGCCAAAGGGTCGGCATGTCATTCAACTGTGGAGGACACCGTGGCTAACCCCGATATTTCACTGCACTAACCTCCATAGCATTGTAACTTGAGGGAGATCTGAAGCAGGCAGCTTGATTGATTGTGTTGCCCACCAAATAAATCTAACCTGTTCCCTCAAGGCCGCGATGCTTGGGCTCAACTAACATAGTTTGGATGTGTATACAAGCAGACAATGGGATAAGGAAATAATTGTGTTTGGTGAGGTAGATGGATGGGGTAACCTCTGCAACAGGTTCAGGATGCAGCCAATTGACAGTGTCGAGGATATCTCCAGAGATGCTGCCTTACCTGCTGAGCTACTCCAGCACTTTGTGCCTTGTCCTGTCTTGCTGTGAAGTTGCTCAGTGGATCACCAGGAGTCAATGCAGACATGATACCACCAGAGTGACTCAACTACCTGCACCCAAGAACGATGGGGGATTGCAACATTAACAGCGGTGAGGGTAGTTTTAACCCCAAACTGGTCCAACGTTTAAATTTCAAAATTAAACCCAACCTGCCTCAAACCTGCACAGAGCCAGGTTTAATCATCATGCATCTGCCCCTCTTGGTAGTCTCTCTGGTATTTGACTATGCCAAATAGTTTATACATGCATCTTGGAATAGCTTCTATTTTACCATCCAGGGGCAAAGAAAAGTTTGGGCCCTAATCACGTTTTAACCCAGAGAAAGTTCATAAGTTACAGGAGCAGAATCAGGCCATTCAGCCCATCAGGATTACTCCACCATTCAATCGTGCCTGACCTATCTTTCCCACTCAACCCCATTCACCTGCCTTCTCCTCATAATCCCTGACACCCGTGCTGATAAAGAACCTGTCACGATCTCCACCTTAAAAATATCCATTGACTTGGCCTCGACAGCCTTCTGTGGCAATAAATTCCACAGATTCACCATTCTCTGACTAAAGAAACATAGTCCATACACCAGCACTCAATTTCCTAATTTAAGAATAACCTCTATCCCTTTTCCCATTTTATCATGTGGAGTTAAATGGTCCTGCGCTACCTTAATTAATTAGTCCCCATCTCTTGATAACCATTCTGGCTTTGTCCGGTTTAATTAACGATAATTAAATCTCTTCCTGATCCCAATCCTCATGGAAAATCCTAGCATTATTTAATTAAGTTGCCGCAGGGTCAATGGAGATTTATATCCATTTGCTTCAGATTGAACGCAGGAAAACCTCGTGGCCTGGGCTGCGAGGGTTACGTCTGCGATCAGAGTGCCTTTTCCCAGTCGAATACAAAGAAACACATGCCACATTGTAATTGGCAATTTGGACTGTAAAAATTAGCAAGGTTTCCGCCAGTTAAAACTGAGGGAGAGAGGAGAGAAGGAAACAAAAGAGCACGTGAGAAAATCTGTTCATTTATTAGGGCCACAAATCAATTAACATTTCAATCAATTATTAATCATTAGGATTACTGCACCTCTAGCAAGCGCCTGTGTTGTAGAAATGTTTCACTGCGGAGAGCTATCTACAATTAGCTGCAACCCAAGGACGAGTTTGCAGTCATATGGGTTTTTGCGGTATGAAAGTGATAAATTGATTCTGCAACCTAGGTACAGCAGTAATTTTGGTAGTGCAGTCAAGTGCTATCTCCCCTGCTTCCCATAGCAATGAGGGCAGTGTCCCCTTTAATGCCTTTGCTATCCCCAGGGCTGTGTACGGGGCATAGCAGATAGCTGGCATGCGGTAAGGAAACAGTCTTGCTTCCCTCGTGATATTCCCACCGCTGCCCCAACTTCATTAGTGGAACGTTGGAGTGGAAATGCGTACAATATGCTATCACTCATGCCTTTCGAAGTATGGATAATGTCCTCATATCTTCCGTATTGTCAGCTGGGAGGTATGTAACTCAAGCAGTTTCAGTGATATGTGCATACTAACTGGGTAACAGTCTCCTTACCACCGCAGGGCATCATCTATAAAACATATTTCTTTCTAATCTCTTATCCTTTCAGTTAGTTGGATCACTTAAAGGAACATCTGATAATTTAACATTAATTGAAACAAAGGCTTTTACTAATAGATGCACTTCTTACCATCTGCCTCTGTAAAACTGACGGCGTATGACTGTGTCGGTGACGATGCAGCAGCCACAGAGCGATATACAGCCTGGAAACAGGCCCTTTGGCCCAACTAACCCACACCGGCCAACATACCCCATCTACACTAGTCCCACCTGCCTGCATCTGGTCCATATCCCTCCAAACCTGTCCTATCCATGCACCGGTCTAACTATTTCTTAAATGTTGGGATAGTCCCGGCTTCAACTACCTCCTCTGGCAGCTTGTTCCATACACCCACCACCCTCTGTGTTCATCTTTTCTCAAAAGACGTGCAAACTCCACACAGAAAACACTGTAGATCAAGATCGAGCCCGTGCATCAGGAGTCGTGACGCAGCAGCTCCACTGGCTCGCCACTGTGCCACCATCACCTGACTGGAATCTGAACCACATTAAATGACGATTCCTGGGACAAAAGGTTTGTGACTCTATACATTACAGATACAGTGTGGAAACAGACCTTTTGGGTCACTGAGGCCACGCAGACCAGTGATCACCCCGTAAATTAGCACTATCCTACGCACTGAAGACAGTTTATAATTTTATCAAAGCCAATTACTCTACAAACCTGTACATTTTTGGAAACTGGGAGGAAGCCAGAGCACCTGGAGGAAACCCATGCGGTCACAGGGAGAACGTGCAAACTCCGTACAGACAGCACCCCGTAGACAGGATCGAACCCAGGTCTCCGGTGCTGCAAGGCAGCAACTCTACCGCTGCACCCACTGTGCTGACCTGACATTGGAGCAGAAAAACAAAAAGGACTGTATTGTTTTTGGGAAGGTTTGCCAAAAGTGTGCAATGTTATCCTCCAGCCTCTCTGAGGTGATGTTGACATATATTTAATGTTTATTTGTTGGCATTCCGTGCTTCCAAAAGCAAGTATCTCAAACAGACACAAAGTGTGGGAGAAACTCACGGGTCAGGCAGAATCCACTGATGTTTCCTGACCCGCTGACTGCTTCAAGCATTTTCTGTTTTCTCAAGATTCCAGCATCTAAAATTCCTATCTCAAAGAGGCATACAGCATGGAAACAGGCCTGTCAGCCCACAGAGTCCATGCTGACCATCGCTACCCCACATTCCCATCAATTTTCCCTGGACTTTATCACTCACCTACACACTAGGGGCAAATTACAGTGGCCAATTAACTTACCAACCTACTGTACGTGTCTTTGAGGTGTGGGGAAAAACCAGAGCACCCTATGAGTAGGAAAGATGCTGGTTTACACTGCAGACAGACACAAAAAGCTGGAGTAACTCAGCAGGTCAGGGAGCATCTCTGGAGAAAAGGAATAGGTGATGTTTTGGATTGAGACCCTTCTTCAGACTAGGAGTCGGGGAGAGAGAAACTAGACGTTTAAAAATGTACAGAACACATCAGAGCTGGCACTGACGGCCAAGGAGTCCACAATGGTTCATTGTTGGCTGTGGATGAGATGATACTGAAGGGATACGAACAGCAAAACTATCAGGATGACTCGCGTGGGGGAGGGATAGAGCGAGAGGGAATGCAAGGGTAACTTGAGGGAGAACATGCAGACAGCACCGCAGATCAGGATCGAACCCCGGTATCTACTCATGTATTCTAGAGAGAGTTAGATAGAACTCTTAGGATTAACAGAATCAAGGAATATGGGGAGAAAGCAGGAACGGGGTACTGATTTTGGATGATCATCCATGATCACATTGAATGGCGGTGCTGGTTCAAAGGGCCAAATGGCCTACTCCTGCACCTATTTTCTATCTGGAGTTGAGAGGCAGTAGCTCCAGTGGCTGTGCCATTGTGCCACCATCCCTGGCTGTTTCTTTCTTAAATTTGTCCTCTTCAGGCAAATCAGCATGTCTCCCAAGGAAATAGTCAGGACTTGAGATGTGGATGAATTATCTGTCTAAATATGCAAGGATGATTTATGAATATATGACTTTGGAATATGAGACCTTTCTAAAGATTGCTGTGCAAGAGATTGAACTGTATATTTGCAAATATTATGCAATGAAGATAAAATTGAGCAATAAAGATTTTATATTTGCAGTCTTACTGCCATCCATTTTCTATTAACTTAAATTACCCACGGTTGTTATTCTAAAACGGTGGGTGAAATAAGATAACATTGACAAATAACTTATGAAATGCAAGTTTCCTTTACCTGTTTCAAACCGCACCAACTCATAGAAAAGTTCAACATGAAATAGAACTATTGTTCTCAGGGTGGGAGGGCTTCTGTCAGCCTGATGAAATCATCTTCTTGATTAAAAAAATCTCTATCAAGGGTCATTTCAAACCCACTTGCAAGTATGTCACCAAGGGGCTGCACAGAGGCTATATCAAAGCTTGGGCAGCTTACAACGTATAAATATTGATTTCTCTAATTTCATGTAGCCCTTGCATTCCCTCCCTCACCCCAGTCATCTTGCTAGTTTCGCTGTTTGTATCCCTTCGTTATCATGTTCCACTGCCAACAATGGACCATTGTGGGCGCCACTTGTCCTTGGTCATTTGTGCCAGCTGTGATTTATTTTCTGTACCCTTTCAAACCTCTAGTTCTCCTCTCCCATGACTCTCAGTCTGAAGAAGGGTCTCCAACAAAATGTCACCTATTCCCTTTCTCCAGAGATGCTGCCTGACGCGCTGAGCTACTCTAGCATTTTGTGTTTATCAAAGCAATAAGCAGTTTGCAAACCCTTTATCAACCCTTGCCCAATCCAACTTTAATGTCCAAAAATAAGCTCTGGAGCAATTTGAAATGATAATCCCATTCTGACTTAATTCCCGTTAGTTAGTAGTCATGTTAGTCAGTTAGTAAAGTGCTCTATCTTATTAAAAAATCATCGAACTGTGCGTTTGCTACGTTCATTTGTTTGGATTGACATCCATATCTTGAATATTAAGTTCTGCCACAGAATAATGAAAAAACACACAATGTCACTGTTCTGTACGAGTTTCTACACAATTATCCTTCCTTTACAATAATTCAAAATGCATTTGTATTATAGAGTCATACAGTATGGAAACAGGTTTTTTGATCAACTTGACCATGTCAACCAAGATGCCCCATCTATACTAGTCCCACCTGCATGCATTGGGCCCATATCTTTCTAACCCTTTCCTATCCACGTATCTGTCCAGGATTGATGAGGCAGATCTCGAGCATGAGTGTAGTCTACAATCACAGATTTTGGCCTGGGTTTGAACTAAATGTAGACACAAGGAACTGCAGATGCTGAAATCATACAGATGTTGGACTATCTGGACTAACTCAGAGGGTCAGGCAGCATCTGTGGAACGAATAGTACAATGGCAGCGCTGGAGTTGCTGCTTTAGAGCACCAGAAGCCTGGGTTCAATCCTGACTACGGGTCCTGTCTGTATGAAGTTTGTACATTCTCCCCGTGACCGTGTGGGTTTTCTCCGGGTGCGTTGGTTTCCTCCCACATTCCAAAGATGTGCAGGATTGTAGATATAATTGGCTTCTGTAAATTGTACAAATTGTCCCTCATGTGTAGAATAGTGCTAGTGTACGGGGATCGCTGGTCAGCACGGACCCGATGGGCCAAAGGGCCTGTTTCGCCACTGTACCTCCAAAGTCTAAATTCTAAAGTTTAAATGTATAGGGGATGCTTTGGGTCAGAACTCTCCTTCAGACTGAAGGGTCCCGACCTGAAACATCGCCTATCCATTTCCTCCACATATGCAGCCTGACCTATTGAGTTACTCCAGCACTTTGTGTTAGAACTGAATGTGCCGTGTGATGTAAACAGCAGAGCTTATGTTGAATGAGTGTAGAATGTTGCCTGGAGAATGTTACTTTTGCATCTTAACATACATCAACTGTGTGAAAGTGACTACGTAAATGCAGATTGTTAGACATCGGGTGCAGCCGCTAGGATTTTGCTGTCATTTTAAGTTCCAGTCCCACTCATCTGCTTCCGAGTCACTTAATGATTTTTTTTTTTTTTTCCCCCAGAATATGTCACTTGGATCAGTTGCAAACCAGCATTCACTTTGCCTTTCTGCTCCCTGCTCGACGAGCGGCTCGTGTCTGCATGCTCCACTTTGAATAAGAATAAAACACTTCTTGTTATTTCTCTTTATTAAGGGAGAGCATGCTGTGAGAAATCTCCACAGCGCCGTCATCATTTCTCATGTTTTTGCCACTCTCTCTTGTCATTTTGTGAACCTAATATGATCGGCCCATACCTTTTCACCAAATGAAAATACCGTGGTGGTTTATTACAGCCAATTCAAATGTGCTGCGTGTCAGCAAATCTGCGTTGCTCGTCATCCCCATCAATTGCTTGGGGATGTGTGAACAACATTAAGAACTTCCCAGCACTGGATAATATGGTGCGAAAGAGCAGAAACAGCAAGGTGTCAAAGAAGCACCAGAATAACATTTAAGTTTTTGTTTATTCATTCATTCACTTACAGAACACCGCAACACGGGCAATAGCAGGAATTGGTCACATGGCTCCTCGAACCCGTTCTACCATTCAGTCTGAACGTGGTTTTGTTTAAGCCCTTCACTGAAGAAGAGTTCTGACCCGAAACGTCGCCCATCCTCTTCCCCCAGAGATGCCGCCTGACCTGCTGAATTAGTCCAGCACTTTGTGACTATCTTCCGGTGTAGAAAAAGCATCTGCTGTTCCTTGGTACACATGGTTTAGTTGAGACACAGCGTGGAAACAGGCCCTTCGGCCCGCCGAGTCTTGCTCCCACCAATGATCACCCGTACACTAGTTCTATCCTGGGTTGGAGACCCTTCTTCAGACTGGTCAGGGATCAGGGAAACGAGAGATATAGACGGTGATGTGGAGAGATAAGGAACAATGAGTGAAAGATATGCAAAGAAGTATCGGTGATAAAGGGAACAAGCCATTGTAAGCTGTTTGTGGTGTGAAAATGAGAAGCTGGTGCGACCCGAGGGCTGAGGGAGAGGTGGGAGGAGGCAAGGGTTAACAGAATTGAGAAAATTCAATATTCAAGCCCAAAGGATGCAGACTCCCCAAGCGGAATATGAGGTGCTGTTCCTCCAGCTTGCGGTGTTGCTCACTCTGGCCGTAGGTCGGATGTGGAATGGGAGGGAATAGTTCTATCCTACTCACCAGGGACAATTTACGGAAGCCAATGAACCTATAAATCTGCAAAACCTTTGGAATGTGGGAGGAAATGGAGCACACAGAGGAAACCCACTTGCTCACAGGGAGAATGTACAAACACCGTATAGACACCACCCGTAATTAGGATCCAACCCCGATCTCTGGCAGCAACTCTACTGCTGCACCACTGTGCCACCCTTGATGGTTTAACACCTCTTCTGTCCCAGTTTTGTATTGTCCTCACTTCCCTGATCTTTCAAAAATATTATCTCTCTCCTCTCCAAGTAACTCCAGCGATCTTGCCTCCTCATTTGAGAATCTTCCACCAGTGGAAACATCTCATCATCTTCCCAAGATGGACACAAAATGCTGTAGTAACTTAGTGGGTCAGGCAGCATCTCTGGAAAAAAGGAATAGGTGACGTTTCAGGTTGAGACCCTTCACCGTCTACCCAGTTATGCCCCCCGCAGGTGCTTGTATGTCCCACTAAGATCAAACCTTCTAATACTGATCCAACCTGTTTATCTACTGATGTAAGGCCGTCCTTCTCATTCTAGGAATTAGCCCCAAAAGACTCTTCTGGACTGCCTTCCATGAGTAGATCTTTCCTTAAATACGGGAACCAAAACAATACATTGTACTCCAGGGATCTAGGAACTATCATTGTGCATGAATCATGAAGAAAGTTTGTATAGTATTGCAACAAATAATTTTTTATTTTTTTTAAATATTTTTATTTATTAGAGGTAAATAAATCAATGTATATCACATATATATTGTTATAGGAAAAAAGAAAGAGAGACACAGAGAGAGAAAATAAAAAAAAGCCAGTTACTATATTATATATATCACGCAAAAGGAATCCACCAACTCGATAGTTTTTCATCCCCCCCCTACCAAGGCCCGAGGTACTCCTGCACCCTATCTTTGTAGAAAGTCTATAAATGCAGACCACAACAAATAATTAAGAAAGGAAATAGCGTGTACGTCCTCCCCGTGACGTGTGTGGGTTTTCTCCGGGAGCTCCGGTTTCCTCCCACACTCCAAAGATGTACAGGTTTGTAGGCTAATTGACTCGGTAAAATGGTTTAAAAAAATTCAGTGTGCAGGATAGAGTTTGTGTGAATGCCTTTCTTAATCTCATCTCAGATCTGTCCATTCTCTGACTCCCGGGACCAGAAGACCTATCACAATGACTCTTGGCTCCGTGAGGACCACACCAGTCCTGAACTGCGCTCTCCCCCAATGGAGACCCTCGGACGAGCTTTGATCGGACTTTACTGGACTTTGTACTGCACTATACATTATTCACGTTGATCCCTTGTTCATGTATCTGTACCCTACAGCTAGCTTGATTGAAGTTACTCAAATCAGCGGGTGCACATCCTACGTTTGGGTCGAGACCCTTCTTCAGCTTGATTGAAGTATTGTATTGTCTTTCCGCTGCCTGGTTAGCACACAACAAAAGCTTTTCACTGTACCTTCTTAATCTTGCGAATGAAACATAAACCAAAGGAATAGTTAGATCTCAAGCCGGGTGTTGAGCAGCCAGGTTGTTGTCTCTGTGTCAATGTCTGCCAGGCCCTGAGCTCCATTTGGTGGGTGGTAGAGGGGGCACCCAGAGATGACATGGTTGGCTGTCTGTTGTCTGTTGTTCACTGTACCTCAGTACATAAGACAATAAAATAAACTCAAACTCAGACATCGTTGACACATTCACCAAACTACCCAGGAGAATGGGTCCAGCAATGGAGGTCCTCTGCCATCCAAGGTCCTCTAGCATCCTCCCCCTGAAGCACCACACTACCTTCCGATAATTAAGTTTAACAATAATACAATGGAAAATACAGATCCTAGGAACATTCTCTCAGCAAAGAGAAATAATGGAGCCATCATCTTCTCTTGACTTTGCTCAGTTGAGGGAATGGAACAGGAAGATCAAGCATGTTGGAAGGAGCTGCAGATAGAAACATAGAAACATAGAAGGTAGGTGCAGGTGTAGGCCATTTGGCCCTTCGAGCCAGCACTGCCATTCAATATGATCATGGCTGATCATTCAGAATCAGTACCCTGGTCCTGTTATTTTCCCATATCCCTTGATTCCTAAGTGCGACATCTAACTCTCTCTGCTGGTTTACACCAAAGATAGATACAAAATGCTGGAGTAGCTCAGCGGGTCAGGCAGCATCTATGGAGGAAAGGGATGGATGACGTTCTCTTATCCCTGGCACAAAGTCTAGGCACCTCTGAGGTGGTGACCACCTCTGGATTGTCACCACCTCAGAGCCAGTACTAGGCTAAATCTAATGTTAGCACAGCAGTCTTCCTTCAAAAGGAATGGAAATAGTTATCTTCTCCAATTATTTTTAAGGTTTAGATCTGTGTTTATTATTGCCACATGCACCGAGGTACAGTGAAAAACGTTGTTCTGCCTTGGTCTCCAAACAAATCACTTTACATAAATACAATCACATCAGACACAAAAGACTCAAGTACAATAGGCAGAGCAAAAGGGAAAGGACAGAGTGCAGAATATAATTCTCTGCATTGTAGTACAACAGTTCCATAGACCTCGTCCAATGTCCGCAATGGGTAGTGGTGAGTCGGACAGTACTGCAGCTTATCGAGTGCCCTAGACTTTAGACCTTAGAGATTGCAGCGCGGAAACTGGCCTTTTGGCCCATCGACCAGCAATCCCCATATACTGTACACTTGCACTATCCTACACACGAGCGGCAATTTTAGAATTTTACTGTAGATAATTAACCTACAAACCTGTATGTCTTTGGAAAGTGGGAGGAAAGTAGAGCACCCGGAGAAAGCCCACGCGGTCACAGGGAGAACGTGCAAACTCCGTACAGACAGCACCTGAGATCAGGATCGAACTTTGGTCCCTGGCACCTTAAAGCTGCATCTCCACCGCTGCACAACTGTGCCATAATAAAGCTAAGAGAAGCATCAAAGGTAGACACAAGGTGCTGGAGTAACTCAGGCAGCATCTCTGAAGAGAAGAAATGGGTGATGTTTGGGGTCGAGACCCTTCTTCAGACTGAGATTCGGAGAGACATAGAGATATGGCAGGGTCGAGATTGAACCCGGGGCTCTGTAAGGCAGCAGCTCTACTGCTGTGCCACTGTGTTCCCCTATACATAGCTTATGGGTTTATCATTCATCTAAGTTGGTTTCAATGCTTTAAACTGATTTTTATTGAACAGATTTTTTTAGTGTTTTAAATGTTAAAATATTTTCAAAATGTTCCAACAGTATTTTTAAAGAAGCATTGCATTGAATCGAATCATTCTATGTGGGATTTGGTTTATCGAAGTCTTTATCACTTTGCTCTTTGTGGGACTTTACTATGAACACATTGGCTGTTACATTCCATTAGATGATTCCATCGCATCAATAACTATTCATCACAAAAATAATTGGCTTTGAAAGATATATGGGAAACATTTAAGATTAAATATAATTGTTATGAAGCTAGGTCAAATCCCAAACTCCATAACCTATCCCTTGCTCTTCTATTTTTTAAAGTGACTGAGGTTGAAGATTGCCATTTTATTCGCTGAACGAGGTTACAGGGGTCAGATAAACAAAAGCGCACATTAGGAGTTCAGACAGTTTTAAATCTGTGCTTTGAACCAAGGATTAGGCATTAATAAAGATAAGAAAAATGTTACTGCTTTATCACTAAATTAATATTCCAATACACAGTAATATAATGTGGCAATGGTAATGACAGCCCTGTTGTTAAAATGCTTCGTGGTGACATTGAACATGAGTTTGATTTTGAGTTTAGTTTATTGTCACTTGCACAGAAGTACAGGGAAAAGCTTTTGTTGCATGCTAACCAGTTATCGGAAAGACAAAAATGCCGGAGAAACTCAGCGGGTGAGGCAGCATCTATGGAGCGAAGGAAGTAGGCAACATTTTGGGTCGAAACGTTGCCCATTTCCTTCGCTCCATAGATGCTGCCTCACCCGCTGCGTTTCTCCAGCATTTTTGTCTACCTTCGATTTTCCAGCACTTTGTGTCCTACACATACATGATAAAGGGAATAACGTGAATAACTCTTAGTGCGAGATAACGCCAGTAAAGTCCGACCAAAGATAGTTCGAGGGCCTATAATGGTGGTTCCGAATGCTTCTAGTTGTTGAAAGGATGGTTCAGTTGCTTGACAACAGCTGAGAAGAAACTGTCCCTGAATCTGGAGGTGTGCGTTTTCACACTTCTGTACCTTTGTTGCCCGAGGGGGCGAGGAGAGAAGAAAGAAGGAGCGGCTGAGGTGCGACCTTTCCTTGATTATGCTGGTGTCCTTGCCGAGGCAGCAAGGTGCAAATGTAGTCCATGATCAAAAGGACATGGTGAGGTTTAACCTGTTCAGTGCCGCCCCTGAGTATACTCAGGTGAGGGCCAATAGTGAAAAGAAACTTGACAGTGAACAGGTTAATACACAAGATCTTACATTTATGTTCTATTACTGCTCTTGGAAACCTTAAAAACATTCCATAGCACCCCCATTCTAAAGAAAGGGTCATCTTCAATGTCCTGACCAACATGTTTCCTGACTAACCAACCCAAACTGGGTTACTTACCGTAATTATTTCTTGGCTATTGTGGCGGCTCAGTGGAGTAGCAGCGGTAGAGTTGCTGCCTCACAGCACCTGAGACCCGGGTTTGATCCTGACTACAGGTACTGCCTGTATGGAGTTTGTACGTTCTCCACTCAACCTGCGTGCGTTTTCTCTGGGAGCTCCGGTTTCCTCCCACACTCCAATAACGTGCAGGTTTGTAGATGAATTGGCTTGGTAACATTGTAAATCGTCCCTAGTGTGTGCAGGATAGTGCTAGTGTGTGGGGATCGCTGATCGGCACGGACCTGGTGGGGCCAAAGGGCCTGTTTCCGTGCTGTATCAATAAACTAAACTAAACTAAACTTCTTTGCACAAGTTTGCTAGTGTTTTCCAACAATAAAACAGTGAAGGACACAAAGTGCTGGAGTAACTCATCAGGTCAGGCTGCATCTTGTACAGTCACCTTGTACTATTCAAACACTTCTGATACGAACATATGAACCTACCTGACTTTACAGGCTCAGCTAACTTGTCTCAGTCAAGCATTAATGCCTGTACTTAGAGAGAGAGAGAGAGAGAGAGAGAGAGAGAGAGAGAGAGAGAGAGAGAGAGAGAGAGAGAGAGAGAGAGAGAGGGGAGAGAGAGAGAGAGGGAGAGAGAGGGCGGGAGAGAGGGAGAGAGGGGGGGAGAGAGAGGGGGGAGAGAGAGGGGAGAAAGGGATGGTGTGTGTGTGTGAGAGAGAGAGAGAGAGAGAGGGAGAGAGGGAGAGGGAAAGAGAGAGAGAGAGAGAGAGAGAAAGAGAGAGCGAGAGAGAGAATGTTTAAGAAGGAACTGCCAATGCTGGAAAATCAAAGGTAGACAAAAATGCTGGAGAAACTCAGCGGGTGAGGCAGCATCTATGGAGCTAAGGAAATAGGCAACGTTTCGGGCCGAAAACGTTGCCTATTTCCTTCGCTCCACAGATGCTGCCTCACCCGCTGAGTTTCTCCAGCATTTTTGTCTATCTTCGAGAGAGAGAGAGAGAGAGAGAGAGAGAGATTGATTCTGTGCTGCTGCAAGTAAGAATGTCATTGTTCTGTCATATATCCCAGACAGAACAATGACATGCTTACTTGCAGCAGCACAACAGAGTATGTCGACAAAGTACACCATAAACAATATAATAAATAAAATAAAAAAGATCAGTGTATGATGCCACCAGTCAATGAGCTCTCTACTGCACACCCGTCGAGTTTCACGTGTCACTGTTTTCCTTCCGCACCTTACAACAAATGACATTTCAGCAACAATACTGTTGTCGCTTGCCATTTGAAAGTTACTGCACAGCACCCACACCCCTCTTTCATCCACTAATAACATATTAAACTTCTTTTAAAGAGTTAATTCTGTAGTTAGTTATTGGTCCCTGTCAAATGAGAGGACTGCTGACATAGCTTTCCATTTAGTTAATGATCAATAATCTGCCAACTAATAATCAGACTCGGGTAAGTATTATGTTAAGAACATTCCAGTGGGCTGTGAGCTTAAATGCAGATTGTGTGTGTGTGTAATTTTCATTGGTAACCATTGATTGCCTAATTTCAAAGCTCCAGTTTGATTTGCTGAGTATCAGTGAGCCAAATACTATTTTGCATTTGAGTTTAGTTTATTGTCCCTTATACCGAGATACAGTCAAAAGCTTTTGTTGCGTTCTAACCAGTCAACAGAAGGACCATACATGATTACAATCAAACCGCCCACGGTGTGCAGATACATGATAAAGGGAATAAAGTGAATAACGTTTAGTGCAAGATAAAGTCAGTGCAGTTGAATCAGAGATAGTCCGAGGGTCTCCAATGAGGTAGATAGTAGCTCAGGACCGCTCTCTAGTTGTCGGTAGGATGGTTCAGCCGCCCCATTGCAGCTGGGAAGAAACTGTGCCCGAATCTGGAGGTGTGCGTTTTCCCACTTCTATACATTTTGCCCGATGGGAGAGGGGAGAAGAGGGAGTGGCTAGGGTGCACCTCATCCTTGATGATGCTGGTGGCCTTGCCGAGGCAGCGTGAGGTGTAAATGGAGTCTATGGAAGGGAGGTTGGTTTGTGTGATGGTCTGGGTGGCGTCCACAATTCTCTGCAATTTCCTGCGGACTTGGATGGATCGGTTGCCATATCATGCTGTGATACATCCTGATAAATTGCTTTCTGTAGAAGCTGGTGAGGGCTGATGGGGACATGCCAAACTTCTAAGGAAGTAGACATCAATTGCACATTTGCCAGCTGCTTTGCTAATTGTCATGTGCCATTGAGGAAGGTTGGGTGGGAAATTCTGGTGCCAATCTCATTCTTCCAAAGGTAAGCTTGTGAGAATAGAGTTGGTTTATGTCGTGCCATCCACAACTACACACTGTCCCAAAGTGCTCTGCATGCCAGCTGCTGAAGTCACTTGCGGATAGACAGAAACACAATGGGCAATTTGTACTGAAGTTGCTCCCACAGCCAGAAATAAAACCTACTCTTGGTGAACTTGGACGGTCAAGTGGCTGAAGTATCAGTGGGTGACCCTTTTGCGACCAGTGACCACAGTCGATGTCCCCAACTTCAATTAACCCTTGCATCCCCTCCCTCCCTATCCTTCCCCCACCATAGTCTTTGTACTAGTTTCACTGTCATCGTTATCACCTTCTGCATGGCCAACAATGGACCATTGTGGGCTCGACCTTTCCTTGATCATTGTTGCTGGCTTTGATTTTTGTCCTTTTGCATACCTTTCATTCATTTGTTCCCTGTACATTTTCATATCTCTCGTTTCCCTCTCCCCTGACTCTCAGCCTGCAGAAGGGTCTCGACCCGAAACATCACCTAATTTATTTTCTCCACAGATGCTGCCTGACCCGCTGCGTTACTCCAGTTTTTTGTGTCTATCTTCAACCACAATTCTATTAGCTTTAAAATAGCTACGGATAAAGGGCAGAGCTAGTCTACCAGTCAAAGTTCTAAATTGGGGCAAGGCCAACTTTTGGGTGATATTAGATAGAAGCTTGCAAAGAAAGGTTGATTGGAGTGGGCTGCTGGTGACCAAAAGGCAGGTCCTAAATGTGGGATGCTGTTACAACTCTGACTGAGAGGTCATGGTGTGCATGTTCCTATTAGAATGTAGGGCAAGGCAGGTAGGAACCTGCATGATGAGAATAATTGAGGCCATGGGAAGAAAAGAGGAGGAGGCATGGGTCAGATACAGGCAGCTGAGATCAATTGTATCCCTGGATGGGTACTGATGATTGAGGAGCATACCTGCGGAAATCAGAAGGACGAAAAGGGGGTATGAGATCACTGGCAGATAAGACTAAGGAGAACCCAAAGCGTATTTGTAAGTACATTACGGGGATAAAGGTAACTCGAGAGAGAATAGGGGCCTGCAGAAACGAAAATGGTCATCAATGTGTGGAGCCCCAGGAGATGGGCAAGGTCCTCACTTAACATTTATCCTCTGTTTTTAATCATAGAGAAAGACATGGAGAGGAAAGGTTTAGAGTTTAGAGGGATATGGACCAAGCAAAGGCAAATAGAACTAGCTGAGATGGAGTATGTTTGTGAGTATGGGCAAGTTAGGCTGCAGGACCTGCTTCCATGCTGTATGACTCTGTAGATGGCCAGATAATCTGTCGTTGTTGACTTGGCCTCAGTGGGATCATATTGGTCTGAATCTAATGGTTTTTAATTAAACTTCGCCATGCACAAGATTTTGGTTCAATCCTTTTCTGAAATTCAACCCCTGTCCTCTTGCAGGTTATTGAAATGGTGGCTTTGAATTATATGCAGACGTTTGTACATCCTGGGCACTATGTGGGATAAAGCAGCTGACTTGAACCACTTTCTTAAGCATTCACTTTCTCCAATCTATCTGTTCATCTATAAAATATGCTCCAGCAAATTGATGCGGCTTGAATGGTACCTTCAAAACTCATGGGCTCTGCCTCCTAGAAGATAAAAAGATCATAGATACATGGCCTTACCAGCAACTCAATGTCTCTTTCCAAGCTGCACACTTGGTCAATGGGTTAAAATCTTGAAATCCTGCCCACTTCACCACACTATCTACCAGCAATGCCACTTTCAAGGGACTATGCACTTGTACACAGGGCTGCACAGTGGCCTGGGTTTGATCCTGACTACAGGTGCTGTCTGTGTGGAGTTTGTACTCGTTCACCCTGTATACTAGCACTATCCTACACCTTTGGTCATTTTACAATTCTACCAAAGCCAATTAACCTACAAATCTGTGCGTCTTTGGGGTGTGGGAGGAAACCGGAGCACCCGGAGAAAACATATGCAGTCAATAGACAATAGTCAATAGACAATAGACAATAGACAATAGGTGCAGGAGTAGGCCATTCGGCCCTTCCAGCCAGCACCGCCATTCAATGTGATCATGGCTGATCATCCCCAATCAGTACCTCGTTCCTGCCTTCTCCCCATACCCCCTGACTCCGCTATCTTTAAGAGCCATATCTAGCTCTCTCTTGAAAGTATCCAGAGAATCGGCCTCCGCCGCCCTCTGAGGCAGAGAATTCCACAGACTCACAACTCTCTGTGAGAAAAAGTGTTTCCTCGTCTCCGTTCTAAATAGCTTACCCCTTATTCCTAAACTGTGGCCCCTGGTTCTGGACTCCCCCAACATGGGGAACATGTTCCCTGCCTCTAGCGTGGTCCAAATCCAGTCACAGGGAGAACGTACAAACTCGGTACATACAACACCTACAGTCAGGATTGAACCCGTGTCTCTCGCACTGTAAGGCAGCAACTCTACCTCTGTGCCACTGTGCCACCCCAAATATTGATTAAGACATTTCCTGCTTCTTGTTCAGTCCCATAGGAACCTTTAAGTTTACTTTAATGAAGCAGACAGAGCCTCTGTTTAACCTCTTGGTTGAACGCTAGTTCCTCTGCCAGTGCAAACCACACCCCCCGCCAAAGTTAACATTGACATTAACAAAGAATATTGCTCTATTAATTAGTAACCACATTAGTATTAAAAATATACCAAATGTGCAGAGATTCTCCAAAAAAATCCCCGCAGAATCTAAAGCTATTTTTGCACCCTACTCCTGGAGATTGTGTTTCTTTGTTACATTTCTCTGCTCAGATCTGAAGATTAAATCGTGATTATTTTCTAGCGCTACTGAGAAACACGGTGCACTTTTTCCAGCGTTGGAGAGTGTTGCAGTATAATAAATGGAGTATGCAACTCAACAATGTAGATTCTTCTTTATTCCTCCAACAATATAACAGCCATTAACTCCAAAGTCCAAATATATAAAATATACAACCATTAATCTCACGTCCGTGCACGTAAAACACAGCCATTAATTCTAAACTATACGAAGAACATTCAGCTATTAACCCCAATAGATAAAACACACAATCATTAACCGCAAATGTAGACAACCTTCAGTAATTAGTTCTGTCACTGAAATATAATTTAAAGCTAGTTCAATATTGGGAGAACAATTTGTTCATTTTCTGCAGGATTTTTTTCTATGCCGAAAAATGAATAATCTCTCCTCTGAGCCATCCACTACAATTCCACCTACACTTGGCGATCCAGATAAGGATTGTCCTCAAAATGTAATCAATATATCTCGACCTTGGTTACCCCAACCAATATTTCGTTCTTTGTCTCAACACACACCCAAACTGGTCGTAAAATATCCCCCGGTGCTTTGTCAAAGAGTAGTGTTATTTCCCCCAATCAACAGGACCAAAGTAGTAAATTTGGGTCATTATCACATTATAGTTTGTGGGAGCTTTGTGTGTTTTTTGCTTCAAAAGTAGTTAATTTAGTGTAAAATGCCACGTGAAAACCAGAGAGTGATGCAAAATATGAATTTAAAAAAATATATATTATATCACCATTTTTCAGTTATTCACTGAAATGATTTTATGAAACAGATTTTTTAAATATACTCGGGAACAGAACTGTGCACCTTATAATGAGGTGGGTGCATCATAGGTTCATATGTTCATAAGTAATTTGGCCATTCGGCTCATCAAGTCTACTCCCCCAGTCAACCATGGCTGATCTATCTTTCCCTCTCAACCCCATTCTCCTGCCTCCTTCCCATAACTCCTGATACCCGCACTAATCAAGAATCTGTCAATCTCCGCCTTAAAAATATCCATTGACTTGGACTCCACAGCCGTTTGCGGCAGTGAATTCCACAGGTCCACCACCCTCTGACTAAAGAAATTCCTCCTCTTCTTCTTTCTAAAGGTCCTTCTTTTTATTGTGCTGCTAGACTCTCCCACTAGTGGCAACATCCTCTCCACAGAATTTCCTCCAAGAACAATTCCTCTAAAGAAAAACTCCAGCGAGCACAAGCCCAGTGCCGTCAAACGCTCATCATATATTAACCCAGTCATCCTTGGGATAACTCTCATAAGCCTCCTCTGGGCCCTCATCCTTCCTCAGATATGGGGCCCAAAGCTGCTCATAATATTCCAGATGCAGTCCGATGAACGCTTCAGCAGTATCAGAATAAAGTCTTGATGTTCTGTATCTTGCTGTCAATCGCTGCCTTCCCATTAGTGCACATCAGAAATCATGTCAATGTTTAGGGTTAGGGTTAAATTTAGGTTTATTATAGTCACGTGTTCTGAGGCACAGTGAAAAGCTTTGTTTTGCAATCAACTTAGATTTTACTGCAACCAAGACAAACTCAAGTACAATAGGTAGAGTGAAGATAAAGATGCAGTGTGCAGAATATAGTTCACAGCATTTTATCGCAATTTCTGCAATGAGGTAGAGGAGATAAAGTCCGTAAACCTAGTTTATGGAAGAACCGTTCAGAAGCCCACTAACAGAGAGGAAGAAGCTGCTCCTGAGACTGGTGCTGCACACTTTCAAGTTTCTGTATCTTCTGCCCGACGGGAACAGGGAGAAGGAGTGACCAGGGTGGGAAAGGTCTTTGATCATGTTCTGCTGCTTTCCTGAGGCAACGTGAAGCATTGATGGAGTCAGTGGTGGGGAGTTTGATCTATGTGACGGGCTGGGCTACATACACAATTCTCTGCAATTGCTTGAGACTTTAGGTAGAGCTGTTCCCAAGCCAAGCATTAATGCAACATGACAGTATGTTTTCTACATTAGAAGGGGCAGCGAGGCTTCCTATGGGCTATGGAGACGACAAAATAAACTTAAAACTAGTTGTACGACCACAGTGTTGATAAGATCTTCATCAAAGTAAAACGAAGTTAGTACTGAACCCTTGCAATTTTACCTGCCACATGCGCCCACGTGCTGGGCTCAGCTTTAAGGTGAGAGTGACAACGTTTAGAGGAGATTTACAGGGCAAGGTTTTTACCTGGAGGGCAGTGGGTGTCTGACATGTGTTGCCACGAGTGGTGGCGGAAGCAGAGACGATAGAAGCATTTAAGAGGCTTTAAGCTAGGCAGGGAATGGAGGAACACTCCATTCACGTGCAGACAGACGAGATTAGTCTAACTTGACATCATGTTCAGCATTGATATTGTGGGCCAAGGAATCTTTTCCTGTGCTGTACTCTCAATTGTTCTCTCAATTGCACATTGGCAGAGATACTCAAAAAAACTTTGCAACTCGGCCTATGTATGTGGAAGGAAATTATCCATCAATTGTATTTACCTCCCCAAATCAAAGTCAATACGCCTATTTAAAGTATATTTGCATTCTTAAAAAGATTTGTGTTTTATGTTAAATATAAATGTTGATATAGTTATGATATATTATTGTTTTAATTTAAGCATAACTCTTTA
This sequence comes from Okamejei kenojei, assembly GCA_035221665.1. Taxonomy (NCBI): domain Eukaryota; kingdom Metazoa; phylum Chordata; class Chondrichthyes; order Rajiformes; family Rajidae; genus Okamejei; species Okamejei kenojei. The sequence continues at coordinate 18,581,935 of CM069150.1, read as the reverse complement.
AGGAAAACTCTTTATAAGGAAAATGAGTGAACTTAACATTTTCCTGTTGCCAAATATCCAAGGAATTCTTCTCATCTCCAGCTTCCTGAACATTTGAGATCAGTAGTTCGCCGCCACTCCAGAGTCACAGAGCCATACCGCGTGGAAACAGGCCCTTCGGCCCAACTTGCCCATGTCGCAATGACAATCGCAATCACAATAATGCTTTATTAACCAAGTACGTTTTGAAACATACGAGGAATTTCATTTGCCAAGTCAGTCACACAAATAAAAAGCAACGGAACACACAAAAAACATTTTAACAAAAACATCCACCACAGTGACTCCTCCACATTCCTCACTGTGATGGAAGACGTAAAAAAAAAGTTCAGTTCTCTTCCCTTCTCTGCTCTCCCGCGATCGGGGGCCTCGTGCCCTCCGTTGACGGGACAATCTTGATTCCCGTACCGGCGGTGTTTTGGGCCCCCCGCATCGGGGCGATCAGCTCCTGCACCGGAGGGGGTGTCAGCTCCCTCGTGCCGGCCAAGCTTCCCCAAGTACATAAGTCTCATCTGCCTGCATTTGGCCCGTCTGCCCCAAAAGCTTTCCTGACCAACTCTTTCTTTTCCTGACTCTTAAGAGTGTTTAATTGTCATAAGTAGCGAAACGGAACAATGAAATTCTTACTGTCTTAATTTTTTCTGTCTCCAAGGAAAGAAGTGGAAGAGGATAAGATGGAACCTAAAACTATTTGGAGTCCAGGCAATTTGTAATTATTACCAGAGAGTTCCTTGGTAAATCTTCCACGACAGCCCAACATCTCAGAAGCAATGGACTGGACTTTGTGCCTTCCTTCACAGTGGGAACCGTGGTGGAGGGATGTTTTTATGTTTTATGTTCAATTCTCTTTTTTAATGTGGTGTCTTACTTTTATTGGTGTGCTGCAAATGGCAACTCAAATTTCACTACACCAGAAATGGTGTATGTGACAATAAATGTCCTTTGTCTTGCCCTTTGTCTTTGTCAATGTGTATGAAGGAACTGCAGATACTGCTTTAAAACAATGATAGACACACAATGCTGCAGTAACTCAGAGGGACAGGCAGCATCTCTGGAGAGAAGAAATCTTAGAAGTAATGATACTAGACTGGTGGTTGAGCGGTTCTTGAGGCCCTCTCACTGTCACCGTCACTGTCTGTCATAGCTATGAGTCTGAAGAAGGATCCCCACCTGAAACGTCGCCCGTCCATTCCCTCCACGCAGGATGCCTGACCTGCTGAGTTCCTCCAGCACTTTGTGCTTTGCTGAGGATTCCAGCGTCTGCGGTTCCTTGTGCCTCACATTTGGACTCACATTTGGAAATGCAGTTGATCGGCAGGCAAAAATAATCGTGCAGGTTCAACCTCACTGATGCACCAGAATGGCCTGGCTGACTGAGAACACGTTTATTTAATTGGAATGGGAATGTGTGAATTTTAATAATGGACAGACAAACTGCACTGCTCTAACCGTGAAAGGAACGATCTGCCCTAAAGACATTGATACAACCCCCCTCAAAGTTACGCGGGATTCATTTTAGATTATTTGAGCTCAGGGTCACAGTGGTGCTGCGGTATAGTTGCTGCCTCACAGTGCCACGGATCCGGGTCCGATCCTGACCTCAGGTGCTGTCTGTGTGGAGTTTGAACGTTCTCTGTGTGACCACGTGGGTGCTTCCGGTTTCCTCCCACGTTCCAAAGACGTACAGACTTGTAGGTTTAGGCTGCTGGAAATTGGCCCCAGTGTGTAGGATAGAACTAGGGTGAACGGGTGATGGTTGGTCGGCTGGTAGACTCGGGTGGGCCGGGGGGCGCACTTCCACGCTGTATCTCCAACACTAAAACTAAACTAAGACTCCCTCACTTCATTGGAATAAATTCTTTTGAAGTACGAATCAACTTTGTGTGAAACAAAGGCAGCAAGATACAGACCCAATCTGTAGCCAAGAGCTGCACAAAGGTTTTTTGAATCGCTTAAGAGGGAAACCTCCTGCTTGCGGTATTGTTCAGACACTGGTTCTGTGTCTTCCTCAAAAGGCAATACCTTTTCCTTCTGCCCTCTGTTAATCATTCATTGGCAACAATTGCCTAAGTGAAAAGTAGTGATGACGCAAGGAATGTCCCTGCTCCTTCACGGGGCATCTATAGCTGCCCAAGCAAAATGGAACCGGTAAATTAAGATAATTGTTCAACTGGCTCTTTGTGAAACTGATGGATGTTTTCACCACATAAGCTGTCAGTGATCGCCCTGAAGTCTCTGACAGAATTTCCAACCTACTCTTTTGTATAGACTTCTCTCTCTTCATTTCTGGTCAATCGCGGCTGCTCCTCTGGAATTTGCAGGCACAAAGAGATAGAAATGGTATTCCAATATATATATTTATATATATATATACATACATATTTATATATATATATATATATACATATATATATATTTCAGAAAAGAGATCTGAAGTGAGCAGTGCCGACAGTAGTACTGCTGTGATTGATACCCTAGCATGTAGGTGTAATGAAACGGAGGCTGCCTTTCTTTGCACCTGTGATTTATGAGGACTAAATTTGAGATGAGGAAAGGCCCCATGCAGGGATACACATCCTTCCCTACAAAGCAGAGATGGTCATCCATCATACACTGTGCATAGAGTCCAGTAGTGAGTGGCTCATCAGACCAGTGCACACTCTCTTTGTTGTGACTCCTAACAAGTGTTGGTTCAGCAGATGTCTATTTAGGCTGACGGACCCTTCTCAACAGATTGGTACTGGGTCATTGATTCTTGCCGCTGTGACAGAGCAGAGAGAAGGAGTCTGCGGAGTATTTTTCATGCCATATTAACGGCAGCAACGATTGCCGCTTTAACCGTCGTGAATCTGCTTAAATGTTCCTCAAGGCCCTCTCAGATGAACAAAAATTAAAATGCTATTCCCTTTTTTGTAAGCTCAAATGCTGATGCTGGACTTCAGTGCCTTTGGTCCCAGAGTTTACAGGACCATAAATCATAGCTCTGTGGTACTGCTGCATCCCACTGCAACACAATTACAAGAACTGACTTTCTTCTTTCTCTGTGCTTTTGAATCGATTAGTAACACAGGCAGATTGCGCAGTATTCAGATTTGAGTCACATCCTCCTGTTGCTGTGGTACGGTTCAGTCGCTGGTTCTGTGTCTCTACTGTATCATTCTTGCTAATAAGGTGCAGACTGCACGCAACCCCTGTTAGCTGAGTGTGGCTACATCGCTCGACACTGGACCCAACATCTATTGTGTAGGAAGGAACTGCAGATGCTGCTTTACACCAAAGATAGACACATAAAAGCTGGAGTAACTCAGTGGGTCGGACAGCATCTCTGGATGAAAAAGAATAGGCGACGTTTCGGGTCGAGACCCTTCTTCAGACTGAGAATCAGGGGAAAGGGAAACGAGAGACATAGACGGTGATATAGAGATATATAGATCAAATAAATGAAAGAAGCAAAAAGTAATGATGATCGAGGAAATGTGGAGCCCACAATGGTCCATTGGTGGCTGTCAATGGAGCACTTCTTCAAGCAGCAGGTAGTTCTTATAGCTGGCTGTGATAAAATAGTCTGCACCAATTAAAGCTAGCCTGCACTTCTTAAAGCAGCAGGTACATCTTCAAGCTAGCCAACGCTTCTTAAACCAGCAGGCCTTTCTTAAAGCTAGCCTGCACCTCTTAAAGGTAGCCCATTTTATCGGCATGAATCACAACATAGTTTGGGAACCGCTCCATCCCAGACCGTAAGAAATTGCAGAGAATTGTAGACGCAACCCAGACTATCACACAAACCAACCTCCCTTCTATTGACTCCATTTACACTTCATGCTGTCTCGGCAAGGCCAGCAGCATAATCGAGGATGAGTTTCACCCCAGTCACTCTCTCTTCTCCCCTCTTCAATCAGGCAAGAGATACAGAAGCAAAACGCACACCACCAGATTCAGGGACAGTTTCTTCCCAGCTGTTATCAGGCAACTGAACCACCCTATCAACAACTACAGAGCGGTCCTGAACTGCTATCTACCTCACTGGAGCTCTCGGACTATCTTTAATTGGACTTTACTGGACTTTATCTTGTGCTAAACGTTATTCCCTACTAAAATTAAACTCTGCCTCTTAAAGCCTAAAAAACACAGAGCATAGTTTTAAAGTGAGGGGAGGGGGAGTTTAATAGGAACAGGATGGGCAACTAGTTCACATAGAGGGCTTTAGTTTTAGTTCTGGAGTTACAGTGTGGAAACAGGCCCTTCGGTCCGCACCGACCAACGATCACACGTACCTTAGCTCTATCCCTCACACTAGGGACCTAGCACTATCCTACACACTAGGGACACTATCCCTCACACTAGGGGCAGCTTACAGAAGCCAATTGATCTTGCGTGTAGATAAGCGTTAGATACTTGAGGGAGTTGATGGGAATGTGGGGAGAATAAAAATGGGTTCTTGATGGTTGGTGTTAACTCGATGGGCCGAAGGACCTGTTTCTGAGCTGGATCACTCCCTGATAGCAGATTTCCTACTGTAAGAACACAAATGAACGATGGTTTTTATGACTAATTTCCTGGTCATTAGGACTGATAATGATTTTTGTTTTATTTTTAGAGTCAATTTAATTAATTAAAATTGTCCAGCTCCTGTAGTTGGACTTGAACACATTGTCAGCAGATCATTAGTCAAGACCTTTGCAGTGGTAGTCAGTAACATGGCACAGCAGTCCCACACTCGGTTCGGCAACTTGAGCGCCCTGGAGAGGTAAAGACTACAAAAAGTAGTAAACACTGCCCAGTCCATCATCGGCTCTGACCTCCCTTCCATCGAGGGGATCTATCGCAGTCGCTGCCTCAAAAAGGCTGGCAGCATCATCAAGGACCCACACCATACCCTGGCCACACACTCATCTCCCTGCTACCTTCAGGTAGAAGGTACAGGAGCCTGAGGACTGCAACGACCAGGTTCAGGAATTGCTACTTCCCGCACAGCCATCAAGCTATTCAACATGGCTCGGACAAAACTCTGAACATTAATACCCCTTTATCTGTTATTTGCACTTAATCAATTTATTTATTCATGTGTGAATTTACGTATATAATGGTATATGGACACACTGATCTGTTTTGTAGTCAATGCCTACTATGTTCTGTTGTGCTAAGCAAAGAAATAACACATGACAATAAAGTCTTTTGACTTTTGACTTTATTTTTTTTTTCCAATTCCAATACACCTACCCAAAAAGTTTAAAAAAAACTGCATTTAGATATTACAAATTTTATTTGGGATAGAATACAAAGATCACACCTGAATAAACCCAAAGCAGTAGGGGGATTAGCACTCCCCACTTTCATATACTACTACTGGTCTGTAAATATTAGAAATATGATTCAATTGCTGGATAATTCTCCCCAGCAACTGGATTGGATTATTATGGAGAAAGAGGACTGCTCCCCTTGCAATATTGGAGCGACCCTTCTTTCACCAATGACGATGAATGATACAAATTACAACAAAATCCAATTATACATAGTATAATTAGAATTTGGAAACAAATAAAACACAACTTAAAATTAAGAAATGTATCTCTCTTTTGTTTAAACCCTTCGTTTAAACCTTCAATTATAGATAAAGCATTTATACAATAGGAAAGAGCAGGAATCAAAACCTTCGGAGATTTGTATGAAATGGGAAAACTATTATCATTGAAACAATTACAACTAAAATACAATTTGGGAAACAATCAGTATTGTAAATATTTCCAAATTTGTGCCTATCTGAAAAAATACGCACAAGATTATCACAATATGCCTCCAGATTTACTGGAAGAAGTAATGAATACAAAGGCTGAATCAGCAAACCTAATATCATATATTTTAATATTATTCTAAACGCAGAAATACCAACAACAGAAGGCATCAGAAGAGGCTGGGAAAAATAATTAAGTATAAAAATTTCCAAAGAAAGGTGGGAAGAATATTTATTAAATGTGCATAAATATTCAATTAACGTAAGACACCCTTTAATACAATTTAAAATCTTACACAGATTATACTACTCAAAAACTAAAATAAGTAAACTTTTTCCCAATGTCTCACCAATTTGTGATAAATATCAATGTCAAGAAGCTACTATAGCGCACTCATTTGTCTTTTGTACAAAAATTCAAAAATTTTGGACTGATAGTTTTGATATTTTCACAAAATTATTTAAAATAAAACTGACTCCAAAGGCAGACTGGATTATCTTTGGAATAATGGAAGGTAGCCCTGAATTAAATGTGTTTCAAAATAATCTATTTGAATACGGCTTAATAACAAGAAAAAAGCTCATCTTAAAATTCTGGAAAAATGCTCCTATACAGTTATTATGTGGATTTCAACTATGTTTGAAACACTACATCTGGAAGATATGAGACTCCGACTGGCAGGAAAATCAGACCGTTTCTATAAGACGTGGTCTGCATTTACAAATCTACTACAAGGATAAGGTGCAAGAGTACCTCAAAAAAGTACTGGCGTCGGGTCTTGGTAAAGGGAGACGAAAAACTGTCGAGTTGGTAGATTCCTTTTGCGCGATGTTTATAATAAAGTAACTGGCTTTTCTTTTTTCCTTCTCTCTCTTTCCCTTTTTTTCCTTCTCTCTCTTTCCCTTTTTTTTTCTTCTCCAGGGTCAAACTCTTAATCTCCTTTCTCTAACTCTTCGCCCAAGGGTTCCCTTTCCCTTTGGCACGCTTCTTCACTTTCACATCTCTTTTTCACTCTTCTACTTTCTCTGTTTCTATTTCTTTCTTCGATCTTTTTCCTAAAGCCTTAAAAAAGTAAGGGGTACAATGATTGTAATAATATACATGGGATGTACACTGATGTAACTTACAGCACCTCTAATAAATAAAGATATATTTTTTATAAAGTCTTTTGACTTTTTGCCTTTGACACTCTCATTTCGCTCTACCATCGGAGAGAAGGTGTAGGAATCTGAAAACTGTGACCACCAGGTTTAAGAACAGTTTCTTCCCAACAACTACCAAGCTCTTTAACACTACATAACATTAACCTCAGCTATGAACTTCTATTAACTGGATTTGGTTGCACTAAGGACTTCAGCTTCTTTACATTAGAAATGTGGTTATTAATTTATTGATGTTTTTTGCTTATTGCATATTATCTGTGCATATTGTATTTGCAGGCCTGTTATGCTGCTGCAAGTAAAAATGTCAGTAACTATGACAATGAACCATTGACATTGACAATCTTGATTGAGTCATAGTCATACTGCATGGAAGCAGGCCCTTTGGCTCAACTCGCCCATGCCGATCAAGATGCCCCTTCTAGACAAGTCCCACCTGCCCGCATTCGGCCCGTATCATTCTAAACCTTTCCTGTCCATGTACCTGACGTACAGAACGCCACAGGAGATCCTTCTTCCCTGTGGATATCAAACTGTACAACTCCTCCCCTTCTGTCGTGGGGTAGACTGACTCCCCCCTCTGTCACCAATCTTTGTACATGGTCTCGTATTCTTATACACTCCCTTGATATTCTTGTAACCAACTAAAATGCCAAAGATATAAGATTGCATACAAAAAATACTTTTAATGATTCCAGTTTGTCACAACCCTACATCAGAGGGGAAGAATGAGAGTGTCATGCTAGGTTTAGGTTTATTATTGTCATGTACTGAAATACAGTGGCAGCATGGTGGCGCAGCGGTAGAGTTTCTAGCTTGAGACCTTTCGATTCCGACTACGGGTGCTGCCTGTACGGAGTTTGTACGTTTTCCCTAATAAACTGAACAATGCAAGGCTTTGTTTTGCATGCTATCAATCAAATTAGATAATACCATGCATAAATACAACCAAGTCAAAATCAATACAATAGGTAGAGCAAAGGGGAAGATACAGAGTGCAGAATATAGTTCGCAGTATTCTCAGAATATAGTTCTCAGTAACGCACCAGTTCCAGATTCAAAGTTAGATGTCCACTATTGGGTAGAAGTGAATTGGCCAGTATCCTAGCTTATGGAAAAACCATTCTGGATGCAGAATTGAGTTTCTTTTGAGTTTTAGTTTTGGAGATAGGGCGGCAACGATGGCGCAGCGGTAGAGTTGCTGCCTTACAGCGCCAGAGACCCAGATTCATTCCTGACGACAGGTGCTGTCTGTACAGAGTTTGTGTGTTGTCCCCGTGACCGCGTGGGTTTTCCCCGGGTGCTCAGGTTTCCTCCCACACCGCAGAGATGTGCAGGTTTGTCGGTTAATTGGCTTGAGTAAAGATTGTAAATTGAATTGTTCCAACTGTGTAGGATAGTGCTAGTGAATGGGGATCGCAGTGGGCCTGTATCTCTGAACTAAACTAAACTAAACTAAACTAAACTAGGAGGGAAGAAGCTGCTCCTCAGTCTGGTGGTGCGCGCTTTCAAGCTTCTGTGCCTTGTGCCCTTTGGAAGCAGGGAGAAGAAGCAATGACTTTTCCAAGACAGTGTGAGTACAGATGGAGTCAATGCTGGGAAGTCTGGTCGATGTGATGAACTGGTCTACATCTACAACTCTCTGCAATCTCTTGAGTCTTAGGCACAGCTGTTCCCATACCAAGCTGTGATGCAACCCGACAGTATGCTTTCTGTGGTGCATTGGTCGAAGTCTGCCGGTCACTGGAGACGTGCCGAATCTCCTCAGTCTCCCGAGGAATTTGGGGCATTGATATGCCTTCTTGGCTGTTGCATCAACGTGGTTGCAGAAGCTGCAGGTGTTTTCTCTGAAGTGTAAATCATAATAAAAGACTTGAGATGCTGGGAATCTAAAATAAAAGCAGAAAACATTGGAGACACTCTGTGGGCGAGGCGACATCTATGGAACGAGAAACAGTTAATGATCCAAGACCCTTCACTAAACCTGAGAAAATCTGTTTAGTTTAATTTTAGTTTATAGGTACATCACGGAAACAGGTCCATTGGCCCACCGTGTCCGTGCGGACCTGCGATCTCTGTATCCCAGTACTATCCTCCACACTAGCGACAATTTACAATTTTTAACGAAGACAATTAACCTACAAACCTGTATATCTTTAGATTGTAGGAGGAAACCGGAGCACCCTGAGAAAACCCACGTGGTCACAGGGAAAACGTACAATATCCGTGCAGACAGCGCCCGTAGTCAGCATCGAATCTGGGTCTGTGGCGTTGTAAGTCAGCAACTCTACCGCTGTGCCATCGTTGCCACCCTATCTCCAAGACTAAAACTCAAAAGAAACTCAACATACTACTTTCCCATTCTGATTTGGATTAGCAGTTTTCTTTCAATCCACGTCCCAATTGGCATGGAGCAAAAGATTGGCACTGACCCGACACAAGTTGTCTGACCAAGTCTCCCCCAGCAGAGGTTTTAATGCAAACCTTTGTTTTAACCTTTACTTTTGTTTGCACTTAAAGCATTTACTCTCCTATCTTTGCAAATATTTGGGCATTTCCCACCACTTGAATGGAAGCCTTCCTTACCAATCTGCTTCACCAGGAATGCTGGCAGCTAGATCATGAATAAAAATAAAGCATAGGCCGTTATGTTTCAGCACAGTGGCGCAGCAGTAGAGTTGCTGCCTTACAACGCCAGGGACCCAGGTACGATCCTGACTACAGGTGCTGTGTGTACAGAATTCGTACATTCTCCCTGTGACCGCGTGCATTTTCTTTGGGTGTGCCAGTTTTGTTCCCTATTCCAAAGATGTACAGGTTTGTATGTTAATTGGCTGTGGTAAGATTGTAAATTGTCCCTATTGTGTAGGGACAATTTACAATCTTTGTAGAAACAATAATCTTTACCTTGTCTTCCATTACTTATTGATATAATCTTGCCATAGTTCTCTATACGCAGTAGTTAACAGATTTATGTGCATGAGCAAATCACTGTATGTTCTTTCATTATCTGTATGCATGTACTTGTAGCATGTCTAGACTTAGTCCTGTATAGATGACCACCGATAATCTTGAAAGACATAGTTCACAGGAATCTGTTTGGGGAAATTCCCCACCTCCATTGCAGGTTATTATCTATAGGATCAGCAGGGTTTCCTTAGTTGCTGCAGTCTGCCAAATGCAATCAATTGCGAGAGCCACCTCACCTTGGAAAGCAGAAGAAATTAGGGGGCATTATCAGGCAACGTGCTCAAAAACTAAGCCACTTTACTACACGTGAGATATGCACAGTACATTGCATGAACTTAACAAATACAGTTTATTCTAAATCCATCTCTCTGCCTACAACTAAAGTCCGAATCTCTGTACCATTTGTCAAATGTTTGCATAATTTTTATCAGTGAAGGCCGCAGAATTAGATGGTGCAGTTTAAGAATGTCAGCATAAATGGAAAAAATATTAGAAGGTGGCGCAGTGTGGTGGAGGTAGACCTGCTGCCTTGCAGCGCTAAAGACCTGCGGTCAATTCTGATTAAGGGGGCTCTCTGAACGGAGTTTGTATCTTCTCCCATGACCGCGTGGGTTTTATCCAGGTGCTCCGGTTTCCACCCACACCCCAAAGACGTACAGGCTTGTAAGTTAATTGACTTCATGAAAATTTTCATTGTTCCTTGTCTGTGGGATAGTGTTAAGGGCCTGTCCCACTTTGGAGTCATTTGCGCGTCACGCAGATGGCGCGCAAAGATTTTGTACATCCCAAAATCCTGGGGCGCCGCGCACAACCGCGCGTCACCGCCTACGTCACCATGCACCACGCGCGCGTAATGTGCGCGTCACGTGCAGGCCACGACGTGATGTGCGTCGTGACGCGCAAATTATGACGCGCAAATGACGCCCAAGTGGGACAGGCCCTTTAGCGTACGGGGTGATCGCTGGTCGGCGCGGACTCGGTGGACCAAAGGGCCTGCGTGGACGCTGAATCGCTAAAGTATCAAGTGAAGTCTAAAAGGCAGATTTGTATTGACAGATTAGTAATGGCAATGCAATAAAGGTCATAAGCGGGAAGGAAATGAGTCAGTGAATAGTACTGAAAGAATGTTAGCATGATTCCACAAAGAACTGGGAATTAGTAAATTAAAATCTAAATCTAACCGACCAGTAAAGGCCAGAAATATGGAAGTGAATGGAGCGTTGACATAAGATTAATAGTGGATTGAAAAACAAAGTAGCAGAATGTAAGTGGCGATCATCAAGGGATGTAAGGGGCGGCCATGGTGGCACAGCGGGAGAGTTGTTGCCTTACAGCGCTTGCAGCGCCGGAGACCCAGGTTCAATCCTGGCTACGGGTGCTGTCTGTACGGAGTTTGTACTTTCTCCCCGTGACTGCGTGAGTTTTCACCGAGATCTTCGGTTTCCTCCCACACTCCAAAGACATACAGGTACGTAGGTTAATTGGCTTGGTGTGTGTGTATTTTTCCCCATAGTGTGTGTAGATAGTGTTAACGTGCGGGGACGCGGGTCGGCGCAGACTCGGTGGGCCAAAGGGCCTGATTCCATGCTGCATCTCTAAACTGAAAAACTAGACTAAAATCAAACTATGCTTGGATGAAACTACACATTGAACAGCACACCCAGTTCTGTTTGTTGTGGTCTGGGATACAAGTGCTGGAGGCACATTTCTCCTCAAGGCAGCCAGCACATTAGAAGTACAAAAACAGAAGTAAGCTATATGGCTTCTGAAAGCAACTTAGATATTCAGTAAAGATAGACACAGGAAACTGGAGTCATTCAACAGGTCAGGCAACATCGCTGGAAAAAATGAATAGGTGGCATTTCAGGTCGAAACTCTTCTATCTTCTTCCTACACATTTTGATATTCAGTATCATGGCTGATTAGCCACTTCAAGATCATATTCAGCTCAATCCTTAATCTCGGTGGTAACTTCTTATCTTGCAGGCAGCTCGTGCTGTTTTAGGCTCACACAACCTCCCATTATATCCCAAGCCTTCCCATGGGCTCAGATTCTCTATTAGCAAATATAAATACATAACTAGACTAAGTGTTCACACGGGAGGGTTGGTCCCCCAACGCAATATTCCACCTCTCCACCAATTCCAATATTGGTGGCCAGTGGGGGGGGGGGGGGGGGGGGGGGGGGGGGGGGAGGGGGGGAACACTTTCTGGAGCACTAGTATGGGTGTTGTGAGGCAAAGCGGCTGGTTCCCAGAGGGCTAGTATGGCCATTGTGGGCCGAATGGACTCTTGGGCTGGCAGTCACTCAGGCCTGGTGGGCTGGCAGCTCAGTCACTCAGGCCTGGTGGGCTGGCAGCTCAGTCACTCAGGCCGGATGGGCTGTCAGCTCAGTCACTCAGGCCTGGTGGGCTGGCAGCTCAGTCACTCAGGCCTGGTGGGCTGGCAGCTCAGTCACTCAGGCCTGGTGGGCTGGCAGCTCAGTCACTCAGGCCTGGTGGGCTGGCAGCTCGGTCACTCAGGCCTGGTGGGCTGGCAGCTTAGTAACTCAGGCCTGGTGTGTTGGTAGCTCAGAAACTGCCAGAAATTCTGCCCAAAAAAAGGTGAGAGACTCGTGAGGGAGAAGGGGGAGAGGGTGGAGAATCAATTTTGGAAATGTTTCATCTTTTTCTGTAGATCTCAGCAATGAAGGAGGAAAGTCTATCCTGGCCTGGATCTCACAGGGAGCCAATGAAGGGCGGGAGAAAAATACTGGGGTGAGGTTTAATACTTGCAGGGGGAATACTTACTGATGGGCTGAAGGGACTCCTCCTGGGCCAAATGGGCACTTTAAAAAAAATCTGAGTGACATCTCAGTGAAAGGCACTTTTTCTGGACTTTTCCTGGCCTGGCACGGGCCTTTTGGGCCAAAATGCTCCTCCAGGGTTAATATGGGCATTTTGGGCAAAAGGGACTGGTTTCTCAGCTAAAAGGGGCCTTGTGGACCGAAATTTGTGGTTTCTGGCAGGCCAAACGACTCATTTCATTTCATTTCCATTTCAATTTCAAGCACAGGGCAGGCCAAACAGCTAATTGTATTTTTATTTCATTTCCATTTCCATTGCAGTTTCAAGCACAGGGCAGGCCAAACAGCTCTTTGCATTTTCATTTCATTTCCATTTCCAATCAGTCCTGTCTGTTACTTGTGTACGATTGTACCCATGATATGATTTGACTGGATAAGATGCACACGCTTCTCACTGTGTCACTGTGTCAATAATAAACTGTGGTGGAGAATATAGAATATGAGTTAACATGGATAATCCTATATGAGAACTGGCAAATTCTTACACAAACAAGAGATACTGTTTATCTGCAATTGTTGAATTCTTCACTGAGGCTCAAGGGCTGTAGTGTGCCTGGATAGGAGATGAAATATTAGATTGAAATTGGTTTTGGACATAGTGGGCCTGAAACTCGACAGTAGTTTAGTTTAGCATGGAAACAGACCCTTCGGCCCACGGGATCCACACCATCGATCACCTGTACACAGGTTCTATGTTTATCCCACTTTTGCATCCTACACATTTGGGGCAATTTACAGAATCCAATTAAACCGACAAACCTGCACGTCTTTGGAACGTGGCAGGAAACCCACGTGGTCACAGGGAGAATGCAGAACTCTGCACAGGTGGCGCCCATAGTCAGGATCAAACCTGCATCCCTGGCGCAGTGATGCAGTAGCTCCGCAGCTGTGCCACCCTGCGATCTTTTCGAGCAATCCAGTGCCGATTAGTTTGAGGTCCAAATCCAAGTCCTTGTGTTGGTGTTTCGGACATGCCTTGAGGGAGAAGGCATAATGCTGAGGAAGAAGGACTCATACCCAATATCCCAGGCCAACATCCTGTCGAGTGGTAGCTTTGCAACAACTCGTGCTCAGTGTCCCATTCCACGAAGGCGAGCATCCCTTGCACCTTCCTCAGCACATTACCTACCTGTGTTGCTGCTTGCAGGGAACTATGTACTTGTACCCTAGTTCTCTCTGTACTACACCACTCCCTTGCCATTCACTTTGTACGTCCTGCCCAGGTTTAACTTCCCAAAATGTATCACTTCACACTTATATGTTCAATTCCATCTGCCATTCCTTTCCCCATTTTGCCAGTGGATCTAGGTCCTGCTGTATGTTAACTGGTTGAGGTTAGTTGAAGACGTTTTCTGAAGTGTTGTAATCCAAATTAACTGCATCAGCATCAAACCATCATAGGGAACTGATTGGCAAAATGGTCAGCCTTCTCTGCATTCCTTGTGTGCCCATTTACTCTGCATGCACTCACTTATCGAGATGGTGTCTGGTGCGATTTGCGCCAGAAGTTTCTTCAAATGCCACAATCAACCTTTTGGGAAATGCTAAGTATTCGGTGCCAAGAAAAAGGGGTCACGGCACTTAAGCAGAATGCAGCCTTTCGCTGCGGACTTAAGACGTGAGATTTACAAGAGCGCATCAACATGTAGCTGGAAATGGCGGGAGATGATTTGATTGTAAAAGATTTGTGTCGCAACTCTATCAACATTCCTCACCATCCTTCCTCTATTACTTGCACTTTACATTTGATAAAGAATGTATATTTTAAAATGTGTTTTTATAGAATGCATGTAGAAACAAGCGTGCACTTTTCCAGTGTGAATCTTAAAAGTCACCTTGCCTTGGTATTAGCCTTTTAATTACCACCAAGTTTCAACACGTAGGCTTTTGTTTCCTTGCCTTGAGTTGCTGCTTGCTCTGTTAAGCCTTCCAACAAAATGACTTTTCCAATAATTGTTTCAAGCAGATCAACAAACTGCAAATTAGGCGTCTGACCCCATAAATTAGTGGGGCGCAATGCTACTGGAGATTTTTGCACAGGGCAGGGAGCAAAGCCAGGACGAAACAAAACATTATGGTCTTTAAATGGGAAATCCTGTCAAAGGGATGCCTAACTTCAAATCGGAAATTATCTTTGCCGATGTCATTTGGATAACGTGTGGGTTGAACATGACATTTTAGATGGCTTGCAGATCTTTGTGAGTCATACCAGATGTGATCACATTACATATCAATGTGATTTCATCCATTTTCCCAGCCAAGGTGTAATTTTGTTCTCTATTAATAATTCAAAATGTTGTTAGTTTTGTTTAGAGATACAGCACGGAAACAGGCCCTTTCAGCCCAGCAAATCCATGTCGACCAGCGATCCCCGTACACTAACACTATCCACACCAGGGACAAGTTTTAATCTTTACCAAGGCCAAATAACCTACAAAACTGTATGTCTTTGAAGTGTGGAAGGAAACCGGGGTGTGGCCCCTTAATTTGTCACCAATTCAGCAATGGTAACAGAGGCTAGTTAAGTGTCTGGAATCACATGTAGGCCAATCAAAGCTTGATTAAAAGAGCATTATCAAATCTGATAGAATTTTATAAAAATTGAAGTATTTTATTATGGAAGAATTAACGGAAAAACAGTCGAAGAAAATGCAGAACGAAGAAGGATCTCGACCTGAAACATCACCTGTTCCTTTTCTCCACAGATGCTGCCTGATCCGTTGAGTTAATCCAGATTTTGTGTCTAGCTTCGGTGTAAACCAGCATCAGCAGTTCCTTCCTACACAGAGTGCAGTGGATATTCACACCGCAGATAATCAGAAGGTACTTGTCAAAAATCACGCATCAAAAAAAACGTGAAGATTGTGGGTAGCACAATACTGCAGTGGCAGAACTGCTGCCTTACACCAGAGACCTGGGTTTGATCCAGACTATGAGTGTTATCCATATGGAGTTTGTACTTTTCCCGTGTGCTTTCTCCGGGCACTCCTGTTTCCTCCCACATTCCAAAGATGAGTGGGTTTTTAGGTTATTTGGCATTTGTAAATTGCCCCTAGTGTGTAGGTCATAGAATTAATGGATGATCGATGCTCAGTGTGTTCTCGGTGGCCTGTTTCCACACCGTATATCTAAGTGAAGCTAAGCTAAGAGGTCCAGTGGCTTTGAGGCATAAAGCAACATTGTGGTATGTGGCTATTTTCCAGAATGGAGAAAGGAAAAGTGGTGATTCCCTGGATCAGTCCTGGAAACATTGTTCCTTTTTTGACATTCCAGTATTTGCAGAGGACACAAAACTTATAAGTTTGTCAAACCTTGAGGAAAATAATATTAATCTGCAAAAAGGACATGGGTTGGCATAATGGACAGATGAAGGTGAAGATGCAGAGGCAGATGAAACTTGGCATCAAAAATTAATGAAGTGGAAGATATGAGATTCCTCCTAGCAGGCAAATCAGACCATTTCCAAAAGATTTGGTCTCCATTTATCGACTTATTACAAACATAGGGTGCAACACAACTTTGAAAAAAAATTGTATCAGGACCGGGTGTGTAAAGATACGTAGGTACATCCCTTTTATCTTATCTTATTTTACTTTCATATATTTTCTGTCTTCTTTTTTTCTTTCTTTTCCTTTGGTTTTCTTTTTTATTCTTTCCTGTGTTTTACGCTTCTATGGGTTCTTCCTGATCACTCTCTTACGCACTTACTATCTTATCTAACTTTCTCTATTCTTCTTTTTCTTAAAGTTTAAAATAAGAAGTGGTACAGGAAATGTATTATGATATTTCGGGCTTATATCATTGTAATGTACATTACTACTAATAAATTTTTAAAAAATTAAAAATTGAAAAAAATTAATGAAGTGGTAAATGTTGGCAGAATAGGTGAGGAGAGCTTATATACGCATTATTGTGGCATCAGTGACATGATTTTAAAGAGCGTGGAAGAATCGAGAGACTCAAGTGTGTACATGCCTAAATGTTTCATAGAGGCTGGACATGTTCATAGAGCAATTAATAAAACGCAGCAAATTCAAGTGCTTCATAGAGGGATGAAGTACAAAAGCGGATAGACAACATTGACACATAAATCACAATTTAATTCACCAGATTAATATTATTATTTCTAGTCATCCCCCTTTAGCTAACGGCGGCACAATGCCACAGCAATAGAGTTGCTGTTTTAAAGCGTCAGAGACATGGGTTCGATCCTGACCCCGGGTGCTGTCTGTATAGAGTTTGTACAGTTTCCCTGTGAATGTGTGGGTTTCCTCCGGATGCTCCGGTTTCCTCCCACATTCCAAAGACGTGCAGGTTTGTCGGTTAATTGGCTTCTGAAATTGTCTCTGGTGTGTAGGATACAGCTAGTGTACGGGTGATTGCTGACCGGCCCGGACTCAGTGGACTGAATGACCTGTTTCCATGCCGTATCTCGAAGCTAATGTAAACTACACTTGAGGAAGTTTATGAAAATCTTAGGGAGGTACAGAAAAAAGATACTGGAAATGTTCTTGGAATGACAGATTTCAGCTACAAGTTCAGACTGGAGAAGCTGAGGGAGCTCCCCTTGAAGCAAAAAAAAATGATCAAAGGAGGTTTGGTAAGGGTGTGCAATATTATGACAGGAAAATGGGAGACATTCCCATTTCTGTGTGGTCCAAAGATCCAGGGACATAGATTTCAGGAGACTAGCAAAAGATACACATGGGATTTCAAGCCAAGCTTTCTTAACACAAGGAATGGTAATGATACAAAACTTACTACTTGTAATAGTGATGGAAGCAGAGTCAATCAGGCCTTTCAAAAAGGCTAGTGTAGAAAGGAACTGTGGATGATGGTTTATACACATAACGCTGGAGTAACTCAACGGGTCAGGCAGCATCTCTGGAGATAAGGAATAGGTGACGTTTCGGGTCGAAACCCATCTTCCGTGTGAAGGGTTACACAAAAAGCTGGAGAAACTCAGCGGGTGCAGCAGCATCTAAGGAGCGAAGGAGATAGGCGACGTTTCGGGTCGAGACCCTTCTTCAGACCGGTCAGGGATCAGGGAAACGAGAGATATAGACGGTGATGTGGAGAGATAAAGAACAATGAATGAAAGATATGCAAAAACGTATCGATGATAAAGGGAACAAGCCATTGTAAGCTGTTTGTGGTGTGAAAATGAGAAGCTAGTGCGACTAGGGTGGGGGAGGGAGATAGAGATAGAGGGAATGCCAGGGCTCGAGGGCTGAGGGAGAGGTGGGAGGGGGAGGAGACAGCAGGGGTTAACAGAATTGAGAAAGTTCAATGTTCAAAATCCAATCCCCTTCCGTGTGAAGGGGATTGGATTATAACATGAGGGCTTGAGGGCTTACTGCGACTTGCTAGTTCTACGAGGATTGACTCAGATTCTGTGTGTCCTTGCGTCCTCCCATAACTTTACTTAATGAATTGAATATGGATTTCTTGGCTGCCTTGGTGTTTTGAACTTGCACCTCTGGTTTATTTAACCACACATCTGCAATGTTGATCCAGGAACTTAACCACAGTGCTACCATATTAACATCTAATATATGCACCAGAAAACTCTGACATGATGGCTTATTAATTAGTTAAGTTTTCGTTTTTGAGGTACAGCTGGGAATGAGGCCCTTTGTCCCACTATGTCCGCACCGACCAAAGATCCCTGTACACTGGCACTATCCTACACATGGGGAACAATTTACAATTTTTACCTAAGCCGATTAACCTACAAACCTGCACGTCTTTGGAGTGTGTGAGGAAACAGGAACAACTGTGAAGGGATTGGACAGGTGACGTTTTGGGTTGGGACCCTTCTTCAGACTAATTGTAGGAAGTAGGGGAGAAAGTTGGACCTTACTTCAGAATGATGCTTGAGTTCCATCTAACTTGGTTATCCTATATGACTAATGTGCCAATGGGAAATTTGCCACCACCATTTACAAGGATTCTTCAAATCTTGAGTTATTTACTTGTATCTCCTGCTCTTTATATTTTTTTCTCGATAAAATTTCGACATTCAAAGACCATTCAAAAGAGTACTTAAAATGATTAGTGTAGTATTCTTTCCCTGAGGCACACAATTTGCTGACATTGGAAATTAAAATGTCATATTTCTTTACTGGGACATGCACTTCTAAAGGTGCGGCTTGGATGGTGTCTTTGAGAGATATACAGGATATCTCTACCTGTTTTATCGGATGTAAAGAATCTTTCTTTGCCAGTTATTTTTACACAAAATATAATTCATTGACAACCACTTTAAAAGCACTGCACAGAATAATTTAGATGATGAGATATTACTAAATAATATTCAATGGATTAATTTAAAGGTACTCTTCTTAAGCAAGCATTAGTGTAGAATAAGTGAGGGAAAATATTGCACTACAATTATGTTAAGGATTTTCATTAATCTTTCGAGCTCCAGAGTTTATTAATTAGTTTTGCTTGGACTGCAAGCATGATCCTGAATGTAATCCTCCCTGCTTCTTTTAACTGATTGATGTTGAACAGATAGCAGTGCTGTTCAGCAAACAGAAATACCAGGAACCTGGTGGAAGCCTTACAAATGGCTGAAAGAACCTCCAGTCATTTGTCAGGATGCATAACCTTATAAATGTATCTTCTGCCACCCGTCACTTTTCCCTTTAGTTTTGTTTCTGAAAAGCACCCTTGAATTTTATCAGAGAGTTTAACTTAGTTTAGAGTTACAGCGTGGAAACAGGCCCTTCTGCCCACAGATCCCATGACAACTAATGATCACGCAGGCTCTAGTTCCATCCTATGCACGAGGGACAATTTACAGAAGCCAATGATCCTCCAAACCTGCTCGTCTTCGGAGTGTGGGAGGAAGCCGGAGCACCTGGAGAAAACCCACGTGGTCACGGGGAGAGCGTACAAACTCCGCACAGACAGCACCAGAGATCAGGATCGAACTTGCGTCCCTGGCACTGTAAATGCATCAATGTGCCGTAGCAAAACTAAGAGAAACAACAAAGATAGACACAAAGTGCTGGAGTAACTCAGGCAGCATCTCTGAAGAGAAGGAATGGGTGATGTTTCGCGTCGAGACCCATCTTCAAATTGAGATTCAGGGGAGACATAGAGATATGGAGGGGGAAGGTGTGAAAACACAGATTAAAGGTGACATTGATCAAGGAAAATGTGGAATGGTTCATTGTTAGCTGAGGCGAAGGTGACAATGAAGCATACAATTAGAAAAATGCAATCAGGGGGACAGTGAAACTATTCGGAGAACTAGAATGGGGGAGGGAATCAGAGAGAGGGAAAGCAATGGTTACTTGAAGTTAGAGAAATTAATATTGATACCATTGGGTTGCAAGCTGCCCAAGCGACATATGAGGTGCTGTTCCTCCAATAAAAAAATCCAATACCTTAAAAGCTCTCTACCCTCTGAACCCTTCCTTTAGATCAGGGATTATATTTGCTTATGCTTCCTCTCTAGAAGTCTATGTTTCTCTTCTTATCTCTCACTTATTATATGGAAAAGGTGTGTACATTTACAGCAAAGTTCAAGACTACAGTTGGACACAAATGTACTTCTAAGTCAAGAAAATGCATTTCAAATGAAGGGACTTAAGTGCATTTCAAAAGTAGTGACTGATATAAGAAATATAGTAATTCACACATGGCAAACCGCCACAGAAAACAATAAGAGGCCAATAAAACCTAACAAGGATTCACATGTGTTGCCGACATAAACACGAAATGCATGCACAAAATGTTTAAATTAAAATATCTGATTCTGTACAGCTGCAGTTTTGAAACAAAGTTGAGTCATGGTATATGGAGCATAGAACAGTGCAGCACTGGAAGATGCCATTCGACCAACAATGTCTGTGCTCTTCCCAGAAGTCTAGAGACTGGGAGGATAGTCTGAAGAAGGTTCTCGACCTGAAATGTCACCCATTCCTTCTCCCCAGAGATGCTGCCTGTCCGGCTGAGTTACTCCAGCATTTTGTGGCTAAGGCCAGGAGGATGGAGCTGGCGGCATTGACAGATGTGACAGGGAGAGGAGCAAGGAGAGGGACTGGCGTCTGGCCTACCGTCACTGATGAGGGGCGCACCAGGGGCACAAAGGTAGACGGGCGAGGAGAGGGACGATGGTCTCTGGTCGATCCGCACATATGAGGAAAGGCAGAAGCCTGGGACCTGCCTGGATAAAGCACAGCTCGGTGACATCGTGGCTCAACACCCTTCCGAGTTACTCCATACAGACATAGACAATAGACAATAGACAATAGACAATAGACAATAGGTGCAGGAGTAGGCTGCACCGCCATTCAATGTGATCATGGCTGATCATCCCCAATCAGTACCCCGTTCCTGCCTTCTCCCCATATCCCCCGACTCCACTATTTTTAAGAGCCCTATCGAGCTCTCTCTTGAAAGCATCCAGAGAACCTGCCTCCACCGCCCTCTGAGGCAGAGAATTCCACAGACTCACCACTCTCTGTGAGAAAAAGTGTTTCTCGTCTCCGTTCTAAATGGCTGACCCCTTATTCTTAAACTGTGGCCCCTGGTTCTGGTTTCCACCAACATCGTGAACATGTTTCCTGCCTCTAGTGTGTCCAAACCCTTAACAATCTTATATGTTTCAATGAGATCCCCTCTCATCCTTCTAAACTCCAGAGTGTGCAAGCCCAGCTGCTCCATTCTCTCAGCATATGACAATCCTGCCTTCCAGGGAATTAACCTTGTAAACCTATGCTGCACTCCCTCAATAGCAAGAATATCCTTCCTCAAATTAGTGGACCAAAACTGCACACAATACTCCAGGTGTGGTCTCACTAGGGCTCTGTACAACTGCAGAAGGACCTCTTTGCTCCTATATTCGATTCCTCTTGTTATAAAGGCCAAATGCCATTTGCTTTCTTCACTGCCTGCTATACCTGCATGCTTACTTTCATAGACTGATGTACAAGAACCCCCAGATCCCGTTGTACTTCCCCTTTTCCTAACTTGATGTCATTTAGATCTGCCTTCCTGTTTCTGCTACCAAAGTGGATAACCTCACATTTATCCGCATTAAACGTCATCTGCCATGCATCTGCCCACTCCCCCAACCTGTCCAAGTCACCCTGCATTATCATAGCATCCTCCTCACAGTTCACACTGCCACCCAGCTTTGTTTCATCTGCAAATTTGCTAATGTTACTTTGAATCCCTTTATCCAAATCAGTGATGTATATTGTAAATAGCTGTGGTCCCAACACTGAGCCTTGCGGTACCCCACTAGTCACTGCCTGCCATTCTGAAAGGGACCTGTTAATCCTTACTCTTTGTTTCCTGTCTGCCAACCACTTCTCTATCCATGTCAGCACTCTGCCCCCAATACCATGTGCCCTAATTTTGCCCACTAATCTCCTATGTGGGACCTTATCAAATACTTTCTGAATGTCCAGGTCCACTACATCCACTGGCTCTCCCTTGTCCATTTTCCTAGTTACATCTTCAAAAAATTCCAGAATATTAGTCAAGCATGATCTCCCCTTCGTAAATCCATGCTGACTCGGACCGATCCTGTTACTACTATCCAAATGTTCGGCTATCTCATCTTTTATAATTGACTCCAGCATCTTCCCCACCACCGATGTCAGGCTAACTGGTCTATAATTCCCTGTTTTCTCTCTCCCGCCTTTCTTAAAAAGTGGGATAACATTAGCTACCCTCCAATCCACAGGAACTGCTCCTGAATCTATAGAACATTGGAAAATTATCACCCATGCATCCACGATTTCTAGAGCCACTGCCTTAAGTACCCTGGGATGCAGACCATCAGGCCCTGGGGATTTATCAGTCTTCAGTCCCATCTGTCTATCAAATACCATTTCCTGTCTGATGTGGATTTCCTTCAGTTCCTCCGTCACCCCAGATCCTCTGGCCACTACTATATCAGGAAGATTGTTTGTGTCCTCCTTAGTGAAGACAGATCCAAAGTACCTGTTCAACTCATCTGCCATTTCCTTATTCCCCATGATAAATTCACCTTTTTCGGTCTTCAAGGGTCCAATTTTGGTCTTAACTATTTTTTTCCTCTTCACATACCTAAAGAAGCTTTTACTATCCTGCTCTATATTCTTGGCTTGCTTACCTTCGTACCTCATCCTTTCTCCCCATATTGTCTTTTTGGTTATCTTCTGTTGTTCTTTAAACATTACCCAATCCTCTTGTTTCCCGCTCATCTTTGCTACGTTGTACTTCTTCCCTTTAATTTTTACACGGTCCCTGAAGTCCCCTGTCAGCCATGGTCGTCCCTTCCTCCCCATAGGGAATGGACTCAACCTGATGGGATGGAAAGAACATTCACCGTTTAATGATAAGAACTGAGGGGGATCACAGAGTCATACAGCACGGAAACAGGCCCTTCGGCCCATCCGCCCAAGATTCTCCATCTACCCTCCTCCCAGCTTTGGCCGCGTTTGGCCCATGTCCCTGTGAACCTTTCCTAGACCCATCAATGTTCCTGTCCAAAATTATTTAAAGTGTTGTCATAGTACCTGCCCCGACTACCTCCCATGGAGCTTGTTCCGTGTACCCACCGCCCCGGGAAGGGGTGGGGTCGTTTAACTGGGGGGGGGAGAAAGGCAAAATTGGCGCTCGTTTAGAATGATAGATGTGGGAAGAAAGATAACACTTGTTGCCAATTTTAAAGGCAGGGGCAATAGACAATTGACAATAGACAATTTGATCATTTGTGGCCCGCTTGTTGCGGGAGCAGACTATGTGAAAAAGGGGCTCAGATTCCTCATCACAAAAGTGTCATGATATTTAAAGATAACTTTCAAAGCGCGATTCACATTCTGGCGGAGAGCTAGCCTTTATAGAGCGCTTGTGATCAACGCGAATGTGTAGCTGTACCTAATTTGTAATGGTTCGCATGGTCTCTTACTTCTCCTGCAAGAAAATACATGTTGATACACAAGGCATTGCTTAGGAGTTAAGGATTCTCTGAAAACTTTACTCACTCTGTACTAATTCTAATCTTAATGCCTTAAATTGCGAGCTAACACTGCAAACAACTGATAGAATATGTCACCTTTTTAACACACAGCAAAGCCGACTTGCTTCTACAATTAACGACCCGTTAATGAAATTGCCATGTCCAAAACTGTAGCCCCCATTTTTCGATCGGAGTTAAATTCTGGATTAATTGGTCTGAAGTCATTGGTAAATCTCAATCACAGGCTCCCTGTATCAAATCCGCACGCTCCAAGGATAATGTGTAGGGGGGAACTGCAGATGCCGGTTTACACCGAAGATAGACACAAACTGCTGGAGTAACGTCGAGGGGGAAATCTCTTTGTTCGGAAATAAATTTGGGAGCTACTTCTGCACTGTATCATTCCTGAACGGATGAGGGTTTCGCTGTTTGGGATTCCGCGAAAGCTTTGAAAAGAGCAACTTCGAGAAAATGCAATTTCGTTAGCCTATGTTTAGTTGTGAAATGAAATATATTTTCCCGAGATTTCTTTCGCGCAGAAGCTTTCAGATGGCTGCATGTTTGATTGGGGTGGGACGGGATAGGCGATGGATGGGGTGGATAATCTTGCCGAAATGTATTCGTGGTGCGATTCCATCACTTAGATCCATTCTATGCTCTTTGCTGAAACGAAGAGTCGGTTAACAGTTTGACTCTCCTTCGAAATGTGTAGGAAGGAACTGCAGAGATGCTGGTTTAAACCGAAGATAGACACAAAAAGCTGGAGTAACTCAGCGGGACAGGCAGCGTCTCTGGAGATAAGGAATGGGTGATGTTTTGTCTCGACCCGAAACGTCACCAATTCCTTCTCTCCAGAGATGCTGCCTGTCCCGCTGAGTTACTCCAGCTTTTTGTGACTCTCCTTCGAAACAAGGAGGGTCTCGACCCGAAACGTCACCTATTCCTTTCCTCCGGAGACGCTGCTGGACCCGCTGAGTTACTCCAGCTTTCTGTGACTCTCTTTCGAAGTTTATTTCAAGGTATAAATTGTCAGACCCTTCGCGAGGAAGGGTCCCGGCCCGAAAAGTCGACTATCCATTTCCTCCACAGATGCTACCTGACCCGTTGAGTGACCCCTTCACTTCGTGTTGCGTTCATGATTCCAGCATCTCCAGCTCCCCATAATGTGTCCATAAATGCCACTTGTCTGGTTGCGCATTAACGGTAATTGTGTGCAGAATGAGCAGGGAGCGCAAGGAGCTGCAAATTTCTCCTGAACATATTAGTCGCAAATTAAACTCTGCATTTCCCAATCGAGTCCTCTTCTTCAACCCGAACCCCCTAAAAACTTAGGAAGTAAGTGGAGGAGGCAGGCAGCCAGGAAATTCACATCTAGCTCATGTGACAGACACTAAAATAAACACTATATGCGAATCCCTCGCACTTTTCGATGAAATTGCATCAACCCCTCGCCGTTGGACTGACTCAAGGCGGCCCCCTTTAGCTGGTCCTGTAAAATGCAGGTTTCAACAGTATGCAAATCGATGTTTGCCAGGGATAAAGATGTTGTTTTCGATGCGGGTATTAAAATTGTCAAGCATGTGGCGGGACATTATATTAAAAAAAAGCCCCGCGGAATCCCAATCGGGAATGTAGCCACTCGATGCCATAGTCCAAGTCTCGAAACTGCCGGCCTGATACAGTCATCACTCAATATCGCAACACCATTCAGAGTTATTTGTAAAACAGTAGCAAAAAGCATTTGCAATGAAACTCAATCGGTCCATTACAAGCCGGATTCAAAAACTCCCATTGTTAGTCAAACGTTTGCCCATTTTGATTTAAGGGGGGGGGGGGGGGGGGGGGGGGGGGAAGATAATTGAATTAATTTTATCACAGTCAATATAGGGTATAAATTAACTAGTGTTTTTTTTTAATATAGCGCACAGATACATAAGACAGATGTGATGGTGAGAAACGTACTAATGCACATCACAAGGCACTTAAGTTTAATTATGTCAAGCAAAAAAATAAAATTAAAATAACCAGGGTTTCCGACTGTAGAAGAGACGAGCTGCGCTCTTGATGGTCTTGACTATTACCCCCTTTGCGGAAGCGTTTGGTGGGAACAGCCCCTTGCTAAGAGATATCAAGGGCGCGTGTATGTAGAGATTGTCAACGGGTTAAGCGTCGATAGAGACTGCCCTGCGGGGAAACGCGCCCGCATAAAAATGCGATGAATTATTAAAAATATAATCTTTCCGGAAAACATTTGCCACACAATAAATTTCGAGAGAGAGAACGACTGGTTTCTCCTCCCTGCACTCGCTTCACGCGGCTCACTGCATTCCCTCTGACTCACTCACTGGCCTGCTTTCATCTGATTCCTCTCGCTATATCCCCTTCTCCCAGTTACCTGAACTCCCCAGGTTCCTAACTCCACGTATAAACCCTTACCCTGTATCTTCCGCTAAATACCGAGGGCTGGATCACAGTGGTGGTATTGCATTTAACCCCATTCTTTACTTGTTCTATTCACATATACGGTCAGAATGAAAAACAAATGTGGGCATGAAATGAAACCTCAATTCGGCACATCACTTTTGCTCTTGACGTGTGTCTATATTTAATTGTGTCTGTGGTATTTAGAATGGATGTTACTGGGTTTTTATGTTTGATCTTCAACATTGTACATTCAAAACATCAGATCTCCACTTTGAGTTTGCAACAACTATCTAGACAATATAGGGGAAGAAATGTCATTAAGACTCTGAGTGTAGGGTTAATATTTGTAAGTGTAAATAAGCTCCCCCCCCCCCCCCCCCCCCCCCCCCCCCCCCTGTGCAAAGTGGATATCAGAGCCACGTTTCAGCTTGGTCCCTGTGTCTTTGGGTGGGCTGGTGCCCATGCTGAACCTCGGTGTTCAAAGCTCCAGCGCCCCATCCAATTTGGCTGAAGCAGAAACTCCGAGGCGAGGTTGATTTGAGGCGTGATTTCACCCTGGCGGCGGTCCCTCCAAAAAGCTCGGCACCAAACGCCTCGCGAAAACCGTGTCCAAGTGACAGTGCGTGTGATGTGTCCTCGCTCACCCGTGTGTTAATGGTGTACAGCGGGAGATGTGTGATGTAACCTTGCTCACTAGTGTTGCAGTGTAACGTGTTCACTAGTATTATCGTGTAACGTGTTCACTGGTATTATCGTGTAGCGCCTGGGGTGTGTGATGAGTCCGTAGTCACTGTGTTATAGTGTAAGGGGTGAGGTGTGCGGTGTGCCCTTGTTCACTAGTGTTGTAGTGCAGCGCGTGAGGTGTGTGCTGTGTCACTATTCACTGGTGTAATGGTGTAATGTGTGAGATTTGCCCTTGTTTCCTGGCGTGGTAATTGTGTAACGCGCGATGTGACATTGTTCACGAGTGTTGAGAAGCGGGGGATGAGAGCCTCTGGCTTTTGCGCAGGGTCTGTCGGAGTTTCTGAATGTGTGGGACTGACTGAGTGTGAGAATGGTGTCTGTGTCATTATGTGTGCATGTCTCGGGTGTAATTACGAGCAAATGTGCCAACGGTGTTAGCTTAGGTACCTTGGTTTCTGCTTTCTACCATATGTGAGCTATAGGGCGAAGCTTGTCTGCCCGCTGCCAACCACAGTGCTGTGAGTCGGTATATGTTGGTGTCTGTGTTAGTGTGTGTGCGTGTGTTGTGTGTGTGCGTGTGTGTGCACGCCAGCATGTGAATTATAAATGTGTGCACGTGTGAGAGAAGCGCTGGAAGGGCTTGGAAGATGCGGCTCGGGAAAGGGAAGGGAAAAGGCTCGCGTCCGGTCCCAGGGACCTTAGGCTGCGCCATGATAAGTCCCGAGAGAGAACGCGAGCCCTGGGGAAGGAAAGGGGTTCACTTTAGAAAGCTGCTCCGTTTAAACTAGGGGTGATTTTCCATCTGGGTCAGGTTTAACCAGTTTGCAGTTGGCTGGAAGAATCTGATACAACAACACTGGAAGATGTAAACGACCATTCTTTACATTGCGCCCAGCTGTCTAATTTGGCGTGGCCTAAATCTGCAGATCGATATTTGCATACCCTTTTCCTTCAGATTCTGCAGATGATCATAGCCTTGTCCATCTATGTTTGCTTCTGTTTAATCCCCTGTTTCTCAAAAACCTCGTTACATGTAAAGGGTGAAATATTATTATTGTTTCTATTCTCAGAGATAGATAGAGAGAGAGAGAGAGAGAGAGAGAGAGAGAGAGAGAGAGTGTGAGGGGGGGGGGCACTTTATAATTCACGTCCTACGCGAATCAACGGAATCAACACCCCTGTCGTCTAGAATGATAAATAAGTATAAGAAGTGAATATGTATCCCTATCTATATGTGTTTCTGTTCTTATTTCAGGCCAGGAGAAGGAGATACCCTCTCCAAATACAAGCAATGATATCGATCTGAACGTTCTTCCTTTTCGCTTCTCCAGTAAACAAGTACACCTTTCAGCAACTGGGGGTCGGGTCTGCTGTGAAACACAGGGGAGGTCAAAGTATATTAAAATCCACTTGTTAACCATCATTTATTTGAGGGCGGGTGGGAGGGGGGGGGGGGGGTAAATGAGATTAAAAACTGATGGATTTCCCTACAACCCGAGGTATGTTCACGCCCAATATAATATAAAAGTCTATCCATCACCAGAGATTAATTAAACTCGTATTTCTATTTAATAATAGGTTGGGTTTTTGTCCCCCAAAGTCACCCGGGTGATGTCCAGAGTTCGTGCCAAAGGGTTCTTTTTTGTTTGTTTTCGCAACAGAAATCGTTCTGTTTAAAAGTCGATATTGGAACTCTTTTATCAGCGGTTTGAAGCGCCTATTGTACCGTGCGAGAATTGAGCGGGAGTGATTTTTTTTTAATTTTACGGTGGCATCTGTTGTCACAGTCAGTATCCCGAGCCATTGGTCCATGTTTATCTGAGCGGGGAGAAGTCCTGAAATCTGAAACCACACCGGTTTTAATAATTAAAAAAAAAGAAATTCGGTTCTTAAAACGGATGAAGTTAAATCGGCGGGTAAAAGCAATTAGTCTATCACCTCATCTGTTGAAATTGTACATATACAAAGTGCTTCAAAAATGATGTGGTATATTTCACAACGGCGGTGCGCCGACTATTTCAATTGGAAGTAATGTAATCTATCTGGTGTGTGTACTTGTTTGATTTCGCAGCGAAGATTTTACCTTCACAAGCATCGATTGTGAAGCGATAGGATGCAATCGGAAAGTAGCAACAAATTGATTTCAATAATCTTTTAAATAACTTCATAATATGTCCCGGTCTTGAAACACACACACCTACTTACTGCGCGGTTAATCCGCCGTTGAATCAGGGGTAACGTATGCACACTTTAAACAACACACATTTTTGAAAAAATAAAACATTTTAATTGGGTTAACTATTTTAACAACGTGGTTATTGTTACACAATTGCACGGAGCGTTACACCAATGGGACTGACTGAGTGAGATTATTTAATAACTGCCCTTGGGAACGGCTGGAAACAGGTAGAAACTTTGTCAGTACCACTTCACACGGATGCTACATGTGTTTTGTTAACGAGGTTACAACAGGGGCATTAATAATGCACTATGAAACCAAACAAGTTAGACCTACCGGTTAAAATGATAGCTAGTAGCCCCGACTTTCTGCATTAATTTAAACTTGAGGAGTTTTAAACATTAGGAGCGATGATACCCCCAACAAACAGCTCATCCTCGCGGAACGAGCTGCCATTTGATTTCAGTTGTCAGAGCCGAAAGTCGATGATATCTAATGATAAATGACATGGGAGGGGGGTGGTGGGGGGGGGGGGGGCAGAGAAAGCAGAAAAGTGGGTGATTATTGCAGATAATTCCGGCCATGGTGCTCTAAGTCTCGCAGCCGCGGATCCCCGTTTCTGCAGATATAACAGATGTCGGTGGAAATAGCTATTTCATCAGCACACACAGTTCAGAGATAATCGGGAACGATACGCGCACGTTCCAGTCAGATATTACAGCGGTAAGAAGCAGATAACTACGATGATGGGCGAACACGTAACGCTGAAGCCATGGGCAACGTGGGGATGGATTTATAACTGTGGCCGAAATTCCCGAGAGATTGATCGGCGACTGCAGGAAGGATGCAACTATGTTATAAACATGTAGATTAATATCGATGTATCACCAATGGGCGCACCAGCCAGCCGATGATTTAGAACTTGGCTTAGCCATTCTACATGTTTAGAAATATATGCTGCCTGACCCGCGGAGTTACTCCAGCATTTTGTGTCTGTCTTCGGTGTCAGCCAGTTCCTTCCTACACGCTACATCTTTAGAGGACTGTTTTCAAACTGGCTGCCCGTCAGAAATATTTCAGGGATTGCTAATAACGCCTGCTGTCCCGCACTTTTGCTCCTGTCCAAAGCTAATTTTCCCGCTTCCACTCCTGTTCTGAACACTTGGGGTCGCACTTTGTAGCGCTTTGACTCTCTCTGTGGGTGTGTGTGTGTGTGTGTGTGTGTGTGCGTGTGTGTACGCACGCGTAAATAGACATCCCGGCCCGGGCAATCTGATCCATTGAAAGTAGCGCCGAAGTACTGATGCATTTGAACAAGCAGAGAGCGGCGAAGCTCCTGTTTTGATTTCATTTTGCAATAAGTAATGCAACAACGCGGAGAAACAGCAGGCTATATCTTGGTGACATTATAAACAGCCCTCCATCTCGAAATTAAATCGATCCTTTGGGTGCAAACCAACGATTTATTTCCAAAGCTAAATTATAATGTCCCGTGTAAGAATGGTGTTAAGTTGTTAACGTCGCTGCATCCCAACACGGAGAGATCACAGGGGTTTCATAATAATAATTCTTTTTTTGGATATTTTCCAATTATTACAGGTCTTTGCATTTGTGTTTTACCTTTTTTTGCTGAAAGCGCGGAATTCGACCTTTGGTTGTACGTAGCAAGTTTTGAACGCTCGGGTTGCCCCCTCTCTTGTAGAACAGATACTGTACTTGGCTGCGGGACATGGGGTTAGGAAACACAACGAAGTGATCGACATTAATCTCCACTCTGCTCTAGACGCAAGCGTTCTGACAGAGGGACGGACGGCAGGCGTCGAGAAACAGCAACAACAGCAGTAACAAAAAAGCAAGACAAGAGAGAGGGGAGGGGGGGATCACAAGCAGCGACCGCGAGTTTGCTTTTAGTGTCAGTGCCGGGGAGTGGGAGCGAGAGTGTCGGGTTTGAGAACAAAAAAAGGGTGAAGCTGATGTTGGAGTGAAGTGAAGATCCGACAGGGAGAGGCTGGAAGACGGGGATCAGAGAGAGAGAGCGGGAGAGAGACATGGGGAGAGAGACAGAGGGAGAGAGAGAGACCGTAAGGCTGAGAAATAGACCAAAAGCAGGGATAAAGATAGGACGGGGAAGAAAAAAGCGATCGAGAAAGAGTAAAACGAAACAGCGGGTAGTACAGAGAAAGTCAACTGGACAGAGGCAGGGGAGCGGGAAAGAAGGCAAGTCAGGTGGAACGTGGGAACTGCCGCCCGAAGAATGCAAGCAGGCAGGGAATGAATAAACGGGGATGGTTTGCTGGGAAGGTGGATGAGATAGTGTAGGGGTGAGAATTAGCACCGAAAAACTGAGGGCGATGTATTGCCGGGGGTGTGGAGGTGAAAGGGAAGCCCGGAGCCTCTGTAAATGGTTGGGGTGTGGGGCTGGCACTGCTGTGGATGGGGGGGGGGGGGGGGGGGGGTTGTTTTAAAACTGAGCTGGGGGGATGGGGTCGGGGAAGGGGTGGGTGAGAGGTGGAGGGTGTGTGTGTGTGTGTGGGGGGGGGGGGGGGGGGGGGGGGAGGGGGACCCGGGTTCACTGTAAATGGACTGGCTGGGAGAAGAGAGAGAGGGGGAGGGAGGGAGGAGGGAGAGAGGGGGGGGGAGGGGGGGGGGGAGAGGGAGGGAGAGAGGGAGGGAAGAGAGGGAGGGAGAGAGGGAGAGAGAGAGATCTGCTGTACATGAGCGGGTGGAGAGAGGGGAGGGGAGAGAGGGAGGGGGGCGGGAGCTGGATGGCAGCTTCGAGCTGCCCAGCTGATTATCAGCTGATTGGCCCCAATTGTCAAAGTCTACTTGCCTTGTTTCTATCCTATTATGCTAATCCCGGCGTGCGGAGGAACTGATTGGCGAGGTGCAACGTGAGCCCTGCCTCCCGGCTGCTGACGGAGGCCGTGGGGGTATATACAGTAAAGAAGGAGATTTGCAATCTGTGCTAAAAGCTGTCTGATCAAAGGCAGATTGGCTGTGGGTGATTTTTTTTTTGTGTTAATATTTATATTAATTTTGTTCTCGCATAGAGGCAAAACTGAGGCGGGCGAGGCAGCGCCAGGCAGTAATCTCTGCTTTGCAAACGTAAGCTTTTTGCTTTTTCACTTTGTCTGCTTTGGGAGGGGGAGGACTTGAAACTATTTTCACAAGACTCTGCACCGCTGGAGCTCGTCCTCCCTCTTTTTTCCTCCCCTCCCTCAACCCTTGATTTTTTTTTTAATGCCCCCCTCGTTTTTTAAGAGAAAGAAGCGATTTTTTTCTCGCCCCCTCTCTTCTCGTCTGTGGCAAGCTGTCAAGACAAGAAGCTTGTTTCTGAATGCCAGCCCGGCTGAGTTAAGAAGGATCGCAGCGCCGTGACAAGAACGCCACGCCGAGGCAAGAACCGACTCTGTTCCTCTCCATGTACTGTGTCATTCAAAGAAGTTTTACTTGCTGAGAGGCTCCGAGAAAAGAAGGCGGTGGGGAGGGGGAAGAAATCCGCTCTGTGTGAGAGAGAGAGAGAGCGAGATACTCTGAAGACTCACGCAGAGATAACACACACACACACACACGGGGGAAAGGAAGGCAAGAGACTTTAAAGTATCAGCAACCTCCAGAAGAGACTTAAAGCGATGACTACAGAGCTGGCCATTAATACAGAGTTGCCCACCAGCCCACTTGCCATGGAATATGTCAATGATTTTGACTTGATGAAATTCGACGTGAAGAAAGAGCCACTAGGGACCGATCGCACCGTGAGGCATTGTAACCGCTTACAGCCGGCAGGGTCCGTGTCCTCCACCCCCATCAGCACCCCTTGTAGCTCGGTGCCTTCTTCCCCGAGCTTCAGTCCCACCGAGCAGAAGACTCACCTGGAAGATCTGTACTGGATGGCGAACAGCTACCAGCAGCTCAACCCGGAGGCTTTGAACTTCACCCCCGAGGACGCGGTGGAAGCCCTGATCGGCAACGCGCACGCCGTCCAGCAGCAACTGCAAGGCTTCGACAGCTTCAGGGGCCACCACCACCATCACCATCACCACCACCACCAGTTCCAAGGGGTGAACCCGGACGAGCTTGGCAACAGCAACGGGCACCATCAGCATCATAGCCACCACCAGCAGCACAGCTCTCCGGCCTCCTCCATCTCCTCCACTTCTCAGCAGATCCAAAGTTCCCCTCACCACCAGAGCCTCCTGGCCGAGGACAGGTTCTCCGACGACCAGCTCGTCAGCATGTCGGTGCGGGAGCTCAACAGGCACCTCCGGGGCTTCTCCAAGGACGACGTGATTCGCCTGAAGCAAAAGAGGAGAACCTTGAAGAACAGGGGCTACGCACAGTCGTGCAGGTACAAGCGTGTGCAGCAGAAGCACCTGCTGGAGAACGAGAAGACCCAGCTCATCCAGCAGGTAGAACAGCTCAAGCAAGAGGTGTCCAGGTTGATGAGAGAGCGAGACGCCTACAAAATCAAATGTGAGAAACTCGCTACCACTGGCTTCAGAGAAGCTGGGTCCACCAGCGACAACCCGCCGTCTCCAGAGTTCTTCATGTGAGTCTGCAGTCGCCTGCCATCCTCCATCTATAACACCCCATCCATATGCCTGCTTGAGATGTGTTAGAGAGAGAGAGAGAGAGAGAGAGAGCGAAAGAGAGCGAGCGAGAGAGAGAGCGAGAGAGAACTATCAGCAACATAGCCCCATTCATATATTGCCTGTGTGGTTGTATAGAAAGAATTACAGAAAACTTGCATTTAAAACACACAAAAAAATATTAATCCTGCATGCTGGACATGTACGGTAATAATTTCTATTTTGTACCAGTTTACTTTCCATTCGGCATGGCGTTTTATTTGAAAGAAGTTACTACAGAATAGTTGAACTATTTTACTGCTTATGCCGATCTCGGTTTTCAGCTGACGATTTTAACAGCTTGTAAATATTTGCATCAAGAACTTGTGTCCATATGCACTGATCCATTTCAGCACCGTTTTTTTTTTAAAGAAGGGAGAAACAACCTTTTTTTCTCCGCGGGGTGAGGGATGGAATGGGAAGGGGGATATGGAGGGCAAATTTCCGCTTCATCAGAAACCAACATTGTAATTTCAACGCCTCGGATTTTTTTTTTCTCCTGTTGTTTTGGTTACTTTTTTTTTCTCTTTTTTTTTCTTGTGTTAGTTGTTGCAGAATTTAAAAGAAACGGACAGATGTGGAACGATAAAAACGATGATTAGTAACAATCATTTTTGTTAAAAAAAAATGCCATTAACGTGTTAATTTTACTTGGCGCCCTTGAAATGGGCGGCGATTGCTTCAGAATTTAGATTTGAGACTATGACACTCTCTTTGGTATAATAGTTTGATTTCTTCGTTGTTTGAAATGTAAACTGTCACGCAGCAGAGAACTGTGTTTGTTTTATAAATGCGGTTTATATCTTAAATGCTTTCCAAACTGGGGAGGGGGAGGGGGTTGGAGAAAGTAATGGAGGTCAAGTTTCGGTTCTGTATGTTGTAAATCCAACGCTTGTTAATAAAATATCCAGTCACCGCAGTGAGAATGTTTTAGTTTTTTTTTAAATGTTGATTCAATTGAAATTGGAGCTCTTTTTTCATCGCTGACAGTGTGGGAAAAATGTTCCTTTCACCAAGTTGTCCAATGCAGGTCTTCATGCAAAAGCGATGCGATAAAATGTACACTTTTTGTTTAGAGAGAGAAAAAAAAAAAATACTGGACAGTATGAATTGAACCCTGGTCTGTCTTTGAACAAGACTAGTAAGCAATGGGTACTGACAATCCGACCAAATTCCAAACTCTGCAAACTCGCTTTCACGAGCGGGTGCAAACAGCTTTCCACCCGCGCGCGTCTGTGTGTATTTCATGTCTTTTAAAAAAAAGAATATAAATCATAATTTGACAAATTAATGTAAAATCATGGTGAGGCGTGAGAACATTGTGCGGCTTTCCTTTTTTTTTACAAAAAAAGCCTTTTTTTTCGAAAAAGAAAGAAAACATTGACTGTAGTGATTGAAACAATCTTATTCAGATTAATTATACCAGACACACAAAATATTTATCTCATAAATTCTGAAGGGATCATAAAGGTATCGCTTATGGAAATGATAATGTTTTTTAATTATCTGTTCCAATTTGGATTATTGTAGTGTTATCCCAAAAAAAAAAGAAATGGATTCTGTCTCTTCTCTTTGGTTCTGTGAAGACTGTTTCTTTTCTATTATATGCTTATTAAAGTCATTCAAATGGCATTTATTTTGATGACATGCTTCTTTGATCTCGTTTATTCTCACCTTCACTTGATCCTTTGTTTTTAATTTGCTGAGTATTGGAAAATAAATTCAGGTGTGGGGGGGGGGGAAAGTCAAGAGGCACTGGGAGTGTGTGCTGCATAATACATAAGTTTAAATCCGTTTTGTTACTGTCACACACCCATTTGTGTTATCTATTACCATTATCACTCTGGGTGCCTCATCTTTAACATGCATTTGCCCCCAGAATTCATCTGACAATGTGCCAATCATTTATATTTGAAACTCCACAGTAATAACAGATTTGTGTTTTTTTTTTAAATGTCACTGGAAAATCATTGCCTTTAATCTGTAACATATTAGATATATTTACTGTTGTAAAACCAGTACTTAAGCTTAGAGTTCAAATTTTGATATTTTTATTTTTGTTCTCTGCATGTGTGAGCACAGTTACTGGATGGACATTATTTTGACGATTTTAAACCACTCTGTGAGCCAGTTATTAGATGCGAGCTTGGAAAAGCCTGAGAGGAATATTGTTTGTGGGAACTGCCAATGCATATTAATGTCCTTTCATGCATGCAGTGAATGAAACAGTGGGGCTAATTGAACAACAGTAATAAGAAAATAGAAAGAAAAGGTCGTGGTATGTTTAGCATGGTGTATTCTGTTTGAATACCGTGTGGCTGGAAAGTTTTTTGGAGGTTGGAGTTTGTTTTTGGAGGAGGAGTTAATGTCATATCAGTAGCCACTATGAATTTTAATTTTCATTTTGAAATGGACATTTCAAATGGTGGGAACAGTGACGAGGTTGCTACGCTTACCCTCCAGTTAGTAGATTGCCAAGAAAGCACACTGCATTTAATGAAAATCCCGAACCGAAAAAAAAAACCAGATAGGTGAATAATGTACAAAGTTGCAGTAGTGTTGCTTCTAAATGTGTTTCTTGCCTTGTCCTTGTGTGGGCCTGTTTGCAGCAACTGTAAACTTCCAAGTATTTGGTACAGTCTCAAGGTTACGCCAAAGAGACCCGTGGTCCTCTCGACTGTGCAATGCTGTAAATTGGATGAAATTCATGTTGCAGGCAGGATTTCAACAGGATGCATTGATTGCAGCAGAAATTCGAGAGGCGGCAAATAGCTGATCTTTCAGAAAGTGATCATTTAAACCCAGTCTTTGGAATTTTCCTAAATACACATCTTGCTTTTATGGATATGGGCAATGCACACAGTTTTCAGAAGAAGGTGCGCATCTCATAAAATAATTTTGCACACACGTTTAAGCTGGTAAAGTTGCACCCTAAAATTCAATGGCCCCCTCCAACATATTAAAAGCACAGATCCACACGCTCACCTCTATTTAAATAATGCTATCACACAATTATTTTATAATAATTTTTCAGAACCCATTGACTGTCGTGATTGAAACGATCTTATTCAGATTAATTGTACCAGACACACAAAATATATGTGGTGCATAAACCGCAGGGCTGCATGAAGAAATGACCATGACCAATATAGTGCAGAGTTGACAATTTGGGAGATTTCATTTTTTGGAATCTCTGACCAGTGGGTTTATTAAATGCTGCGATTTTTAGCAGTGCGCACCAGTTCTCCCAGCTAGTTGTTTGGAACTAAATGTTCCCAGCTGTTTTAGGTTGAGTTTTCAGCAGCACAGTGTCGGCCTGACTTGCTATAGCAGGCTGGTTGGTTACTAATGGTTGACACTGAAGGGTCAGGACATCTCTTCAGGAGTTGACGGTGTCAAATTACTGATCCGAGATACAGCAGAGATAACGTTTGGGCCTGACTTCAGCAAAGAAAGGGGTTTACTCTGGTGAAAAACATTCAGGGTTGACACAGTGTGCGAACCATAGAATGCGCTGGCGACGGCGGGGTCTTTTTTTTTTAATCATTTGTAGAAGTTTTTACATACATATAAAATATTGAACGTAGCAGAAATTGGAAAACAGCAAACATTTTCTGGGCCAAAATGTATTGTAGTAGGAAGTGAAACAAATGAAAAGCAAGACTGAAATCAAAAAGCTACCACAAGAGAACAGCTGACACTGCAGTAGTTAAGGCAATTTATAACAATGTACTGATAATTTGCCTTTAATAAAATTAACCATGCACAAATGCTATGAAATTGAAAGAATTGTTTCTATTAGAACAGGTTAAGGGAATCAATTATTTAAAAGTGAGGCCACCATTAACGTTAGTGAATTTTTGATCCGGTTGTTTTTCGGAGATGTGGTATACAGTAAATGTTACTCTCCTTTTTGGGAATAATGTAAGCTTTCCACCATTCCACTATTTCTATTTGAAGACAATATCTGCAGGGCGTCATGGAACTCTTAATAATATTTTCCAATATTTTTATTTTAGTTTTGAATAATATAGTAATATAGTTCTCACAATGCATTAAGATTTTTTTTAAAATGATGATTATAATGGAAGCAAAACCCAAGTTAAAAGCTAGTGTTTGAGTCAGTTATTGTGACCAATATAAAGATATGTTAGATAACATTTTTTACAAACTGAAGGAGCCAATTGCTATTCACAATTAGTGCAAAATAAGAAGCAGACCCCACAAAATGTGCGATGGGCAGGTTTAGCAGACTGTGATTTTTTTTTAAAATCATTGCCAATCTACCCCTTTTTGCCCGTAGTACGACCACGGGTAAACTTCCCGCATAGCCTTGGTCCAATCTGCGGCTCCGTATGGCATCATACCTGCAACACCTTCCCAGCTTTTGAACCAGAGCATCACCAAGAGTGATGCCAATTGAACACCATGGAAATAATCCTCTCCGTGTTTTGTAAACCCGCAGACTTGAAATTCCGTTTTATCATGACGCGAGGAGAAAATCATTTGAGCGATTCACTTAAAAAGCTTTGGCCACTGCGTAACAGAAAATGTTCTGCGCGATTGTTCGCCGCATACAGTGAACACAACAAATCGATACCCTTCCTATACTAAAACAGAATGATCTTTCATACATTGATTCAATTCCACCCCCTGCATTCTTGACGGTTCTGGTAAAGAGAAATATTGCGCTCTTCCGCTTTTGTTCATCCTCTTTGAAACAGAGGCGACACTCTGTTCACAAACAGTTGCTGGAACTTTTATTTTTTCTATGGGCAGTCGAAAACGGGATAGAACAGGGACATCAATCATCCCTATCATCGAGAATGCAGTGTCTGCATAGCAGATTCAGTAACTTTTAATTGGATGAATACTGAAAAAAAAGGGATAGTTTGTGGAGTAGATGTATCAACGAAACGGACACGAGTCAAGTGTCGGTCTTAGTATCATATTGCCTGTAGAATTTTTTTAAATGGAAGGTATTTATTTGTTTTAGTTCATCATGTTATTTTATGCTAGTCACTGCTGCTGGTTAATATACGTAATGATGTGCATGTGTGAGTGAATGCATGTGTTTTTTTTTGTTGTTGATAATGAGTGGGTCACGTGATTTGCTTGTCGCAGTAAGTGATGTGCTATTGCTCAGACCCACAGTGCAAACTGGCAACCTTGCTGCCTATGGGAGTTAATGTGTAGAGCTCGCAGTAATTGCCACGCACATTCGTGTCGTAAGTGTTGAAATTCTCAGAATTTTGCACCGCATCGAATCGCTTGCCCTATGGATGAGGGAAACTTCACATTCCAATAATTGCTACATCACAACAAAATACCTGTCAATGTCATTCTAATCATTGGAGTTTTTTTTTTTCCCTGTAGCTGCTGCCATTGACAGCAGGAGATGAGCTGAAGATGCTAGTTTGCAAAACAAAAAAAAACACAAAGTGCTGGAGTAGCTCAGTGGGTCAGGCAGCATCTCTGGAGAAAAGGAATAGGTAACGTTTCGGGTCGAGACCGTTCAGATTGAGAGTCAGAGGAGAGGGAAAGATACGGAACGAATCAGTGCCGGCACCGATGGCCAGAGAGCCGACAATGGTCCATCTCTGCAGAACATGGATAGGTGACGTTTCGGCTCAGGACCCTTCTTTGGGCTGTGGTGGGGGAGGGGGGAGGGGGAAGAAAATTGGAACAGAGGTGGGGTCAGGACAAAGCCTGGCAAGTGATGGGTGGATACAGGTGAGGGGAGAAGGTGGGGTTTGATTGGAAGATGGTTTGACAAAAGCCGGAGATGAAAAGGCAGGAAGTGTGAGATAAAGAAGATTAGGATAGAGGGGGGCGCAAATTGTGAAGCCAGAGGAAGGAAAAGAACCGTGCATGTTTAATATGCTTCATGAAGTTCAAATAACCTCAAACTCAATCCTTCATCCAGAAAGGAGGCGTTTGTTTGCTTGCTATGCCGCTACGCAATGCTACATTCATGTAAACTGATCTATTGAGCCAGACTTACACTTAGCCTTTATCAGAAAGCTAGTCTCTTCATGTGGTAACGCCCCGGATGACATTTTCTTTAATGCGCGAACAATTTGCTTTTTCACATTTGCCGCAGGAAAAGCACGAGAAAAACAAATCTATTAATTTGATTGCATAATAAATCAGCGATTGCCACTGGTCTTTAATAGTTAGCATGTCACAAAGATAATCAAACCAGATGGGGTGAATCTCCAGTATTAGATAACATGAACCAATAATTAACAAAACTCTGCAGTTCCTTTAAAAAAAAATTCTTGCGATGTGGATATTGCTGGCAAGGCCAAAGATTATTTTTGTATCCCTCTTGGGATCACATCATCCCGAGTCAACAATCGGTCAACCAGGGGAACCACGCTACCCGAGGTCATCTGTCACCGGCCCTGATTTGTCTTGGTCTGTTCTTGCTTTTCCAATTCCACCCCCACTCCCCCCCCGCCCCCCACACACACATCCCACAATCAGTCTGAAGAAGGGTCCCGACTCGAAACATCACCTGTCCATTTCCCCCAAGATGCTGCCCGCACCGGTGAGTTACTCCAGCGTTTTGTGTCCATCCAAAGTTTTATTGCCCTTGTGAAGCAACTTGTCAGCTGATGTCTAGATCCCATAAACTGGGTATTTGGAAAGGGAGATTACAACAGTTGGAAATCTAAATTCTGGTAAACCCACGTGCAACCTGGAAACACACATATTTTAGCAGAAAGCTTTAAGTTGGACATTTCCAAGATAACCCATGGACGGAAAGGAAGGGAAGGAAATGGCACGATAATTCTGCTATCTCACGGGTCCAGCGACCTGGCTTCAATCCTGATCGTCACCCACTCCTTCTATCCAGAGATACTGCCCGTCCCGCTGAGTTATTCCAGAATTACGGGCCATATTCAATCTTGAGCAATTTGCGGAATCTGAATATTATTCCCATGGGTTTCTGCTGGGCACTTTTGTTTCCTCTAGATCTCCAAGTCAGGCGGAAAGGTTAATAGACACCTGTGAATTATCCCTTAGTGCGGGTACATTGCAAAAATAAAAGCCAAGGGGAGAGTAAGGTGGGTGTGCGGGAGAGACTGAATTGCCCGCCTACATGGAAATAAAGTGAGTGGGAATGGGATTGATCAAATTGCTCTCCCAAGAGCCAGTACGGACCCAATGAACCAAATGACCTCTTTTCATGTTGTAATAAATACACACGGTTCCCACCTAATCTCAAGAATACAATATACTGTGAGTTTATAGATATGCATTCATTTAATTTCGATAAACATTTTGGCTTGCACCCCTCCAAAATGGTCTTGTTAAAAGTCCTGTACACCCACTTGCCTTTCTCTTGTCTGAAGAAGGGTCTTGACATGAAATGTCATATATCCACATCCTCCAGAGTTGCTGCCTGACCCGCTGAGTTACTCCAGCACTTTGTGTGCTGATATGATTTCACCTTTGCACTTTCTGTAAGAAAGCGGCTGGTAAGAAAGGCCAATCACCTCCAACTTTAATAAAAAATCTTGCAGATTTGCAACAGGCTATTTTTATCAGTGAAATGACAGGCCGCGTGGCAGTGAGCCAAAAAGCATGTTTAAAAAGAGTTGCTAAATGGTGGTTTAAAACAAAACTGGGCAGATATCCTTTTTGGCTGTTCAGGTGATATCAGAAACAAAGCACAGAGATTGCTTTTCAGACCTGAATAGATAAAAGCATCTGAAATGTCAACACTGGAGGATTGTCTCCAATACTCTGGTCTATGCAACTGTCCTTATAAATCGTGATCACAAAGTTCAAACTAGTGTAGTTTGATGGGATGAGAGTCAGGTCATTCCACGGCCTTAACGGAAAGTGTCAAGTGAAGGACAACATGGACAGCCTCATCGGAGTTTCGTGCCGATCGCAGAAAATTGACGGTAATTTAGTGCTCATTGCCAAAGCCCCTGGTAAAAAGCTTGGCCGCAGAGATGCCTGTGTTTTGAAGTGAAGTACCATACTTCTGCAGAGGAGGGTGCTCTTCTGAGATAGCAGCTCAGATATACAGTTGGGGAAGAATGGAAGAAAGTTTACTCTGCAACACAGGCACTCATCTTGCATGCACCAGTGGCCTTTGATGTAGCTGGAGAGATAGACAATAGACAATAGGTGCAGGAGTAGGCCATTCGGCCCTTCGATCCAGCACCGCCATTCAATGTGATCATGGCTGATCATCCCCAATCGGTACCCCGTTCCTGCCTTCTCCCCATATCGCCTGACTCCGCTATCTTTAAGAGCCCTCTCTTGAAAGCATCCAGAGAACCTGCCTCCACCGCCCTCTGAGGCAGAGAATTCCACAGATTCACAACTCTCTGTGAGAAAAAGTGTTTCCTCGTCTCCGTTCTAAATGGCTTACCCCTTATCCTTAAACTGTGGCCCCTGGTTCTGGACTCCCCCAACATCGGGAACATGTTTCCTGCCTCTAGCGTGTCCAAACCCTTATCAATCTTATATGTTTCAATAAGATGCCCTCTCATCCTTCTAAACTCCAGAGTGTACGAGCCCAGCCGCTCCATTCTCTCAGCATATGACAGTCCCGCCATCCCTAGAATTAACCTTGTAAACCTACACTGCACTCCCTCAATAGCAAGAATGTCCTTCCTCAAATTAGGGGACCAAAACTGCACACAATACTCCAGGTGTGGTCTCACTAGGGCTCTGTACAACTGCAGAAGGACCTCTTTGCTCCTATATTCGACTCCTCTTGTTATAAAGGCCAACATGCCATTCGCTTTCTTCACTGCCTGCTGTACCTGCATGCTTACTTTCGTAGAC
Organism: Okamejei kenojei; assembly: GCA_035221665.1. Classification (NCBI taxonomy): domain Eukaryota; kingdom Metazoa; phylum Chordata; class Chondrichthyes; order Rajiformes; family Rajidae; genus Okamejei; species Okamejei kenojei. The sequence continues at coordinate 18,539,494 of CM069150.1, read as the reverse complement.
TGATGAACAAGGACCCCCAGACCCCATTGTACTTCCCCTTTTCCCAACTTGACACCATTTAGATAGTAATCTGCCTTCCTGTTTTTTATACCAAAGTGGATAACCTCACATTTATCCACATTAAACTTCATCTGCCATGCATCTGCCCACTCCCCCAACCTGTCCAAGCCTGCCTGCATTCTCATAGCATCCTCCTCACAGTTCACACTGCCACACAGCTTTGTGTCATCTGCAAATTTGCTAATGTTACTTTGAATCCAAATCGTTGATGATAGGTTTTAGTTTAATGACCTCTGGTGCTAACAACCTCCTCGGCTACACGGACTGAATCAATAAAGTTTAAGGCATGGCGGCTCACATCTCTAGTGAGCTGGGTTCAACGCCAAACTCGGGGTGCCGTTTTTGCGGAGTTTGCATTTTCTTCCCGCAAGCTCTTGCCCTTCTCCCAAGCTCTCTCGCCGCAGACACCTAGGAGGCCAGGAGGCTAATCAACTGCTGTAAATGTTGCCCACTGCAAATTGCCCCAAGTATGGTGGGTGGCGGGAGAACGGGTAGTGGAGGGAGGAGGTGGTGTGGAGAATATTTAGCATTTAAGGGAGATGTGCGAGGAAAAGGAAAGTGAGAGGATTGGCATCGATGGGTGTTTGATGGCTAGAGCGGGTGCGATGGGACGAAGGGCCTGTTTCTGTGCTGCATGACTCAATGACAAAACCACGGTGAGGAGAAACGTAAAAACCTAACTAGTCGAGTAACACATTGATTTTAAATAAATTACACTTTTTCCTTCAGATTCTTCCGTGGTCTCACTCTTTCGTTTTAACCCTCCAGAACATCTGAGCTCCTCCAAATCCTTTGCCTAATCATCTCCAGAGCTGTTTGCTCGATTGTTAGCTAGCATCCATTCAGCTGCCAAGATCGTAAGCTTTGGAATCCATTACCCAACCCTATCCACCTCTGCATCTCTATTTAGGGCTCTCCTTAAAATATACTCCGACCAAGGTTCTGATCACCTGTCCCAATATATCTCCAGGAGACTGGCTGTACATCTCCAGGAGATTATCTCCAGGCTGCCAAATCTTATTTCAACTAGCTCCTATAACCAGATTCCTTTCAGCCTCTAGTACACTGGTACAGTTAATTAGAGCCACAGCATCAAACAGCACAGAAACAGGCCCTTCGGCCCCACTCGTCCATGCCGACCAAGATGCCCCATCTACACCAGTCCCACCTGCCCGCGTTTGACCCATATCCCTCTAAACCTTTCCCATCCTTGTACATCCAATTAATCTCAGGTTATTAAACACTGATGCATTGTTTCATTAACAGGTGCATTTCATCAACCATGTGTCCGTCCTGTCTTTCATTCCACGAGATCACTTGAAAGCAAGCGTAATCTACCTTTTGATTTTATATCTTGCGTTTACACAGATTCCCAATGAAATGCACAAGAAAGCAGCCACTGCGCTCCATGCCATAAGCCAGGTAAACATCTTTTCATTTGCTTTGGAACTGGGTAATTTGGTCTTCCAGAAATAATTCTGGAATTTGCTTTTGTTTGTGTTAAAGGTTGCATTCTGTGTAGGGATGACAACGTGCAAAGGAAACGTTTCACTCGGGACAAAATGTATACAGCTCCTTGTGTTGCCGTTGCGTTGTGTTGCGCCAGCAGTCTACCGCAAAAGAACGACTCTCACCAAATGAGCATCATCCAGTGTAAATTGAACGCGTCCGTACATTAAAAGGCAAAACAGATCAAACAGGCTAAATGGTGCTTCATTTTATTGTTAAAGGCCACGAGTGAAACTGATCGATACATACAAATGGGCAGGGGAAGTGATCATTTGGCAGCATCCGATCTGCAAGCAGACACCAAAGAAAGTTTGATCAGAGGAAGGTTACTTGTGTTTCTTAGATTAGTTTATTGTCACATGTATTGAGGCACAGTGAAAAGCTTTTGTTGCGTGCTAACCTGTCAGCGGAGAGGCGATACATGACTACAGTCAAGCAGCCATCCACAGTGTACAGATACATGATAAAGGGAATAAGGTTTAGTGCAAGATAAAGTCCAGTAAAGTCCGATCAAAGATAGTCTGAGGGTCTCCAATGAGGTAGACAGTAGCTCAGGACTGCTCTCTAGTTGTTGGTAGGATGGTTCAGTTTGATCAGAGGAAGGTTACTTGTATTTCTTAATTGAATACACCGTACTGTGCAACACCCAAGCATTTTGGTAAATTAGCAGATGGACAGTTAGCAGAGGAGCAGTTATCTGGAAACATGGGAATCAGCAGATCATTTTGAAGAGATGTAAAAACAAGGAACTGCAGCTGCTGCTTTACAAAAAAACAAACGCAGAGTGCTGATGTAGTAGTCCAGCAGGTCAGGCAGCATCTCAGAAGTCACAGGAGTCTGAAGAAAGGTCTCGACCCGAAACGTCACCTGTCCTTTTTCTCCAGAGACGCTGCCTGACCCGCTGAGTTAATCCAGCACTTTGTGTCTTTGGCATAAACCAGCAGCAACCGTTCTTTGTTTTTATCTCAGGAGAACATGGATAGGTGACGTTTCGGGTCTGGACACTCCTTCAGACTAACTCTGAAAAAGGGTCTCGACCCAAAACTATGCATTTTCCCAGAGATGCTGCCTGGACCCCTGAGCTGCTCCAACATTCAACATTCTCCAACTCTTCAGCATAATATCCAATCTCAGTTTTGGACACTTTTTGAAGTTGCATATACCATTATGTGCCTGGACATAATCTCTTTTCACTTGATGCAGAAGTGATTACAGTCATTAATAGTATGGCAAAGATAGACACAAAAAGCTGGAGTAACTCAGCGGGACAGGCAGCATCTCTGGAGAGAAGGAATGGGTGATGGTTTCGGGTCGAGAGCCTTCTTCAGACTGGCTAGGGATAAGAGAAATGAGAGATATAGATTATGATGTGGAGAGATAAGAACAATGAGTAAAAGATATGCAAAAAAGTAATGATGATAAAGGAAACAGGTCATTGTTAGCTGTTTGTAGGGTGGAAACAGGAAGCGAGCGCAATTTAGGTGGGGGAGGGATAGAGAGAGAGGGAATGCTATCTGAATTGAGAGAAATCAATGTTCATACCACTGGGCCGTAAGCTGCCCAAGCGAAATATGAACTTAATATATGGAAAAGGCCTAAGGTTTGAGGCTTTTTTACTCATTCTTTCATGGGATCTGGGAGCGACTCGCAAGGCTTCCATTAAATGCCCATCACTCATTGCCCTTGAACGGAAAGGCTTGCTAGGCCATTTCAGAAGGTTTCCAGAAAAGCACCCCGATTCAGAACCGCTAATCAGGCTACATTGTTGCATAAGCAGTGGAACAGAGCTGGCTTCCTGATGGAGCAAAACAACCCACGTCTGTCGAACAGGGAGCGAGCGGGTGGACTGACTTGGATTGTTTCCTCTGGGACACTGGAGATTGAGGGGAGACCTGATAGAAGTATCTAAAATGATGAGAGGCATAGATAGGGTAGACAGTCCGAACCTTTTTCTCTGCATGGAAATATCAAATTAAAGCTGGCTTAGCTTCACGGTGAGAGGGGCAAAGTATAAAGGAGATATGCAGGTCAAGTTTTTTTTCCGACAGAGGGTGGTGGGGGCCTGGAACGTGCCTGGAACGTGTTTCGGGGGTGGTGATGTAGGCAGAATCTGATAGTGGGCTTTAAATGTCTTTTGGATGGATAGTTGGATGTACAGGGAATAGAGAGGTATTCATTATGTAAAGGCAGATAAGGGCTCGTCTTGGCATTTTGTTAAACACAGACATTGTGGGCTGAAGGGGCCTGTTCCAGTGCTGCACTGTTCTAAGTTCTATGTCCCCTCCTCTAGTGAAAATACAATATTCCACCGTGTGTGAGTGCAGATAGTTGTAAGGACTTCCCAGAACTCTGGTTCTGGACGTTAACACGTCATATCCTTCTTCCAAAATCATTCCATTTAAGTCATTTTCTGTGTCCAGTATCCATGGTTCGACTTTCCCATTCTCGAATATCAAACTTAAATTCCCCAGAGGCTGCAGTGGGATCTGAACTCACAGCTTCATGCGGTCAGCCCTGTTCTCTAGTTCAGTAATGTAGCAAATGTGCTCCTCTATTGTAGGTTTGGATTGTTGGTTATTGAATTATTGAATAGGTTTGACGCCAAGCGCGTGTGGGTGAGATCTCCACGTGGTATGGAGATTGGGAGGCACTATCAGCGTCCATTTTGTGAACAGTTATGGAAGTTGCTGAACCCGATTTGAAGCATATGGTGCACACCAAAATACCCAGGCAGAAGTGCTGGATGCCGACTGGATCCTCCTGCAGGAAATGCAGTGGAAAACATCACAGTAAAATAAAACAGACAGCTTAAATGAAAAAGAATTCAGGCAATGCGAATGCCACAAAATCTGCTATTCACAGTTTCTAATTTCCATTTCCCTTCTCACCGTAAAGAATAAAATGCAGCTGTCCGCATACAATTGAAAGCCAATGCTTGCTTAAATGCGGCGAGGAAAGTCGTCCTGTGCATTAATGATCAAATTGTTACTTTTTAACCAGAAAATCCGAAACTCTCACGAATGGGTCTGAAACATAGAAACATAGAAAATAGGTGCAGGAGTGCACCTTCGAGCCGGCAGCGACATTCAATATGATGATGGCTGATCATCCAACTCTGAAGAAGGGTCTCGGCCTGAAACGTCACCCATTCCTTCCCTCCAGAGATGCTGCCTGTCCCGCTGAGTTACTCCAGCTTTTTGTGTCTATACCTTGAATTAAAACCTGAATAAATTTCTGCATTCTACACATTTCTCGGTCACAACCAAATGCATCCAGTCGTCATTAATAGTAAATGTGGTTAAATAAATCACACAAGGCAAAAGCAAACTGCACGAGGGGGCTCAGAGTTTTAACAATTTGAAGGCAATTGTCTTAATTTAGCTCCATGTTGTTGGCTGCAAACCAAGCATTTTCTTCTCCTCTCCAGCTGATTCATTAAATATCCTGAATGCGTCAGTGCTCCCTGTTAATAGTTCATTTTTTTAGAAACTTGGGGAGATTGAGCAATGCAGGGTTTAGATAAGAGAAAATAAACTCTTCTCCATCTAGAGCTCATTGAGTAAAGATGGGTTGTAGCCGGGGCAGTGCATGCGTGCAGAGGTGGGTGGCAACACTCTGCCACCCACTCCAATAAATCATTAACCATATTCAAGGATGTGCAGTTAAGCATGTTAGTGCATGGTTTTGTGTGTATTCTTAACCATAACCCGACTTTGACAACGAAAAACTACGCATAATGTCTTCGAATCGCTATGGACTTACTTTTAGATGCATCGAGAAAAACAGGCCCTTCGGCCTACCGAGTCTCTCCGACCATCGATCACCCGTACATGCTAGTTTCCAGTTGATCCCATTTTCACATCCTACATGCTACGGGCAATTTACAGAATCAGAATGTGGGAGGAGACTGGAGCACCCGGAGGAAACCCACGTGGTCACAGGGAGAGCGTACAAACTCCACACAGACGACACCCATAGTCAGGATCGGACCCGGGTCTGTGGTGGTGTGAGGCAGCAGCCCGACCTCCGCATCACTTCGCCATCCTTTTCCTTTCTAATTGTGTTTTGGACTAATGCCTTGTTTTTTTTTTGCAGTCCTATTTATTTTTACTGTCTTGCAGAATTTCATGGTAATTTATGTATTATTTGTCCGTACGTTTGTCGGTGTCTGTGATGCTGCTGAAAGCAAAATTTTCATTGCACCTGTATCTCACCGTACTTATGTGAAGCACAATAAACTCAACATGACCTGGCATGAATTTGCCCTTTCAAAAGAAGCGTGGCACAGCTACGAGATGCAGTCCTGGCCTCCAATGCTGTCTGTGTGGAGTTTGCATGTTCTCCCTCTGAACGCTGGATTTCCTCACACGTTCCAAAGACGTGCAGGTTGGTAGGATGATTGTCAATTTCCCTTTGTGTGTAGGTGAGTTTGTGTGTAGGTGAGTATATGTTTGTGCGTATAACAGCTCATGGGAATGAGGGGAGGAGAGATGAGTAGGAGAATGGGTTTGCTCTGAGAGCTGGCTTGGATTCAATGGGACCTTATGACTGACTGCCTTCTATATTGTAAGGAAATATGAGACGTAAATTCCTGCTCGTGCCCCTCCCAGATTTTAAAGATGAATTTCAGGCAATCGTGAAGTCTTTGATGAGATCTGGAATGAATCTCACTAAACCACATCAGTTTGGCTGAAGGCCGCCGGGTTTTGACATATGTTTACACCATGTAACCTTGGTCCATATTATAAATGGCCTGTTACATTTTTGTGGTGGCAGTCAGGGCCCCTACCCGCGTCCTTTGAATTCAGCTTGACATCGTCTGACCGCCATTTTCATTGTGGAAAAGAGGATAACAATGTATTCATCATGACCTCAACTGAAATGGAAGACTTACGAAACCCAGCCACATGTCTTGCAGAAGAAAACATAAAGAGAATCGTCGAAATTAAAGGCTCAGAAATACAACATTTGACCCACCATGTTAATCACTTGGGCCTGTTAGATTCACTCCCAGCTCGTTATCCATCATCTTACAAGCTATGGCTCTTTTGAGCTCTACAGCAATGAAGACGTTTTAATGACAGGATCCTTAGGCTGAGATGAAAGCTTCTCAATTAGAATATTTCTTAATACGCATTAAAGGGGAAACGGGTGATATTTGGACCTGGAGATGTTTTGCCTATGAATTTATTTTGAGTCACCGAATCATGCAGCATGGAATTGGCCCTTCAGCCCAACTTGTCCATGCTGACCAAGATGCCCCATCTAAGCTGGTCCTATTTTCCCGCTTTTGGACCATATCCCTCTAAACCTTTCCTACCCATCTACCTATCCAAGTGACTTTGAAATGTTGTTATTGCAGCTGCCTCAACTGCCTCCTCTGGCAGCTCATTCCATATACCCACCAGCCTCTGAGCGAAACACTGTCCCTCATGTTCCTATGGAAAGAAACGCTTTTCACTGTACTTCTGTACACGTAACAATAACCTAAACAAAACTGTCCCTCTCACCTTAATCCTAGGCCCTTTGCTTCTTGATTCCCCTACGCTGGATGAAAGAATTTATGCAATCACCTTATATTTTCCCCTTATGATTTTGTACACCTTTGTTAGCTCACCCCTCAGCCTTTTGCACTTCTGATTTAACTATTGATTATCTAGAAACAACCTACACTGTTGTTAAGTTCTTTGGGGTTTTCTGAGATTATGTGGGTGGGTAGATTATATGAACATTGCCGTTTACTGTTTCTATTCCATAATTGATCAAACGACACAGCATGAAAACAGGCCCTTCAGCCCACCGAGTCCATGCCAACCATCTATCACCTATTCACACAAATACTATGCCATCCCACTTTTGCGTCCACTGCCTGCACATTTAGGGCAATTTGCAGAAGGCCAAATAACCCATAAACACTCAAGCCTGCGGGACGTGGGTGGAAACCGGAGCACTGGGAGGAATCCCACACGGTTGCAGGGAGAATGTGAAAACTCCATACAGAGGTCAGGATCGAACCCTGGTCTCTGGCAGTGGTGAGACGGCAGCTCTGCCAGCAGCACCAGTGTGCCGCTGAGACGGGACTGATGAATGAACATTGCCGCAGGCGGACCATAACTTCACCTGAGTCTGTGACATTTCCCAGGCGAACAATCCCATCATTTCCACTTGCCTGCTCTTTCCCTACAGCCCAGCAAGTTGTTTCTCTCTCAAATGCCTGTCCAACTCCCTTCCAACGTTAGAGAGTGACTCTGTTTCCATCACTCTGACCGGCAGTAAGTTCCAGATCATTATGATTCAGAATGAAAGAGCTTTTTCCACACACTTCCCTTGTGTCCTCTGAGCTGGGTTTTAAACCTCTGCCCCTTTGAACCATCCGGTTAATGGGAACAGCTTCCCTTTATCTCTCTTATCTAATGGAACTTTCTGCTTGGTTTCCAAACCATTCAGCTGCTATTGATCAATTTGTCCAGTTGGCTGACCTGTTAATTTCTTTGTAGAGTCAGGGGGCATGTGTCGTACTTGCTGAGGTCCTAAACCTTGGTCTGCTCTGTTTGGTTTGTTAACGGCCCTGGGTATTATATTACAACTCACAGATACATGCATTACACTGTTGCACCAGTTATTGATGGCTAAAGTACAGGGCAAAACAACTCCTCGCAGTGGGAAATTTAAATTTACGTAACAGAAATAAATCTGGAATTTAAATAGGGAGCACTTTCACTGATGAAAATGAAGCAGTTAACTAGCTATTTTATTTTTTTAATATTCTATCTATATCACTGAAATACTATGGTAAAGGAAGCCTGGGCATTCGTTCCTGATTCCACCTGGACGCTTGGTTGACTCTGAATTAGCCTCTGAAATGGCCCAACATGTCTCTCAGTTCAGGGGCAATTAACACAGGGCAATAACAGTTGGCCTTTCCAGTAACATATACAAATAAAAAGTAATTGTCCTCATGTGACACTTGGCTGTTAACATTCCATTATAACATATCCAACAAAGTGCAAATGAACTAGTACTGGGCCCCTTTGTACACAGGTCTTCAAACTACAAAACCCTGTCCATCATTACTCACTGCGTCCTGCCACTAAAACCACATGGGATCCAATTTGCCACTCTTCTTTTATCTATTTTGCACACCTATCTGTTTCGCTGAAACTCACGTTGGCCAAAAATCTGTTATTTGGACCTCAAGGAAGGAAATCTCAATTTCCTGCCTTGAGGTCCATATTAGAACAGAACATACAACATAGAACAAGACAGCACAGGAACAGGTTCTTCAGCCCAAAATGTTTGTAAAGACTGTGATGCCAAAATAAACTAATTTCACCTGCCTACACATTCCTCCACATGTGCCTATCTAAAGGCCTCTTAGACATCACCTTTGTATCTGTCTCCACCACCACCCCTAAACATTGCAGACACACACCACCCTCTGTGTAAAATGCAGGCCCCGCACATCTTCTTTAAACTTTGTCCCACTCACCTTAAAGTTATGCCTACTTGCCTACAATATTTCCACTTTCGGAAAAAGGTTCTGACACTCATCTCTGCATCTCATCATTTTATATACTTCTATTAGGTCTCCCTGCCACCTCTGGAGCTCCAGAGTAAACGATCCAAGTCTGTTCAACCTCTCCTTGAAGCTAATACCACCCGATCCAGACAATTCTGGTGAAACCTTTTTTTACACCCTGACCAAATCCTTCACATTCCTCCTGCAATGGGGCAACCAGAACTGCACGCAATGCGGCCCAACCATAGACTTATAGGGCTGCATCATGACTTCCTGACTCTTATACATAATGCCTCACCAATGAAGACAGGCATATAACCATATAACCATATAACAATTACAGCACGGAAACAGGCCCTCTCGGCCCTTCCAGTCCGTGCCGACCATATCATATGCCTTTTTTACCTATCATCAAGCTGGAAAGTGCACAGAGAAGATTAATAAATATGATGCCAGGACTTGAGGACCTGAGCTATCAGAAAGGTTCGGGCAGGCTAGGACTTTATTCTTTGGAGCGCAGGAGGCTGAGGGGATATATTGTAGAGGTGTATAAAATCATGAGGGCTATAGAACTGGCGAATGCACAGGGTATTTTTCCCAGGATTAAAATCCACTTGATTTTCTCGGGGAATCACGAATGAGTTTAGGGGAACCATAGGTTTAAGGGGAGAGGGGAAAGATTTATTAGGAACCCTTGGTGCAGCTTTTTCATACAGAGGGTGGTGGATTTATGGAACAAGCTGTCAGAGGAAGTAGTTGTGGCAGGTACAATAAAAACATTTAAGAGATATTTGGACAGACACATGGACAGGAAAGGTGGAGATGGATTTGGGCCAAAGTCGGGCAAATAGGACTAGCTTAGATTAGACATCTTGGTCAGTGTGGCCGAGTTGGGCCGAAGGGCCTGTTTCTGTGCTGTATGACCCTATGACTATGATACTGAACAAATAATCCATTTCAGTATCGCTTGTTTGAGGGGAAGATATTTTTGAAGACACCAGTTCTTCTGAGACTGTCCTGCTCTTCAAAACAGTGCAATTGAATCTTTTATGTCGGCACAACTCCTTTAGGGCAGCACAGTGGCGCAGTGATAGGGCCCCGGATTTGATCCTGACTACGGGTGCCATCTGTACGGAGTTTGTACATTCCCCCTGTGACCCCGTGGGTTTTCCCTGGGTGCTCTGGTTTCCCCCCACACACCAAAGGCGTGCAGGTCTGTAGCTTAATTGGCTTTGGCAAAATTGTAAATTGTCCCTAATGTGTAGGATGGCTGGTCGGCACGGACCCGTTGGGCCGAAGGGGCTGTTTCCACTCTGCATCTCTCGAGTCTAAAGTCTAAAGTCCACCCAAGGAGTGCTTCACTTTAGCATCGTACCTCAATCTGCCTCAAAGGTCATCCCTTGCTGGGAGTGGCGGTGTTTCCGAAATTCAGTTCCAATATCTTGAATAGAATTAAAGTTTGAAAGTGGAGTAGAGAGTGCAGCTGTTATTAACATCATAGTAAACAGATCGTGCAGGCATTACGTCACTGCTGTTTGTGGGGACTCACCGTTTATAAATTGTTTTCTGGTTTTTGCAATATCGCAGAAGTGACTACACTTCGTAAATCGTCCGCTGTTAAAGAGATTGTCAAAAAGTTATTTAATTGCAAAATCTTTCCTTCATGATGTCATCCTGACTTCGTCAAATTTAAAAAAAAGTTGCCTTGTTGAGTGGAAAGCACAACACAGGATAAAAAAGTTAATAATTCTCTGTGCAACTGTTACAATTTTAAACAGGGACAATGGGAGGTGTTTTGCTTAACATATTAAAAATGAACTCTCTGTTAAAATCGTTTCAACACCCGCAAACGCGATGTATGATTCAGTGGCAAACAAGAATGTTTCGAGTTTCTATTGGGGGAAGATTCCAAGAAGCAGGATTGACACAGCTCAGAAATTGCACGATGCGTTCTCTTTAATGATTGCACCAAATGCTGGGAGCGTTTTGGAAGGCAGATGTTAAAGGTGAAGTTTTGGGGGGAATTTCAATTGCGTCAGTTAGTGCTCTCTCAATGATCCCCAATGATATTTAAATTTTGAAGGAAGGGCTGGTTTAACATATCACATTACTGATGCTGGTCAGTAAATCATCTGAAATAGCAACCCGTGTCACTTTTCACCGAAGGGTGTGAAAGTACTTGGAGCAGTTGAGCCAACACTCTCAAGTTTAAAGTTACACCCACTTTAGTTTTGTTTAGAGATACAGCAAGGAAACTGGCCCTTCAGCCTACCAAGTTCGGGCCGACCATTGATTACACTGGTTATATGTTATTCCACTTTCTTATCTGCTCCCTACATATTAGCGGCAATTCTTACAGAGGCTGATTAACGTGCAAAGCTGCACGTCTTTAGGATGTGAGAGGATACTGGAGCACCTGGAGAAAACCACGCGGTCACAGGGAGAACATGTATACTCAACGCAGACAGCGCCCAAGGTCGGAATCGAACCTGGGTCTCTGGCTTTGTGAGGCAGCAGCTCTACCAACTGTGCAATGATGCACCAGGCACCAATATGCTTGCACACTGCAAGCTGCCTATTTAATTAACATTAGTATTAGTTCAAGTTTACATTTATGGTCACATGCACCAATTGGGTTACCATGCAGCCATACGAATAAAGAAAAATAACACAACACACGATAGAATTTAACATAAACATCCCCACACAGCAGAATCAGTGTTTTCTACTGTGAGCGAAGGCATCTTCATCTTTGTTCACCCATGGTCGGGGCCTCCCAAGCCCTCTGCAGTCACTGCTACGGGCGGCCTGATGTTCAGGCCCTCTCGCCGGGATGATCGGAACTCCGACGTCGGAACGGAAGAACATTCTCAGCGGCTTGGAGTTCCGAATCGACCGCTTCTTATTGCAGTCGTTTTCACTAACTTGTGTTATAATCCAGCCCCAGCGTTAGGTTTCCAGCGGTTAGATGCAGCAAGTGGATAAATAATCACAAGATCTGGACTAAACATCTGACGGAATGTGCATCAATCTTACTTTGTTGAGTGATAGTATTGAAGTTTGTTTGAAAGAAAACTGGCAATGTTCAACACATTGAAAAAACTGAGCAGAAAATTAGTACATTCCAAAGTTCTAGGAGCAGAATTAGGCCATTCGTCCCATCGAGTCTGCTCCGCCATTCAATCATGGCTGATCTATCTTTCGCTGCCAACCCCATTCTCCTGCCTTCTCCCCGTAACCCCTGACACCCGCACTAATCAAGGATCTGTCAATCTCCGCCTTAAAATATCCATTGCCTAGGACTCCACAGCCGTCGTGCAAATGAATTCCACAGATTCACCACCCTCTGACTAAAGAAATTCCTCCTCATCTCCTTTCTAAACGTGTGTCCTTTTATTCTGAAGCTATGGCCTCTGGTCCTAGACTCACCCACCCACTGTTGGAAACATCCTGTCCACATTCACTCTGTCCAGGCCTTTCACTATTCGGTAAGTTTCAATGAGGGGGCCCCTCATCCTCCTAAACTCCAGCGAGAACTGGCTCAGTGCCAACAAATGCTCAACTATCTAAATGTGAATAGACTGGTTGAATACTGTTGTTTAAGGGAAGGAAAACCTGCCTGGCTTCTCAGTCTGGGTAATTCAAGATTCTGGTTTTACAATTAGCCTCTGGCATTGCTTTACACGCCACTCAGTTGCTTCAAAGTGCTACCCCTGGCATCAGCAGAAAGTGCAGTAAACACTCAGCAGATCAGGCAGCACCTGTGGAAAGAGAAGCAAGAGTTAATGGTTGTGGATGAAGACCTATTATCTGAACATGCTGTGGAAGTTGTGTAGTTTAAGCTATATAAAATTAATTTGGGTGGCTGGGTGGAGCAGCGGTAGAATTGCTGCCTTACAGCACCAGAGAACCGTGTACGATCCTGACCATGGGTGCTGTCGGTATGGGGTTTGTACATTCTCCCTGTGACTGTGAGTGTTTTCTCCGGGAGCTCCAGTTTTCTCCCACGCTCCAAAAATGTATATGTTTGCAGTTTAATAAGCTTCTGTAAAATGTACATTGTGTACGATAGTGCTAATGTACAGGGTGATCACTGGATGGGCTGAAGGGCCTATTTCCACGCTGTTTCTCTAAAGTCTAAATGGGAGGACAAGCCTTCGACCTGAAATGGTAACTCAATTTCTTTCATTTAGTTTAGTTTAGTTTCGAGCTACAGCACGGAATCAGGCCCTTTGGCCCACCGTGTCCGCTCCGGCCAGCGATTCCCGCACACTAACACTATCCTACACACTAGGGGTAATTTACAATTTACAGAAGCCAGAATGTGGGGTGAGACTCGGGCACCTGGAGCAAATCCGCACAGATCACGGGAGAACGTAAAGATTTGTACAGACTGCACCCCTGGTCAGGGCCTAGCCCGGGTCTCTGGCGCTGTCAGGCAGCAACTCTACCAATACGTCGCACTAGCTTCTCATTTTCACACCACAAACAGCTTACAATGGCTTGTTCCCTTTATCATCGATACTTTTTTGCATATCTTTCATTCATTGTTCTTTATCTCTCCACATCACCGCCTATATCTCTCGTTTCCCTGATCCCTGACCAGTCTGAAGAAGGGTCTCGACCCGAAACGTTCGCCTATCTCCTTCGCTCCTTAGATGCTGCTGCACCCGCTGAGTTTCTCCAGCCTTTTGTGTACCCTACCAATACGCCACTGTGCCGTTTCTCTTTCTACAGATGCTGCCTGACCTGCTGGGTTTTTCCAGCAAGTTCTGTTTTTAATTTCAGTTTTCCTGTGTCTACATTATTTTTGATTTCATGCTACCTCATGGCAATTTGGGATGAACAACAAATGTAGGATTGCACATAGTACTATATATCATAAATGAATATAAAATATGAAGTTCCATATAAGCATTATGTAATCAGGCATTATTCTGTTGCAAGTATACTACCCAATGTCCAATGAATTTTATTGATTTATTGCGTTGTTAATTGTATGATCATTAACAAACAAAGCTGGAATTCAGTGCTAAAGAAATGGCCTGATGTTGAACATCTCACTCACCACATCGGAGTTAAGTGGAAAATCTCCTCCAGGCAGGCAGCGTGATGAAGATAATCATTTTTTGATCATTTCTTTATGGGTCAAAGTGATCTTGTGCCCAGGGGAAGGAAGAGAAGTTGATTGATAATACAAGGAACTGCAGATTCTGGTTTACGAAAAAAGAACGCAGAGTGCTGGAGTAACTCAGTGGGTCAGGCAGCAACTCTGGAGGTCACGGATAAGAGACTTTTCGGTCTGGACCTTTCTTCAGGCTGATTACTGTAAGGAAACTCTACTGGCATAGAGGTGGGCAGTTCAAACCCTGGCAAGTTCAAAAGACATTTGGACAAGTACATGCATAGGAAAGGTTTAGAGAGACATGGGCCAAACATGGGCAGGTTGGACTAGTGTAGACGGAGCATCTTGGTTGGCAGGTACCAGTTGGGATGAAGGGCCTGTTTCCATGCTGTATGACTCTAAGTGGTGGGTAGATATAGGTATGGTGAGTTTGACTGGCAGAAGGGTAAACAATGGCCAGATATGAAAAAGGAGACAAGGAGTGAAATGTAAGGGAATAGGAAATGGGGGTGGGGGGTGGGGGGGGGATAGTGGGACAATTGGGGACATACCTGAGTGGGGCACAGGGAAGAGATGGGGGGGAGGGGTGTAACAAAAGTTGGAGAATTCAACGTTCATACCATTGGGCTGTAAGATGCACAAGTGAAATATGAGGTGCTGCTCCTCCATTTTGCTTGTGGCCTTGCTCTGGCAAAAGAAGAGGCTCAGGATCTCTGAATTTATGATTTGCAATTTGGTCAACCGTCCAAAACAAAAGGTGAAGGATTGTTCCCCCCCCCCCCCCCCCCCCCCCCCCGATACTTTGCGTGGTTTACTGACGTGACCTGCAATAGGGCACATGCAGCAGAGCCATCGATAACAGTCAGAAGAAAGGTCCAAACCCTAGACATTGCCGATCTCTGGTGACCACAGATGCTGCCTGACCAGCTGAGTTACTCCAGCTCTTTGTGTCCATCTTCGGTATAGACCAGCATCTGCAGTTCCTTCTTGCGTAGAGATACATAATGGAAACAGGCCCTTCAGCCCACCGAGCCCGTGCTGACCAGCGATCCCGTACACTAACTCTATCCTACACACTGGGGACAACTTTATAATTTTACCAAAGCCAATTAACCCCCAAACCTGCACGCCTTTGGAGTGTGGGAGGAAACTAGGGCACCTGGAGACAACCCACTCGATCACAGGGAGAACGTACAGACTCCATACAGACACCACCCCATAGCCACGGTCGAACCAAGGTCTCTGGAACTGCAAGGCCGCAACTGCCGCTGCGCCACCGTGCCACCTCAAGATTCCAGAATCTGCGGTTCCAATAACTGCCGCTCCTTTTACTGCAGCGGCAGTTATTGAGAGATTGAGTGAGGGGAGTCGTTGAGTGGAGGGGTGAAACCGAATGGTTTGCCAGTGGGAAGTGGTGGGAGACATGGAGCTAGTCTCAACTTCCAGCAGTTTCAGGGCAGGGAGGAGCTGAAAATGGCAGCCTGACATTGATAATTGCTGTTTATGCCTTTTATCGGGTCTTCCAACACCTCCCAGCTTATCTTTAGGCCCAGCCACTGATATTGCACACCACAATGCAGGGTCGGTTAGACCAGCCAGTTAAACAGGTTCCTCTGCTTTGCTGTGAGTGATCGCTGGGACTCAGACTGGCTCAGGCTTGTCCAGCACAGTGAGCAGCCTGCATTAATGTTTGACTACCCGCAGCTTTTAACCCCTATCTCTCTCATCCTATTTTACTTGCACATGGCATGAAATTGCAACTTTCATCGGGGCTGCTACGATTATCTTTGCCAAACGCTCCATTACTAGCACCTTCAATCAAGAAATTATCCAGTGTTTACCCAGTGCTTATCTGATGTTCACAAAATTCACCAGAAGTGCTTTGACTGAACAGTTTGTACAGTTTAAATTACACAACTTCCACAGCATGTTCTCACAACTTAGTGAAAATATTAGCGGGGCCAAGATTTTCACTGATTGCATCTGCGTTTCGAGCTCCCTGCAAACTACAATTTGGGAGAAAGGTGGAAATAGACTGGAGTGACTTTCAAAGGCTTGAAGCCAAGTTCTGGACCTAATAAAGTTTTAGCCTTCTGACCTTTTGGGATCAAGTGTCATATTCAATCACAGAGCTAACACTTGTAACATAATAATTCCCTGCTTGACTGATCTCACAGCCCACGATGAATTTTAAGAGCAGTTAGATTAGTTTTACTCAATGCCGCAATTCCTTATTTTCTGCCTCCCTATCTTCATGTTTGCATTATCAATTGTAAACTAAGTGAAAAGTCACATCAATGAACTACCTGTCGGTTTTAGTTTGCCCTGTTTGCAACTAACTACCGGAGGATAAATAAAAGCAGTATGAGTTGGCTTGGCTGCCGTCTTTCACCTGTCTCTCAGGATCACCGTGTATCTCAAGAACACCAACGCCAGGACAGATATGATAATGGCTTTTAGAGATGCTGCACAGAAACAGGCCCTTCGGCCCACCGAGCCCTGTGCCGACCAATGATCACCCGTACTCTGGCACTATCCTACACGCTGGGGGCAATTTATTTTGACCCAAGCCAATCAACCTACCAACCTGTGCGTCTTTGGTATGTGGGAGGAAACGGGAGCACCTGGAGAAAACCCACTCCATCACAGGGGAGAACGCACAAGCTCCCCACATGCAGTAACCCTGGTCAGGATCGAACCCAGGTCTCTGGCGCTGTGAGGCAGCAACTCTACCACCCTGTACTGGTGGGCGAGATGGTCTGGGCTGCCTCCACAACTCCCTGCAATTTCTTGCGATCTGAGGCAGAGCAGTTGTCATGCCAGGGTGCGATACATTCCTTCTATGGTGCCAGCGTAACTGTGATGGGGATCAAGGATTCACAACAAGCCAGACTTGGTGGAACACAGAAGCATATGCCGGGAGAGGAGTTGATGTATCACTTTTTACAGCAGTCTCTGTTTCTGTTCTATTGACTTTGAAGAATAGATTAGAATATGTGTTTATGCTATTGTACAAAGTCAAAATGATAGCTATTGCCCCTCAGAGACTGTGGGAGAACAGTTCATGGCCAACAGTTTGTGATGAAAGCAGGCTATAAATGTAGCCACACTGTGCTGCAATGGTTTAAAGTCTTAGCTGGAAATGTTGCTTATTTACGAGTTAGTATAGAATTAACAAAATCCACAGTGCAGAATCAGGTCAGCTTTCCCAAGACATTCAATTTGTACCCTCAAACTTCCTTTCAGACACCTTCATCTCACCCTGTCAATTAGTCATTCTGGTTAATGTTGTACCCAAGTACTTGTTTATCAGAGAATTGCATTGCACAAAAAGTAGACCATTTGGCCCCATCAAGTATATGCCGACTCCTAATAAGACCATTCCATCAGTCCCGTTCCCTTGTCCTTTCAGACAACCCTGCGAATTTAGATTTAGTTTTAATTTCAGAGAGATACAGCATGTAAACAGGCCCTTCGGCCCACCGAGTCCATGCCGACCACCTCTACACTACCTACACAGTTCGAGCAAATTAACCTACAAACCCATTTGTCATTGGAATGTGAGAGGAAACCAGAACACCCGGAAAAAACCCACGCGGTCACCGGGAGAACGGACAGCACCCAGAGTCAGGATCAAACCCGAGTTCCTGACACTGTAAGGCAGCAGCTCTACTGCTGCACCTCTGTGAAATTCACGTTGAAATCTCTCGCCTTCACTTTTGTAAGCGCTGAATATGTTACCACCAACCATATAGGCATTGAACCATATAGGTCTGAAGAAGGGTTTTGGCCCGAAACGTTGCCTATTTCCTTCGTTCCATAGATGCTGCCGCACCCGCTGACTTTCTCCAGCAATATTGTCCACCTTCGATTTTCCAGCATCTGCAGTTCCTTCTTGAACATATAGGCATTGAGGTCTGGATAACAATTATTCTCTGTTTACTTTCTTTATTCTCATTCTCCTTGTAATTATTATCCAAAATGGTAAATCAATGCCTCATCAATGGGAACAGCTTCCCGCTGTGTATCCCACTACACCAGTCAAGACCTTGTGCACCTCAATCAGATTCCATCTCAACCTTTGCTCGAAGGGGAACACCTCCTCTTCCCTGGTCCTAACCTGCAAAAGAAATCTCTCACCCACGGGAAAACGCGGATAAACCGCAACAAAGCTGACCTGAATATTCAAATACATTCCTCTCTCCAGTATTTTATTGGAAAGAGTTAACCTGTCTTAAAAAATAAACTGAAGATAGACACAAAATGCTGGGTAACTCAGCGGGTCAGGCAGCTTCTCTGGAGAAAAGGAATGGGTGACGTTTCGGGTCGAGACCTTCCTTCAGACAAATAAACTATTTTGACTGTTGACAGTATAATTTCATGTGAGGCGTTAAGCGTGCAGTGATTTTTTTTTCTTATCATATTTGAAATGCATTTTAGATTTTGTTTATTTTCTTTTGTCAACGGCTCTTTAATTACAATGCAATTGGTTATGTTCATGCTAATCAGTGCATACGGAGCAGCAGTCATGATACATTACAATAATTAGGCAGCGGCAGGTTTTTTCCGAGAAGATTTACTGAGCAGTTCGGGGTTGTGGCTGACCCGAGGACTGGTTTCCGGGGGTGTGGCTGTTAGTTAGCAAGTCCAGCCATGCCTGATTGATGCATCAGGACTGGTGGGTGTTGACCAGTTCCAAGTGATGTGTCCCACTGTCCGATTCTTTAATGACCAAATTAAACCCCGTGTCGTTGTTTCACAGACTAAACAGATCTCCGGGTTCACCAGTAGCTTGATTTTGATATTCCTATTCTCCTTTTCAAATCCTTCCACGGTGCCTAACTCTGCGTGTTATTCCCGCCCCATAACCTGGCAAAATAACTGTGCAAATTTAGACTTAATTGATCTGCCATTAAGGAGGCGTCTTTTGGGTTCATCGTTACTTTGAACTCTGGAATTCTCTCATGGTCTCACTCTCCCTTTTTCCCCCTCTCTGCATTTAAGATCTTGCTTTAAGATCTGCCTTTGATCAGCTTTTGGTCATCTGCCCAAGTCCAATACTGTGTATGCTAATGCTCCCGTGAAGAGCCTTGGGATGTTTTTGCAGTGTTAAAGGTGCTTTCTTAAATGCTGTTGTTTAATATGGCACAGACTTGGTTTACTTTGCCTGAAGAAGCCAGCAGATGATTTGCCACGGCCTTGATATAAAAGCAGAAGGGAACTTTTTTTTTTATCATTGAAAAGATGGGGGTTGGGGCAGAATGAGGTGGGAGTAGAGGGAGGAGGAAATTCTGCGAGCACAATAAAAGTTACATTGGTTTTTTGGAAGCATTCCAAACTGTACTATCGACTTAGCATTAGAAAATCGGAAAAACAGCACTGAGGCAGGTTGCTTTTTCTGCATGTTGCAAGAACAGCAGACAGACGATCTCTCATTAAAGGCTGTGCAGCAAAGGTTAACCCTTTCGTGACTAATGCAGATTTGACACTTTAATAATAGTCGGAACGACTTTCTGACCATCTTCAGAGAAAGTCTGAAATTAAGTTTGTAATTCATAGAAACATAGAAAATAGGAGGCCATTCGGCCCTTCGAGCCAGCACCGCCATTCATTGCGATCAGGGCTGATCTTCCCCAATCAATAACCCGTGCCTGCCTTCTCCCCATATCCCTTGATTCCACTAGCCCATAGAGCTCTATCTAACTCTCTCTTAAATCCATCCAGTGATTTGGCCTCCACTGCCCTCTGTGGCAGGGAATTCCACAAATTCACAACTCTCTGGGTGAAAACGTTTTTTCTCACCTCAGTCTTAAATAGCCTCCCCTTTATTCCAAGACTGGCCCCAGGTTCTGGACTCGCCCAACATTGGGAACATTTTTCCTGTATCTAGCTTGTCCAGTTCTTTTATAATTTTATATGTTTCTATAATGTTCTCATTCCCGGAGGTGTGTTTATTTTCTTTGCATACCCATTCTTAATTTGGGGATGGCACAGTGGTAGTGCTGCTGCTTCACAGTGCCAGAGGCTCGGGGTTCGATCCTGACCTCGGGTGCAGTCCGTGTGGAGTTTGCGCGTTTTCACCATGACCGCGTGGGTTTCCTCCCATATCCCAACGATGTACGGGCTTATTGGTTAATTGTCCTTCTGCAAATTGCCCCTAGTGTGTCGGGTGTGGATGAGACAGTGGGATTACATAGAACTAGTGTGAAAGGGTGATCGGTGGTCGGCTTGGATGCAGTGGGCCGAAGGGCCTGTTTCCATGCTCTAGCTGTCTATCGATCAGCTAACATGAGGCAAACATACTTGAGAGTCAACATATTTTGATAACAGACCGATTAATTGCCTCATGAATTTTTTACTATGTGAAAGGCTCTACAGAAATGAAAGTTGTTGTTGGTTTGTATCATTGCACTGCATTGGGAAATAGATCTCCCCAGTAGTCCAGGGGATCTCTCTCAATTATTCGGACATTGCCCCTTTCTCTTCGGAATAATTGAAAGAGCTTTTGTCATAGATTTAATTTAGTTTAGAGATGCAGCGTGGAAACAGGCCCTTTGGTCCACTGAGTTTGTGCTGACCAACAATCGCATGCACACTAGTTCTATGTTATCCCAGTTTTGCATCCTTCACACTAGGGGCAATTTACAGAAGCCAATGAACCTACAAACCTGCACGTCTTTGGGGTAAGGGAGGAAACCGGGGCACTTACAAACTCCGAACAGGCAGCACCTACGGTCAGGATCAAACCGGGTCTCTGGTACTGCAAGACAGCAACTACCGCTGCTCCACTCTCACAATGATAACAGTGAATCGAGAGGAGGAACTGCAGATGCTGGAATCTTGAGAAAAACACAACATGATAAAGTAACAACGGGTCAGGCAGCATCTGTGGAGATAATGGATAGGTGACATTTCAGGTTGGGAGTGTTCTTCAGCCTAGACCCCCATTGAAATGTCACCAGATATCTTTCTTTGACCCGCTGAGTTACTCTGGCACTTTGTGTTTTCACAATGAATCTTTCTTCCTTAGTACCCCTGACACCTGTACTAATCAAGAATATATCAATGGTAGACATAAAAATGCTGGAGTAGCTCAGCGGGACAGGCAGCATCTCTGGAGAGAAGGAATAGGTGACATTTTGGATCGAGACCCGAAAAGTCACCCATTCCTTCCCTCCAGAGATGCTGCCAGTGCCATTCAGTTACTCCAGCGTTTTGTGTCCACCTTTGATTTAAACCAGCATCTGCAGTTCTTTCCTACTAAGAATATATCAGTCTCTGCCTTAAAAATATCCATTGACTTGGCCTCCACAGCCTTCTGTGGCAATGAATTCCACCGATTCACCACCCTCTGACTAAAGACAATCCTCCATCTCTTTTTTCCTTAAGGTACGTCCTTTTATTCTAGGAATCTGGTCCTAGACCCCACCGCTGGTGGAAACATCCTCTCCACATCCACTCTATCCAGGCCTTTATTTAGACATATTGATCTCCTCCCTGCTTTCAAATTGCAGCGTAATGCCTAGCACAAAATGTAAAGGTTTGGGATTCGATCACTTTTGCATGTGTTCTGCACTTTGCATTTCCCGAATGATAATTCTCAGTAATATGCTTGCACCATCTCCATTACTCGAGATGTAATCTAAGAAGGTTATTGCTTGTCATATTGATTGACGCTGGAGCAGCAATCATGCTTTTGACCTCACAGGGTTAATCCATAGGATATGATTGGGTTCTTTTTAACTGGATATCTAACCATCTTAAATTATTTCAACAGATAATATTTTTCAATTAATTCTGAGCACCTAACAGTTTAATAAAGCTGCACTGATATACTTATGCACGATAGGCTATAACTTACATGTGATTATACAAATTGAAACATCGTGAATCACATTTTTTACAACCCTTTTTACACCCTGCCAACACCCTGCAGTATAGTTTGATTAGTGTAATATATACCAGGGCTGGGTGACGTGCAAATTTCACTCACAGTGCACCCTTTTTAAGTGGATACTTTTAGGGTATTGAAATTGGGCGCAGGACCAATTAATTAAAGGTGGAAGAAGATTGGCATAAATGTTTGTCTGAATGAAATATTATTTTTCTTTTTGTGTTTATTTGGCCTATTAGTACGTGTATCCAGTTATTACATGAATATATTCCCCATCATTTCTCTTGGAGTGTAAAATGCAGTTTATGGGCTTGTGTGGAGTCAAGAGCAAATTCAGCAGGTCATTTAAAATATCGTGGCATCCTGTTCTACAGTGTAAAGGAGAAATCCTTGGCTGTGCTAAATATATATTCAGATTCCCCACTGACCTGCTGCATGAAGGGTCTAAAACTGATGAAGGAGCAGATTTCAGGTTAAAAAAAAAAAAGAAACATTAACATTTTTTTTTAATATGATGGATCTTCCAACCACGTCTCTTACTTTGCATTCCATTCTCAATCTCTGGAGTACAATGACACCGGGTCAAGGGAAAGAATGC
Organism: Okamejei kenojei; assembly: GCA_035221665.1. Lineage (NCBI taxonomy): Eukaryota > Metazoa > Chordata > Chondrichthyes > Rajiformes > Rajidae > Okamejei > Okamejei kenojei. Next base: position 18,516,789 of record CM069150.1, on the reverse strand, counting down.
CCATCAAGAACTGCGCTGCTAATTTTGTAAACACTTTCACCTTCACACGAGTGCAAAGAGTTTCTTTGAGTGTAGGCGTCTGTCATCATTGAACATGGGGCGGAAGACATTGGCCCTACCACATGCTGGATAGAACTAGTGTACGGGCTGATCGCTGATCAGCGTAGACTGGATGGGCCGAAGGGCCTGTTTCCTCGCTGTATCTCTAAGCGAAATTAAAGTAAACAAAACTAGAGTTTGGGTGGCATGGTGGCGCAGCGGTATAGTTTCTGCCTCACGGGGCCAATGACCTGCGTTCAGTCCTGACCTTGGGTGCTCTCTGTACGGAGTTTGCACGTTCTCCCCATGGCATTTTCTATGGGTGGGTTTTCTCCGGGTGCTCCGGCTTCCTCCCACACTCCAGTTACGTGCAGGTTTGCAGGTTAATTGGCTGTGGTAAAATTGTGAATTGTCCCTAGTGTGTGTAGGATAGTGTTAGTGTGCGGGGATCGCTGACCAGTGCGGACTCGGTGGGCTGAAGGGCCTGCTTCTGCGCTGTATCTCCAAACTAAACTAAACTAAACTAAAATAAACTAGTTCGGGTTGCAACTTGAAATTGGGACGAGGATTCAGACTGACTGAAAATCTTCCTCCAATGCATTAAAAAAACAACTTCAAAAGCCTACTTTATTTTGTTTTGTTCTGCTTTGAGATCATGTCGATAGCAAGATCCAACAGCAAAGCAAATCAGGTGGGTGCTTTCAACGGAAAGGGTCTTTAGGGTAACTGACCTGTCGATGAGAAGAGCATAAAGATCTCTGATTTTCTGTTTGATGTAAATGCTGTGGATGCAATGGCAAGGGCAGCAACTCTGCATTACACTGCTGGAATTGCATACCATTTCCTAGGGACCGAGGCAGGCCACATACTTACTGGTAACTCAACACGCACTGGAATGCCTGATGTTGTATGTGTCAGAACGGCCTGTCCCAGCACTGACACAGAATAAGAGGACTGTTCGTCTGAGCAGGGATTGCAGTGTAATAACAGTAACCGTCCTCCAGTGGCACAACTTGAAGAGCTGCTGCCTCACATTTCCAATGAACCCAGTTCAATCCTGACCTCTGGTGAGTTTGTGTGTGGAGTTTGAACGCCGTGCCAGGTGCTCTGGATTCCTCCTGCGTCTCAATGTCGCGTGAGCTGTGGATCTTTTGGCCCAATGAAGGATGCCTCTACCATGTAGATAAATGGTAGTGTCAGGGGTTGGTTAATGGCAATAAGGTAGAATAAAAATAGAATTTTGGGTGGATTCGTGAAACTAGATAGTTCATGGTGACTATACGCTTGATGCCTCTGATAATGACAATACTTTATTGTCACGTACCTAGGTACCATGAAAATCTTTGTTTTTTTCAAACAAAGTACACACAAGAGTCGTCACAAAGGCATGGCCAAAGTTACAAAAAAGTACTCATCCCTTCTTGATCTCCCCATGCCGGGTCCCCCTTTATTCCTGGTGGCCCCCACATGTCGGGATCCCCAGTGCTCTCAGTGCCTCCCTACCAAGCCTGGTCCCCCTTTGTCTCGACGGAGCAGACCATCCACCCCGGACTGACCACGGCCCGACTCCGGCCTTGCGGCTCCAACCTTGGCCCAACTCGCTCCGACCTTGTTTCTGAGGAGTGTCATTGCAGTGCCGATGGGCTTTTTTCTATGCTATAGGATTGATTGTGTGAAAGAGACAGCAAAGACACAGACCCTTTGGCCCACCGATCACCGATCATCCCTTCACACTATTTCTATGCTTTCCCTCTTTCTCATTTACTCCCTACATACTCGGGGCAATTTACAGAGGCCAATTAACCTATAAACCCGCACGTCTTTTCAGTGCGGGAGGAAACCGGAGCACCTTAAGGTGCTTTTAAGGTAAAGGGGGAAAGATTGAATAAGAATCTGAGGGGAACGTTTTCACACAAAGGGTGGTAGGTGTATGGAACGATCTTCCAGGGGAGGTAGGTGAGGCTGGGACTATCCCAACATTTAAGAAACAATTAGACAGGTACATGGATAGGACAGGTTTGGAGGGATATGGACCAAACACGGGCAGGTGGGACTAGTGTAGCTGAGACATGTTGGCTGTCGTGGGCAAGTTGTTTCCACGCTGTATCACTCTATGACTCTACGACACCCAAGTTGCCACACGAAGAATGTGCAAACTGCATTCTATGTTCTATTTCTTTCGGAAAGGCTTGTTGGCCTAATCCTGGCTGTATGTTACAGTTCTGCACGTGTATATAAGAAAAGTAACGATGGTTGCCCTGAGTGGATGCATAACTCTATCAACAGGCCCCATGTCCAACGTTTATATTACGTGACGGATTACAGACGGTATCTGTAACAGGACTGAATGTACTAATACTGATTGTATCTATAACAAAACTCTTTGGCCCAGTGTGGACTGAGAAATTTGTGTCTCCGTCAAACCGAGATCCCACCTTGAAGCTTTCAATCATGTTGTAGTTCTTAATAATTCAAAAGAGCAATATTGCAAACACTGCCAATTTAATTTAAAACTGAAAATACTGGATAGACTCAGAAGGTTATTGGTTTTATTAATTTAGTTCAGGTTAGTTTAGAGATACAGCGGGGAAAGAGGCCCTTTGGCCTACCGAGTCCACGTTGACCAGTGATCCTGACACTAGCCCTGTCCAACATACACAAGGGACAATTTACAATTTTTAGTGAAGCCAATTAACCTACAAACCTGTACGTCTTTGACGAGTGGGAGGAAACTGGAGCACTTGGAGAAAACCCACGTGGTCACGGGGAGGAGGTACAAATTCCGTACAGACGGCATCTGTAGTCAGGATCGAACCCGGTAAGGCAGCAACTCTACCGCTGCGCCACCGCACCATCCCTACTGTAAAATTACAGACATTAAATATCAATGCGGGTTCTCTCTCGCCCCAGATGCTGCCTGACCCGATCAGCATTTGAAACATTTTTTTGTTTCCATTTGAGTATTTGTGAAATCAATAGGAAACTCAGATTGATACAATAGTTGGGAAAGTAACAAGACTTATATGGACAAAACCACGTCCGCAGCCTCAGAAAGTTACAAAGCCCGCTATGTTCAATGGGCTGTCGGCACTGTTGGGGAATTCCAGGTTAGTGACCAGCAAGATCCCACAAGTAGTAGTGGGATAACAAACAGGTCAGCTGGAATTAAACATTTTCAGCACATCAAGAGCACTTTTGAAGCTAATAAAATCAGGAAATGCAAGAAAATCTGTGGTAGCATCTGCCTGAAGAGAAACGGTCATTGTTTCGACTCTTCAATTCAATTCAATTCAATTCAACTTTAATGTCATTGCACAGATACAAGTATGGGTACAACGAATTGCAGTTTAACGTCAGTTCGTAGTAATAGCAATATAGAAATAAATACAGAATGCAGACAATGAGGATGGAGAGACTGGTGAAATCTATCGGCGGGACTCCGAGTTCAGCAGTGTGATGGTGTTGTTGTAGAAGCTGTTCCTCATCCTACTAGTGCGGGACCTGAGGCTCCTGTACCGCCTCCCTGATGGTAGGAGGGCAAACAGTCCATGGTAGGACTCTGCAACTCATTGCCAGAAAGAGACTTCACTTTGTTATTCTGGCAAAGGGACAATTTACATGTGTCCGACGGGATGCTGTCCGAGCTGTCGAGCATATGCACCATTTTCTGCCTTTATTTCAGATTTACAGCGTGTGTGCAACTTAAACAAAACAAAGTGCACTTGAAGGTGTTGCCGTTATTCTTTTTAATAATAGACACAAAGTGCTGGAGTGACTCAGCGGGTCAGGCAGCATCTCTGGAGAAAAAGGATTTGTGACAATCTGGGTCGGGTCCCTTCTTCAGACTGAAAGTAGAGGGGAGGGAACTGGAGGTGGGAAAAGGGCAGAGCAGAACAAAGCAGAACCGGCAACAGATGACAAAGGAATGGTGGAAGCCCATTAAGGCGCATTGTTGGCAGGAGGAGAGGTGATAATGAAAGGATAGAGGGTTCCACGCCGACCAGCGATGCCCCCGACACTGTAGGGCCAATTTTAGATTTATACCAAGCCAAAAATAACCCAGTGGCACATTCGCCGAACACCTCCGTTCGGTCATTTTCAGTCCCATTTAGTCCTTTAGAGAGCACAGCGTGGGGAGTCTGCATCCTTTGGGCTTGGAATTTTCTCAATTCCCACCTCTCCCTCACTGGCCGACCAGCTTCTCATTTTCACACCACAAACAGATGGCTTGTTCCCTTTATCCCGATACTTTTTTGACACTCATTGCCCTCACCGTCTATACTGACACCATGAAGAAGGGGGCCAATTTCGCTCCTTAGATGCTGCTGCACCCGCTGAGTTTCTCCAGCTTTTTGTGTACCCTCGATTCTCCAGCATCTGCAGTTCCTTCTTTAAAACCTACAAACCTGTCCGTTTTTGGAGTGAGGGAGGAAACCGGAGATCTCAGAGAAAACGCCTTGCAGGTCACGGGGAGAAGGTGGAAACCCCGTACAGACAAGCACCTGTAGTCAAGATCGAATCTGGGACTCTGGCGGCGTAAGGCGGCAACTCTACCGCTGTGCCACCGTGCCACCGCTATCGGTCAGAGTATTGAGTGTAGACGGTTACACAAAAAGCTGGAGAAACTCAGCGGGTGCAGCAGCATCTAAGGAGCGAAGGAGATAGGCGACGTTTCGGGTCGAGACCCTTCTTCAGACTGGTCAGGGATCAGGGAAACGAGAGATATAGACGGTGATGTGGAGAGATAAAGAACAATGAATGAAAGATATGCAAAAAAGTATCGATGATAAAGGGAACAAGCCATTGTAAGCTGTTTGTGGTGTGAAAATGAGAAGCTAGTGCGACTAGGGTGGGGGAGGGAGATAGAGATAGAGGGAATGCCAGGGCCCGAGGGCTGAGGGAGAGGTGGGAAGGGGGGAGACAGCAAGGGTTAACAGAATTGAGAAAATTCAATGTTCAAGCCCAAAGGATGCAGACTCCCCAAGCGGAATATGAGGTGCTGTTCCTCCAACTTGCGGTGTTGCTCACTCTGGCCGTGGAGGAGGCCCAGGACCGAGAGGTCAGATACGGAATGGGAGGGGGAGTTGAAGTGCTGAGCTTCTTCTCCAGCTTTTTGTGTAACCCTCGATTCTCCAGCATCTGCAGTTTCTGCGTTAACATATTGAGTATAGACGTTGGGAGGTCATCCTGCAGTTATATAAGACGCTGGAGAGGTCGCATTTAGAGTATTGTGTTCAGTTTTGGGTACCATGTTACAGGAAAGATATTGCCCAGCTAGAAAGGGTGCAGAGAAGAATTATGAGGAGGTTGCCAGGACTCGAAGGTCTGAGCTATAGGGAGAGGTTGAGCACCAAGGACTCTATTGCTTGGAGTGCAGGAGGATGAGGGGTGATATTATAGAGGTGTCTAAAATCATGAGAGGAATACACACATGAGAGGAATGCAGGTAAACGCACAGAGTCTTTTGCCCAGAGTGGGGGAATTGAGAACCAGAGGACATGCGTTGAAGGTGAGAAGGGAAAGATTTAATAGGAACCAGAGGGGTAATTTTTTTTTACATAAAGGGTTGTGGATGTATGGAATGAGCTGCCGGTTTGAGGCAGGTATTATCATAACATTTAAGAAACATTTAGACATGTGCATGGATAGGATAAGTCCAGAGGGATATGGGTCAAACACAGCATGTGGGACTAGTGCAAATGGGTCATATTGGTCAGGGTGGGCTAGTTGGGCCGAAGGGCCTATTTCCATGCTGTATGACTCTATGACTCTATTTTCAGCATCTGTAACCTTTTAATTTGTTGCACTCTCTGTATTTGGAGAATATCTATATTAGTTTGAAGCATTCTTCAGACGGTTCATCATAATATTAGTCCGATCAAGCGGGCAGAGCAAACACATTTTTATCTGTCCATCACACACTAATGCTGAAGCTAATCTGCAGTCTTCACAAAGACATAGAGCAGGATACTGCGATCAGTCCGAACAGTGTGGAGCTGCAAGACTTACTGACCCTCTGTCTTGTGCAGAGGAAGTATCTTAGCATATTTAGCTATTTGACAATCAAAAATCACAAAGCAACAGTGGGAGATATTTGAGCGGGTGCATGTATTTATTTTTCTAATTTTTACAGCACCCCCCTTCGTGATGGCTAAATAATGAAGCTGCTATTTATCTTGGGATTAACAGGAAGGCGAGGCATCGCCAGTACTGGAAACATCTGGTTAGTTCAGCCTGTTGCTCCATTCTGTGTCTTGTCCCCAGAGAGGATGCACTTTTCCTTTATTTAAACGTTATCTGAAATGTCACAATGTTAGGTACAAGAAGTGATGAACCGCTGCAACAGACTAATGCTCAGACACAGACAGAAGCCGTGCATCAAATTACAGACAATGCAGGAAAGAGGAGAGTATAGAAAGTGGAGATCTGCCAGTCTGATGTCTTCCTCTCACAGTACTGGCCTAGCCTTGGCTACGCTACCTGTTATACCCGGTGCTTCATCATAACAATTTAGTCCAAAAGTCTAGATGGTTAGATTACAGTTAATATTAAATATAATGTCCCCCCAATCCTCAGGAAAACATCCACTCGTTGATCGGACCTTACTGGACTTTATGTTGCACTGAATGTTATTCCATATAACCATATAACAATTACAGCACGGAAACAGGCCCTCTCGGCCCTTCCAGTCCGTGCCGACCATTTGTTTTCCCCTAGTCCCATCTACCTGCACTCAGACCACACCCCTCCATTCCCTTCCCGTCCATATACCTATCCACTTTACTTTTAAATGTTAAAATCGATCCTGCCTCCACCACTTCTGCTGGAAGCTCATTCCACACAGCCACCACCCTCTGAGTAAAGAAGTTCCCCCTCATGTTACCCCTAAACTTCTATCCCTTAATTCGCATGTCATGCCCTCTTGTTTGAATCTTCCCTACCCTCAATGGGAAAAGCTTATCCACATCAACTCTGTCTATCCCTTTCATCATTTCATCACATTCCCTTTATCTTGTTTCTGTAGTTTGTGGATGGCTTGAGTGTAATCATGGAACGAGTTGCTCCAGCCCTTTGTCTTTTACTCAATTGTCCAACATCTCCTGTTCTTTGTATCTCCACTCAATTCCTACAACCGTTTGTGACGTTACTGTGCCCTTGACAGCAGTTAAGTGTTTTGGAAGTGTAGATGCTTCGGCAAAGAAGGGAAATACAGCAACCTGCCTCATAAACAGTATAAAATTAATCTATGTAAAGGAGGTGGCCGTTAGAAAAAGCTCTTTAATTTGTGCGTATCTGAGTATTTGTCCAATTTCCTCTTGTCGGAGGCTAATCAGCTTCCATTCCTTTCAGGCAGCTTGTTCGTGACCACGTAATTTTCTTCACCTGCTTTCATCTCCTCCTTAGGCCAGCACAGTGGTGCAGCAGTGCTGCTGTATCACAACTCTAAGTTCGATTCTGACCTCGGGCATTATCTGTGTAGATCCTGCACATTCTCCCTATGGTCAGAATGGAGACGAGGAAGAATTTCTTCAGCCAGAAGCCGGTGAACGTGCGGAATTCATTGCCACAGACGGCTGTGGAGGCCAAGTCATTGGGTATTTTTAAAGCGGATATTGGGAAGGGTGTTAATGTTTATGGGGAGAAGGTAGGAGAATGGGGTTGGGAGGGAAAATAAGTCAGCAATGTTTGAATGGCAGAGTAGACTCGATGGGCTGAATGGCCTAATTCTGCTCCTAGGTCTTAGTTTAGTTTTGTTTAGAGATACAGCATGGAAGCAGGCCCTTTGACCCACTAAATTTGTGTGGAATAACGATCACTCATATACTAGTTCTATTCTCCACACTCGGTTATATTCTACACACTCCGACACACACAAATTTACAGGACCAATTAAGCTACAAACCTGCATGTCGTTGGGAATGTGGGAGCAGCCAGCAAAAGCCCATGGGATCACAGGGAGAATGTACAAACTCCATACAGCTGGAACCCATAGTCAGGATTGAACCCGGATCTCTGGCGCTGTAAAGCAGGAACTCTACTGCTGTGCCACCTTCCATGCTGCGTGAAATATGCTTCCTGATCCTTTTGTCAATCTATGTCCTGTAATAATTGATTTTACAGGTTCTAAAAATAATTTACACTCCATGAAAACCTCCCTTTAGTTGTTTCAGGACTACACTGTGGAAACGTGCCCTTTGGCCTACCGAGCTCACACTGACCATCGATTACTTGTTCACACTAGTTCTACATTATTCCATTTTCTCATGCACTCCCTACTCATTAGGGGCAGTTTATAGGTTCCAAACCGACATATCTTTAGGCTGTTGGACAATGTGCAGTGGGTGGTGGTTGAAGCAGAAACGTAGTGACATTTAAAAGACGTTTGGTACGGCATATTGATATGCAGGGAATGGAGGGATATTGATTATGCGCAAGAAGAGAAGTGAAAGTCTTGGCATTATGTTTGACAGAGACATTGCAGGCCCAATGGTCGCTTCTTGTACTGTACTGTATATACTATGTTCTATGCCCTGTGAAACTGGAGCACCTGGAGGAAACCCACATCGTTACAGAGAGAACACACAAGCTTCAAACAGACAGCATCTGAGGTCAGGATCGAACCCAGGTCTCTGGCACTGTGAGGCAGCAACTCTACCAGCTACACCTCTATGGCATTCAACTGAATCTCCTCACTTGATTGAAAAAAAAAAAACCCAACTCATCTTCTCTAATATCACCACATAAATTAAGTGATAATCTTTTGGTGTTTTAGCAATATTCACTTTTTTCCTGCACTTGAGGGAATAAAGTAGGGGCATCCAATGAGTGTAGTAGTTCCATAGTACTAGAGCAGTTATTTTTTATTAACATGTACAGGGCTTTGTAGTGGAATCTAATTCTGCTATCTTCAAGGTTTCATGGTTTCAAGGTCTGCAACAAGAATGTAAGTAACTGAGGCAGGAACAGTCCAGTTAGAGTCATGGAGTCATACGGCGTAGAAACAGACCCTTCAGCCCAACTTGCCCACACCGACCAACATGTCACATCTACACTAGTCCCACCTGCCTGAGTTTGGCCCATATCCCCCTAAACCTGTCCTATCCATGTACCTCTCTAAATGTTTCTTAAACGTTGCATTAGTCCCTGCCT